>CM072695.1:3288561-3610813 GCA_036884735.1 Huso huso
TATATTGTGCTGTATTCGATAATGTTTCAGATATATTTCTGTGTATTTTCAGTGCTGTATTTGACAATGTTTCAGATATATTGTTCTGTATTCGATAATGTTTCAGATATATTGTGCTGTATTTGACAATGTTTCAGATATATTGTGCTGTATTCGATAATGTTTCAGATATATTGTGCTGTATTTGACAATGTTTCAGATATATTGTGCTGTATTTGACAATGTTTCAGATATATTGTTTGTATTGAATGTTTCAGATATATTGTGCTGTATTCGATAATGTTTCAGATATATTGTTAGCTGTTTGACAATGTTTCAGATATATTGCGCTGTATTTGACAATGTTTCAGATATATTGTGCTGTATTGATAATGTTTCAGATATATTGTTCTGTGATAATGTTTCGAGATAATGTTTCAGATATATTGTTCTGTATTTGACAATGTTTCAGATATATTGTGCTGTATTGATATATTGTGTTTCAGATGTTTCAGATATTTGTTCTGTATTTGATAATGTTTCAGATATATTGCTGATATATTGATATATTAGCTGTATTTGACAATGTTTCAGATATATTGTTCTGTATTCGATAATGTTTCAGATATATTGTGCTGTATTTGATAATGTTTCAGATATATTCTGTGTTTTGACAATGTTTCAGATATATTGTTCTGTATTCGATAATGTTTCAGATATATTGTGTCTGTATTTGACAATGTTTCAGATATATTGTGCTGTATTTGACAATGTTTCAGATATATTGTGCTGTATTTTGATAATGTTTCAGATATATTGTTCTGTATTTGACAATGTTTCAGATATATTGTTCTGTATTTGACAATGTTTCAGATATATTGTTCTGTATTCGATAATGTTTCAGATATATTGTGCTGTATTTAATGTTTCAGATATATATGTTTGTGTTTCAGATATATTGTTCTGTAGATATATTCTGATTTGATATTTCAGATTGTTGATTTGACAATGTTTCAGATATATTGTGCTGTATTGATAATGTTTCAGATATATTGTGCTGTATTTGATAATGTTTCAGATATATTGCGCTGTATTTGACAATGTTTCAGATATATTGTGTATGTAATTTTCAGATATATTGTGATGTTTTGATAATGTTTCAGATATATTGTGCTGTATTTAATGTTTCAGATATATTGTTTCTGTATTCGATGTTTCAGATATATTGTGCTGTGTTTGATAGTGTTTCAGATATATTATACAATGTTTCAGATATATTGTGCTGTATTTGATAATGTTTCAGATATATTGCGCTGTATTTGACATGTTTCCAGATATATTCCTGTATTTGATATTGTTCTGTATTTGATAATGTTTCAGATATATTGTGCTGTATTTGATAATGTTTCAGATATATTGCGCTGTATTTGATAATGTTTCAGATATATTGTTCTGTATTCGATAATGTTTCAGATATATTGCGCTGTTTTTGATAATGTTTCAGATATATTGTTCTGTATTCGATAATGTTTCAGATATATTGTGCTGTATTCGATAATGTTTCAGATATATTGTGCTGTATTTGACAATGTTTCAGATATATTGACAATGTTTCAGATATTTGTATTCGATAATGTTTCAGATATATTGTTCTGTATTTGATAATATATTGTTTTGTATTCGACAGTGTTTCAGATATAATGTTCTGTATTTGATAATGTTTCAGATATATTGTTCTGTATTCGATAATGTTTCAGATATATTATTTGTATTTGACAATGTTTCAGATATATTGTTCTATTTGATAATGTTTCAGATATATTGTTGTATTCGATAATGTTTCAGATATATTGTGCTGTATTTGATAATGTTTCAGATATATTGTGCTGTATTTGACAATGTTTCAGATATATTGTTCTGTATTCGATAATGTTTCAGATATATTGCGCTGTATTTGACAATGTTTCAGATATATTGCGCTGTATTTGACAATGTTTCAGATATATTGTTCTGTATTCGATAATGTTTCAGATATATTGTGCTGTATTTGACAATGTTTCAGATATATTGTTCTTTATTCGATAATGTTTCAGATATATTGTGCTGTATTCGATAATGTTTCAGATATATTGTGTGTTGACTGTTTCAGATTATTGATTTGAAATGTTTCAGATATATTGTTGTATTTGATAATGTTTCAGATATATTGCGCTGTGTTTGACAATGTTTCAGATATATTGTTCTGTATTTGACAATGTTTCAGATATATTGTTCTGATATTCGATAATGTTTCAGATATATTGTGCTGTATTTGACAATGTTTCAGATATCTTGTTCTGTATTTGATGTTTCAGATATATTGTGCTGTATTCGATAATGTTTTTATTGATAATATTTCAGATATATTGTGCTGTATTCGATAATGTTTCAGATATATTGTTGTGTTTTGACAATGTTTCAGATATATTGTTTGTGTTTATTTAAACAGATATATTTGTTCAGTATTCGATATTTTTCAGATATATTGTTGTATTGATTGTTTCAGATATATTAATCTGTATTTGACAATGTATTCAGATATATATATTGTGCTGTATTCGATAATGTTTCAGATATATTGTTTCAGATATATTGTTCTGTATTTGATAATGTTTCAGATATATTGCGCTGTATTTGACACAATGTTTCAGATATATTGTTCTGTATTCCATAATGTTTCAGATATATTGTGCTGTATTTGGCAATGTTTCAGATATATTACGCTGTTTTGACAATGTTTCAGATATATTGTTTCTGTATTCGATATTGTTTCAGATATATTGCATTTGGCAATGTTTCAGATATATTGTGCTGTATTTGACAATGTTTCAGATATATTATGCTGTATTCGATAATGTTTCAGATATATTGTGCTGTGTTTGACAATGTTTCAGATATATTGTTCTGTATTTATGCTGATAATGTTTCAGATATATTGTTCTGTATTTGGCAATGTTTCAGATATATTGTTCTGTATTTGACAATGTTTCAGATATATTGCAATGTATTGCTGTATGGCAATGTTTCAGATATATTGCGCTGTATTTGACAATGTTTCAGATATATTGTTCTGTATTCGATAATGTTTCAGATATATTAGCTGTATTTGGCAATGTTTCAATATATATTATTCTGTATTTTTCAGATAATGTTTCAGATATATTATTTCTGTATTCGATAATGTTTCAGATATATTGTTCTGTTTCAGATATATTTATTTCGATAATGTTTCAGATATATTGTGCTGTATTTGACAATGTTTCAGTTATATTGTTTCAGATATACTGCACATAATTAAAGGGTTATCCTGGAATTCATAGTGTATTGATTTTAATTTTGAAAGACTAAAAGAAACTTAATAAATTCAGTGACAATCGTTTGAACTTTGAAGACATTAAAAAAATATTGACTTCTAGCTGAAATATGTGTCTGTTTGCATTTCTAAGAAGCTTTCTTAGCTTGAAGTGAGCTTGAAGTGTGGGGTAACCTATACAGAACCTTTACAGAAAGACCCCATTTTATTACCCCATTGCCCCATTTGAAAACTCAGAGGAGATGAATTTCCTGTGTGCCGGAGCACACTCTGGCGCTCCAGCTTCAGGCTGGATTCTCTGAACGTTCACTTTCAAACAGGCTAACGGCTCGCTGTGGTGGATGCAGGTATATTCTAAACCTATTTTTATTATTTATTTCTATATTTGTCATTTGAGAAAAAAATTATATTCCACATATTTTAAGTTCGGGTTTTACCTTTTGAAGTGACTGAAGGGGAGAAAGGTGAGGGAGACGTCTACACGCTTTTTCAGTTTTTGCCTTGTTCAACACCAATTAGCACTGACCAGTTTTTCGTTTTTTTTTTTAAACAGTACCGCCACACAAAAAAAAATCAAACTGAAGAGCAGCAGTAATAATTACAGTAGTATTAGACTTAAGAGTTGAAAACTCATGTAAAAAAAATATAAATAATAAAATCAGTTTATCGGTCTAAGAAAAAGCCATTAAACAGCACAACTGCATGTTCATAGTTAATAAGTACTATCAGTATTAAACCGTTTTGGTCGTTCGAAAACTAAAGAGAAAATTCACGCTTTGAAGCACTCTGAAGAGATTTCTCGGACGCTCTTTCCGGCGTCAGAGTTCTGAAACACACCCATAGCTTCAGGCTTTCTTACGACAACACATGCTGAAACATAAGCGGTGTAATCTATAACACTGTGAATGCTGTAGTATCAAATTTGGCTCAAAGTGGCCACGGTTGTGAGACACTTCCTGTGACGGGTAACCCGCCCCTGGGTGTATTTTTGGTTTATTTTGTATAGTTTGGGTTATGTATCACAGGGGAGTTAATGTATATTGGTATGTGAGCACAGGGATGTGGATTGTGTGTGTGTGGAATAGTGGTGACAGGGAGGCAGTTAAAATCCTCCCGTAAAAACACGTGGGAGTGTGACTGGAGCTGTGAATTGAATAAATTATTAAATTATTAATTAAGCCACAGGTGTATAAATAGGATGATCACAGATGAGAAAGAGGTTAGTGTGTTCGGAGACAAAACGTAAGTGGTGAGGAGTAAAACCTAAATATACAGGCGCATCAAAAGAAACTTATCACTATTATAACACATTGATTTTCGAAAAAATAAGGTATATAAATGATGGACACTGACAAAATGTTTTGGTTTCTTTTTTAATCACTCGATCATTCATCCTTGACCATGACACGCTTGAGTGACTATGACTGAAACATATGCACTTAATCACCTAATTAGTGAGACAGTTGATTGGACACTGGATATGGGTGATTTCAGCTGTTGAATTGCAAGCTTGAATACAAGCAATAAAGAAAATCACAGAAAAAAAAGGAGGCTGGACTTGGACAGTGTACTGTGGCTTGTCGTCTTGGGTGTTCACAGCCAGCAATTTCAAACCTGGTGAGACGGTATAACCAGACACACTCTGTCAATGACAGGCCACAAACTGGGAGACCAAGAGTCACAACACCTGTCCAAGATCGACAGATCATTTTGCAGCATCTTCGTGATGTCAGTTGTTAATCAGCACAATAAAAGGTCACTGCACCTGCTCTAAAACAGAGTTTGTCATTTTTCGATCACATCTAGTGAATTTTATCCAAATATAAGTGATAAGTTCCTTTGATGCTCAAATATAAATGATATGTTTCTTTTGATGCTCAAATATAAGTGATAAGTTTCTTTTGATGCTCAGTATATAAACAATTTTCGTGTGCTGGTTATAAACCAACACGATTCTTGTTTGTTTGTTCCGTGTTCTGTTTGTTTTGTTTTGGTCATCATGCCTTTTGCTTTGTATCAGTGTTTGTGTTTTTGTTCAACCTTTTTATTTAATAAAGAAACAGCGTGTTTGCGTCTCCACCGCAGTACTTGCCTGTTATGGTTTCATTTCTGGTCTGATGTCATCCAGCTAAGCTATCTTGCCACACTGCCCTTCTTAAAATGAAATACAGAAACAAATGCATAAAACATACAGCATACAGGACTTGCAACGTAAATAATAAATGTATGTTCTGTTTTTGATCAGGGTGCGTTGTGTAAATAATTGTACAGACTTTAATATAATGTGTATGTGTTTTCCACTGGTTGACAATCATGCATTTGACTCTGAAGAATATATCATGTTCATCATTGATTTAACATCTCATCCGCAGGATGGAGCACAAGGAGGTTAAGTGACTTACTCAGGGTCACACAGTGAGTCAGTCAGTGGCAGAAGAGGGATTTGAACCTGTTGGTTACAAGCCCTGGACTTTAACCACTGGACCACACTGCCTCCTGAAACAAGACATGGGCTTCATGGGCTTGTGTACTGGTCAGTTATTATTCCACACAAAATGTGACTTCTTTATGAATCCACTTTACACATTCAAATGTTCAATACATTAGAGAGTGATCGAGGCAGACAGCAGCATTATATCTCTAATAGAGACACTTCAGCTGGTCGAGGTTATGAGCATTAGCGTTAGCCTCCAAGCAAGAGATTAACTACAAGGGTTGCTTATGAAATGTAAGCAGTTCCAATACTCATGACTGAATGAATTAATTCATAGGGCACTTGAAAGACACAAATAGAAAAAGCACTAGATGTTTTATGAAACAGATTCCGAAGCGATAAGAGCCTGTCAATGAAGGCTCTACCGTGTGCTAGCTGACCATGGCTGAAGCTATGTGTACCGATCCGAAGGCGAGGGCGCTAATGAAAGTCGAGCTCAACTACCACACAGCAGAGCCTTCATCGAGAGGGTACTATCGTTATTAGAAAACAATTTCTCATTATTTTCTTTAAAAAAATCACTTCAAAACCTAGATTTACCTTGATCTTGTAATTATTCATCAGGTACCCTTCCACTGAGAAGAGTTTTAGGAAAATAGTCCCGAAAATGTTCATAAAGGATCACATATATATATATATATATATATATATAAAAAAAAACGTTTTACTTGTCAGAGTTGATTATAGTTTATCTGGACAGTGCCAAATATCTGAATGGAGCAATATTACTGAGCTGTCCGTTTGTTGTTGTTGAAAGATGCTGAGCTTCAGTCGAGCTGACAGGCTATGATTGGTTGACTTGGCAGTTGCAGGTACAGGACTGGTTCCTTTCATCGGTGCCAAGTATTGATTGGCTGGTTTTGGTGAATAATGAAATACATTTGGACCAAGTATTTTCTGTCCAATAGAACTGAGCTTTCATTACAGCAAGCCAAAATAGAAAGGCGGCACTTGCACGGATTGATTTTAAGTTTGATTCACAGTTGATGCGGTAACGTTCCAGTGAGCTGATGGTATTGAATCGTTTTCTAATCTAAAAGAGTACCTGAGGAGTACTCATGAGTTCCTGGAAAGCTCAGCACCAGTTTTAATGATATTGTATTCACAGCAATCTCTGCCATGAAGAGTCAAGACTGAAGGTCAATGGGCATCCTCAATCCCGACCAAATAACTGCTTCATTATACCCAGGAGCTTGAGAGCCTGCACCTGTTCATTTGAGCTTACTGGGCCACTTTGCCTCCCTTACCCACGGGAACACCGGAAACAATACTCCCATTAAGCATGGACTCCATTTACGTGTAGATTTCTGTGCACTGTGATCCACACTGGACTTAAACCCAGACATTCAGGGGTGAAAGGATCTATCCCACTGTGTTAATCAGCCTGTGCTTTAGGACTTCAACACGTTCACATAGTAGTGCATTTTAATCCTTCTAGTGTATTAAAGTATTGTGCTTTTTATTATGTCCTGATTGTAGTTACTCCTGTTTTCTGTACTAGTGGATGGATATTGCTATTGTAAGCAGTGACCCTGTCTTTTTCCTGGCTGTAATGTTGATGCCATCACATCAATACCTCGTTTCCACGGACAGCCAACTCGAGTGCGCTCGAATTGGTCTGAATTCTCCCAGTTGATGAAAAAAAAAAGGTGTTTACATGCTTTTCCAAGTTACCAGAATTACAGTCAAATTGTTAATGATTTAAAAGATAAATCCATCTAGATATTCTTTCACATTTGTTTCATGCAGTGCATATACCTCTGGCAGACTGGTATGCAGAACAGGGAAATAAGTGTTGGACAAGGGTGTAGTGTGCAAGGTATATTTGTATTTGGACTTGTTTAAGTTGTAATCATATAATACCTTATTTGAATTCAAAATCATGTAGGACTCACCAATATGGAAATAATCAGACTGGACAACGCATTCTAATGAATATAAAGGAACAGTTTTATTGGAAATAAAACTAAATAAAGGATAAATTAAAGGTGCAACAACTAAACTAAAGTAATACAGAAAGGAAAAATTAACTAAACGGAACAGTATGGAAAAAGAAAGTTTAAAAACGACACCCCACTCCTGATAGTTGATTAGCGATCCAAAACAATCTATGGGAGATTCCTTAAAGTTTACAATCACATTCTTGACAGTTATTTAAGGCGAAGGTTAGTCTTAACAAGGGTATTGTTAGTAACACAAATATTTACTTTTCGTTAATATTTGATGATCAAAAACATTGTTAAATCAGTCTCGTATATATGTTTTTGGTTCAAAAGGCAATTCTCACTCTTGCGAGATAGACACTCTTTGCACCCAGACAACCTAACGAGAATGATCTATTATTAAGACAGCTAAATTTAGCTAATTCTAGCTTTAAACGCAGAATGATAATTGCCTTGTAAAACCCACATCAATTTGTATAAATCACATACAACAAACAATTACTGTAGTGTTCATTAACTCAAAGCATGAATTGAAATTAATAATACTTTTCTTACATTCTACCTCAAGCAAAATGCTAATTTTACTTTAAGGATGGCTTATTCTAGAGTTCACAAGAGAATAAAACACTACATGTTGAATACTTTTTTTTTCTTTCAAATGTAGTAGTCACCATTTTATTATTTTTTTTATCATTTTCTCCCCAATTTGGAATAGCCAATTATTTTTTAGGCTCAGTTCACCGCTTCCCCCCCACGCTGACTCTGGGCGGCAAAGACGAACATGCTGTTCTCGAAACATGTGCCAAAAGCCGACCGCTTCTTTTACACACCAGCCAAAATGTCCTATTATACGGTATGTTCCCGCTTGACATTTAATAATGTCATTTCCTCCCAGCCCGAATTCAGACTTTAGAATTCAGGCCAGTCTGAGACGTGAAATTGGACCAGAGAATTCGGGCTCCGTCAGATTGGAAGCCAACACAAGTAATTTAAAAACATGGAAACGGAGGTGTGGGGGGCAACTCGAGCACGTACCGGGTTATGTGGTTCATGGAAACGTGGTACAAGGTAAGCCTGACTACTCGCATTCTGCCTCGGATGCAGGGGCTCTCCAGCTGAGGGCTTTACGCGTCATCACTACCTCGCTGGGCCATCCCTCAATTAAACCAGCATGCTCAATATTGCTACAGGGTCTCAACACAGAAATATACTGCCAATCACTGATAAACACAGCGTAAATAATGAGGAAAAAAAACAGTTTGTACCTGTCTACAGGGCTCAGGATCCTGGGTAAATCCAGAGGGAGAAAGAGAGAGATAGACAGAGAGGGCCCTTTTGGTTAAGCTTTTGTATTCAATAACTGTTAACAACTAGTACAAATAGACTGACAAACATATGTAATGTTTAGTTAATATTGAGTAACATTAACACAATTCAAGCTGTTACTTGAATTATATTAACAAACTTACCATTGTTTGCACTTAAATTGGTAGTTCTTTTTTTCTCCCCATAAGAAATCCAGTTATATATAATCCAGCATACACAGATAAATAGCCAGATACACAGCCCTGGTATTCATTGTGTATGTACCTATGTATCGAGGTATGTGTGGTATCGTTGTGAACCCAGAGATACACAGCCCTGGTATTCATTGTGTATGTACCTATGTATCGAGGTATGTGTCGCATTGTTGTGAACCCAGAGATACACAGCCCTGGTATTCATTGTGTATGGACCTATGTATCGAGGTATGTGTTGTATCGTTGTGAACCCAGAGATACACAGCCCTGGTATTCATTGTGTATGTACCTATGTATCGAGGTATGTGTTGTATCGTTGTGAACCCAGAGATACACAGCCCTGGTATTCATTGTGTATGTGTCTATGTATCGAGGTATGTGTTGTATCCTTGTGAACCCAGAGATACACAGCCCTGGTATTCATTGTGTATGTACCTATGTATCGAGGTATGTGTTGTATCGTTGTGAACCCAGAGATACACAGCCCTGGTATTCATTGTGTATGTGCCTATGTATCGAGGTATGTGTCGCATCGTTGTGAACCCAGAGATACACAGCCCTAGTATTCATTGTGTATGTGCCTATGTATCGAGGTATGTGTCGCATTGTTGTGAACCCAGAGATACACAGCCCTAGCAAGCAGTGTGGAGCGTGTCCCTTCCGACAGGTGAACTGGGTCTTGAGAAGTGCATTCTTCAGACCCGCTGTTTTATAAAGTCGTTTTGAAATTCCACTTTTAAAATTTCCCGATGTAAGTAAAAAATGAGATCAAAGTTTACTTCCATCTTGAAATAGTTTATATTTTGTGAATATCAGCAGTTTGTAAACCATGTTTGTTCATCACATGATTGAACTAAGTTACAGCTTACAGCTTGCCCTGCATCTTACAGTGATCTATAAAAAACACTTGTGCTGGTGCCAAATACTCTTGTACCATCTCTATTGCAAAGGTAATACTAGGATAGCTGTTTAGTGGTGCTGAAATCAGCTATCCCATTGTTTTCCTTGTTTAAATTAATTTATGTTAAGTGTTTTTTTTTATGTGCTTCATTTTGGGTTACTCAGCATTGTGGCTATCAGAGTCGCTACACTATAGCATGAAGTTCATAAAAATGTGTCTGGTAAATTATATCGACAAATCAATTACATTTCAAAGAAAAGCTATAGCTAATATAATTACTATAAGTATTTTGTATTTTAATATTTTTTAATAGCAGTATGCAATGCTGCTATGTATGATCTTAAGGACTGTAAGCTAAGGGTTTATTGTTTGATCTAAATGGACAACCTGTTTTGACATTATTCAGAGATGCATGTTTTGAAATTCCTGAGAATGGACTTTTGACAAGTGCTGATGTAATTCTGTGCCTTGTCCCTGGCTGGCTTATTTTTTAATTGTTTCATTGGCTCTTGCATGATTTGTTGTGATGTAGTGAGATATGGATTTTCAACAGGGTTACAGGAGGAATGGAAGTGTATTTCTGTCTGTTGAATGTCCGCATGCTGACCCATGGAATGATGTCAATCGTACCAAACTGGCACTGAACTTACCCCCTCCAGGTGTTCACTTGGAACGCGCATTTCCAAAATCTGGAAACTATAGTATGTTGATGGTATAATGACATAAAAATTCTAGATAAAGAACGTTCCATTCTGGTGCCAGAAGTTGTTGTAAACATATCCAATGTTTCCCAAACAAGGAAATTGTGAAATAGCTAACCTCTGACCTCCCTCACTGCTATGCAGCAATGGATTATTTGTAACAACTATCGTTTGGGAAAATGACTACCCCAGACTCGCTGCTTGGTAATGGCCAGTCTCCCTTGAAGCCACAGGATTTATTTATAGATGCAGAGGAAATTGACTTTCTACTGCTGTGGGTTTTATTACAATGAAAGCTATGCTCCAGAGGTCACTGACCTGCAGAAACAGAACTCAAACTAGTAAGACTAGGCAAATAGCAGTGCAATTAACCTTTGCCGAAGCATATTCAATTACTCTAAAGCTTTTGAGATTTTCAGGCAGGAAATCTATAGTACAAGCACCTAGTACATCCACTGGCATCTACAAGCCTGTTTACAAAGCTGTTTATCGCAGCTGTTTGTTAGAATCGTGCAAATGCATGGTTTTGCTCAAATGAAACCATTCCCATATTACAGTATACACAACCAGTCAGAGTTACATACAGCTGAATTGGTATTGGCAAAACTCAGTCCATTAATCTGGTAAAGAAATAAATGTCATAGTTCTTATATTTCGTAATCTGCAAGGACGGGGTGCAGATTAACTTCAGGCCAGCTCGCTTTGCAGCAAGCTGCGTGCCTCGATTAACTCAGTCCTGATGCCCCAAAGGCGATAGCAACACTTCGTTCAGAAACATAAGCAAGTTGCTGTGTCATCAACTGGAGATTTCTTGTTTTCTGCACCTAACGAACAAGAATGTCTTAGTATAGGTGGGTGTGACAGGATGACAGAGGTTGAGACTCAGAGACAGTGTGAAAGTTCAAAAATAAAGCTTTTAATATACCAAAAAAATACAAAATAAACCGGCACGAGAGCCAAACAAAAAGGGTTTTAAACAGAAATAATAGACAATAAGCACAAAACAAAACTTACAAAATAAGGCTTCCAGGCTGGGCGTTGCCTTCACTGGATTCAAAAATAAAAAGAACAGCCCGCACAAAAAACACTCTTGCTTCCTCTCCTTCTAAAACTCTCCCCTCACTGGGAGGCTGAGGCCTCCTTTTATGCCAGGTGGCTGAGCGATAATTGAATAATTAATTGATTGATTGCTCCCACCTGACACAATCAACCTGGGCAGGGAGGAGAATTTAACTCCATCCCTGCCAGTATTTTCAAGGGCAGAGCCCTGCTCTGCCACAGTGGGGTGAACCATTGTCCGCTGTAGGCGGGGCATTTGGACTGTTCCAATTAAAGCTGCAATAATAATAAAACTAAGGAGCGGCGATCTGATTCAAACATTCAAAATCCTAAAAGGTATAGACAATGTCGAGCCAGGGGACTTCTTTGATCTGAAAAAAATCTTTGAAACAAGGACCAGGGGTCACAAATGGAGATTAGATAAAGGGGCATTTGGTCTTCATTATAGGAACAGAAAATAGGAGGCACTTTTTACACAGAGAATTGTGAGGGTCTGGAACCAACTCCCCAGTAATGTTGTTGAAGCTGACACCCTGGGATCCTTCAAGAAGCTGCTTGATGAGATTCTGGGATCAATAAGCTACTAACAACCAAACGAGCAAGATGGGCTGAATGGCCTCCTCTCGTTTGTAAACTTTCTTATGTTCTTATGTTCTTAAAACCATGCTGACTGTCTCCCAGGATATTGTTACCATATAGGTAATTTTCTATTTTGGATCTTATTATAGTTTCCATAAGTTTACATACAGTATAATAGAAGTCAGGGTTATTGGTCTGTAGTTACCTGGTTCGGTTTTGTCTCCCTTTTTGTGGATCGGTATCACGTTTGCAATTTTCCAGTCTGTCAGTACAACCCCTGTGTCAAGAGACTGTTGCATGATCTTGGTTAGCGGTTTGTAAATAACTACTTTCATTTCTTTGAGTACTATTGGCAGGATCTCATCCGGCCCTGGGGATTTGTTTATTTTAAGAGCTCCTATTCCCTTTAACACTTCTGCCTCTGTTATACTAAAGTTATTTAAAACTGGATAGGAACAGGTTGACATGTGGGGCATGTTGTCCATGTCCTCCTTTGTAAAAACCTGTGAAAAGTAATCATTTAATATATTTGCTATTTTTTTTTCTTCGTCTATGATTTTGCCATTTGTGTCTCTTAGACATTATAAAATAGGACAGTCATGCATTAAATGCTGCATTCAAGGACTCTGTGTATTTCAACTCAACCTTAAAGATGAAGTTTATAAGTATCCAACCAAAGTTTTTATAATTCAGTGGTGATGGTCAATTGTAGGCTTCATAAATCCATTATTTATTAAATATTATCAGTGTATTTGTATAATCAGATTATCATTTCTGTAGTAACTGCTTGCTGTGCCATCTAGCTTTTCATTGTTAAGTTCAAATTCTCTTTGTGAAATACTGCATCACTCTTGTATCCACACTGCCTAAATAGCACCGTTTCTTTTTTTTTTTTTAGAAACGGTACTCATTTGCTAAAATGCCTATAACAGAATGACTGTTTCTCTTCTACTTTAACATGGCTTGTTATTATAATAACATTATAGTCGTACACATGTTCTCCTTTATCAACAACAAAAATGTAATTAACCCTTTTGCTTAGTGTCACTAACACCACACAAAATTACTACATACAAAGTGTGTGGGGGGGGGTCAGTTAAGAAAACATATCAGAAAATAGCAATGCTGCTTTTTTGTTTCTCTGCTTAATTTAGGAACTGCATTTGTGTAGAAAATATGCCTCAATATATGGACACAGAAACGTGATGATAATTATTTAATCATATCACAAAATCATGCTCCGCACATACACACCTCCATGCATATTATTAAATACTCAACTTACTACAATTCTGTACAATATTATAACATGGCTAAAAATATCCCCCTATTCATCTCAATGCCCTGTGTCACATTAAGGATGCCCATTAATTCATCATAAAGCTCTACTGTCAACAGATTAGAAAACTGTATTGCTTTCATACAAGAATTGTCATGGGACGCCGTACAGAGGTGTGCCGAGTAAAAAGTATAAACAAGTATCCACGAGAATGGCAATTTTTAGTACGAGTAATACACAAGTGCAAAGCTTATAGTAGTTTTTAGCGTTTTAACTCCAAATACAAGTAATGGCCCCTCTGCACACCCCTAATGGAACAGTCTGATTTGTTTCTGGAAACGTGTGCTCACAGACCACAGTTTGGGAAGCTTTACTTTGACTAGATTTTCAGGTTAATTGCATGGTTTTCTCAAGGGCATCTGGAGTAATAATGTAGAGGGTTTCAATTTCCTTTCCTAAAACAGCAGTCCCTAAGAAATGTGTATGACACTCAGACCAGCCCATCCTTAGATAAGCACAGCTGGGAATAAAAAAAATGATGCTTGCTACAGAGAATGAGATGAGCGTATTTATTTCTTTGTTGGTGTTGTAAGGAAACCTTGTCAGGATTGGTACTGGGCAAAACGACCGATTTATTCTGCTGATGAAATAACCTACACTTCACAGATAGTAATGCATATAACAGCAATAGTCACTGTAGCTGAAATTATGGAAGATACAGTATATGATGTGATTGAAAATGTGCGACTCAAGTTTTCTGATGTGTATGTGCTAGATAAAGACTTTAGCATTGATGAGAGTTTGAAGGGCGTCTGCTTTGAAATCTATCACACAAAAAATAATTTCTAAAAAGTGATGACTGCACAATGACTATTTGACACACTTATTATAATGCTGCAATGGTAAAAAAAATAACATATGTTATTTATACTTATATAATGCTGCCATTGGAAAAATAATATGTTATGTTGTGATTTATATTGTTATAATGCTACAATTGTAAAGACATTGTTGTTAAAGTTCTAGTGAAATAATATATTTCAGTTTTTCATAATAACAATAAAAAAGTGTGTATTTTTAAAAATATAACATAAATTGTTTTGAAAACTGAGCAGACTAGGGTTACATCTCTCGTATAGCGTGCACCTCTAGTACATTACCTTTGAAAAACACCATACTATACGCTATAGATTTTATAACACCAGGACACTGCACACCCGTATATAATGTGTATATTTCTAAAAGGGTGCACATTATAATCTGAAATTCCATAGGTTAGTAGCAGCACAGTTGGTGGTTTCATCCTAATATATAAAGTACATATTAAACCCTAGCACATGCTTCTCTGGTTGCTATGATCTAGCTTTCGAGTTCTGCTGTGCAACAAACACATAAAACTAAAACCAAACACCATCTCATTTCAATTAAGGGATGTATCACTGACCTCGCACATCTACACAATTACACTCTGCACTCTATGATTAAAATAAAAATGCACATTTGGAAAACTGAGAAGATTATTTTCTCGGCTCATCCCAAAGTAATTGACACCCATGTTGGCAATTACAGGGAGATTGATGCTCAAAGGCGCATCAGCTAGCTTAGTGAGACTGGAAGCTAATGTTATAATGAGTGCATGGGTGGACGCCCGCGTTCATTCTTGGCACAGTGGAAAATGCAAAGAATGTGTTGATGAAACTATACCTTATCTATCTGGCATCGTGAGGCCTGAGTCATGAAGAAATAATACTGTTACCACTTTTTAAAATGGGTTCCTTTGCTTGCATTGGTTTTAACTTACAAGGCGTTGTATGGCTGTGGGCCCCATTACCTCACAGATCTGTGGACTCACCGAATTCCAACAGAGCTTTCAGGTGTTTATATCACTATATTGTATTTGTAATTTCTATACCTCAAAGTATTAGGTATGCAGATTCAGCGAATGGGGTAGAGTGCACTCTATTGGCACAACAATAATGAGATTGTTTGTTTGTTTGTTTGTTTGAACAAGAGAGAGTGCTAAGGTTTGTTTATGGGTTCTGCTCTGAAGAAGAGCCTGTTAACTCAAATTAAAATCACAGTGAACCACTTACTGACAATAAGAGGCATTCCATTGCAGTGCAGTTCAGTTCAAAACAAAAAACATCATCATTTTATATACCAGATTTAGAAAACACAGCCCTGTCCCAATGTCTTTACACCACTATGCATGCTGGAAACAACATAACAAGTTTTTAGGAGTAATGATCAAAATAAAATAAAAAATTATAATTATGACGGAGACCTTGAAAAAAGTATACCAGAAGCATGGCAATAAACCTTTTTCTTCATTCTTCACAGATAGTAATTTTCAATGCCTCGATGAGCTATATTTTAAATAATAATTAATTCCGGAATGTGAAATGCAATTGATATCCACTATTCTAAATTGGGCAGTGTAAAATATTCCCCCAAAAGGAGATAAAAATAAAACTACCAATTTCCATGTTCTATTTTGCCTGACTACTTGAATGCTGACTACATTTCCATACCTTCGGTAAAGGTGACTTTCATATTTATTATCTTGCAGCTTAATGACAGCCTTCACTATTGGTGTTCTTATTAAAATCTGATGACAGGGCTACCTGTCAACCCTTGACAGTTTCCATATTGCTTCTATATGCCCTTTCAAATTAACCTCATCAGGCTTATGGTTCTGAGTCAAACACCAATTTTCCAGAAACTGTCACATCGTATCAGCAATTATGAGACAGAAAAATGTCATGGGTTTCATGTGTTCTTATTTTGGCTCTTCTATTCCACGAGGTCAAACGAGGGCTGACCCAGCTAGCTAATGACCTACACATTCTCAAACTATGGTTAGAGGCTCTTTCAAAGGGGCTTAGCCTTTTCAGGCAAAATTAGCACAAGCTGGTGCAAAGGGAATATTTCAAAAATCATGTTTATCCAACAGCTTGTTTTGTTATGTCATGATTAATCGATGCTTGTACATTAATGTAGTTCCCTGCTGTTGACTTTGATCCTAGTTCTGATTAATGCACAGAGTATTTGCTGAGATCAAAACAGGAAGCTAACTGAGCAACACTACAATGAATCAAAAAATAAAATGTACTAAGATGTCAAATTATGCATCATACACATGGGAGGAGTCATACGCAAAAAAACACTCATTATTATATAACAGACATATTCTATGGGTAAATATCGGGACTTTTATTCCTATGCATCAGGACGCGGGACATTTGCTAGGAAATCGGGACTGTCCCAACCATATAGGGACTGTTGGCATGTATGAACACAGACTACTGCAGTAATCCAGCTCAAAAGCCTAGCCAACTATTTAAATGTTTGAGCTTCCCAAATAGAAATTTTCAATGCTATACCATTAACTATAAGCGTGGTTTGTGTTTCATTCATTGTTTCCTAATAGGGCACACCAGTCATAACACAAGGTAATTAAGAAAAACACCACATAGAAAAAATTACTGTCGAAGATAGATTTAACACGTCTGTAATTAAAAAGAGTGGTGACAATAACTGTACAATTGAATAACACAATGCATTCAGTGACATCAAAGTGATTATAATAAATAATACAATAAATAGTACTTGTTTTGCTTACCTAAAGTCATTCTACAATCCATAAAATGCTTGAATTGATCTATCGAAAATCAAAGTGCATGAAAAATCAAAGCATAGCATATAAGAATACACATGCTTAGCCCTTACTGTTCAGTGTGGTAAATATAATTTGTAAGCTCCAGGAATAGAACTAATTGTGGGTAATAAGAAACTTAAAATACACATTCTACCGGAAAACATTATGATCGATTCATCAAAATAAAGTATACATAGAAACTGTGGATGTGGTTTAGCCTGCTGGGACACATGAAAATCAATTACAAAATCATTATTTTACTTTATCACGTACTGCCTTTCTGAAGACGTTTTTCGACAGTGTTTCATAAGCATATTTGAACAACTCCTGCAGGGTAAATGATATCCGGCTCAGGCATATGGTTTACCTGCTGAGGCAAAGTATACTCTGTGGAATTTATCTCTAGGTTTATTTATTTATTTGTCTAAAATTCACATGTAGGTTGATTGTGCTTGTGTGGGATGTGGAAATGCTATCTGCTGTCTTACTCAGTCCTCTGCTACAGAGAAAGATGATTTAAGAATGCTTATAGCAGTAATGCGAAGCTGATTAATGTTGAAGTGTGGAAGAGGGAACACACTTATCCCTGTGTTCAAAAGTGAAGGCTAAACAATCTGATTTGAAAGAGCATTCCATTATCCTACACAATGTTGTCCAACAAGTCAATACGACCATTGTAAGTCTTTCAATTAATAAAGGCTTATGTGTAGAAACTAAATCCAGAAGAAAAGAATACCTAATCAGAAGAAAAGGAGATTGTTACGTGTTGCTTCCCTGGGCTGCGGTGTAGCTTGCAGGTGACATACATAACCTCCTGTTGATGAAGGTAGCTGTTCAAGTTGGGAGACAGCTTGTATGTAAAGAAAATGTATAGCCAGCAAGGTCTGGTTCCTGCTATGTGCACAGAAAGGAAAACTTATTCAGCATTCTATAAACAGTTACCCAGGAATACTATTGTTTGAATTATTTTAACATAGAAAACCCCTTTGTTTTTTGTAGCATCCTTGGAGTTGTACAGAAAGCAATAAACAGAAAAACGGTACAACAATAGTAAACATAGCGCTGAGAAACAAACGTTCTGAAACGAAGTGACATTCCAACATACAAGTAGCCATAGACAAAAGGAAAATTCTTTAACTGTAGAGAAGGCTCACGTCAGTATGTGAGGAGGTGCTTTTTTGTCATTGTAAATGTCTTACTGTATGGGCAGAACAAATGATCGATGCTAAGGGGCAATGGTATCACAAGGGCAGCTACAATGGAATAAGCTCCTGACAGAATGGTACCCTGCTAGGGCAAAAAGGAAACGCCTGCCTTTCTTGTGTTTATATAGGGGCCTTCACACTGAGATGACAACCTGCACTTATTTCAGTTTAGTTCAACATGTATGAACCATTTGAGTACCGTGACCTTTATTCAAAAGCATAACCCAATTGAATTGCTTTTTTAGAAGCCTTGTTTAATGACTGGTATCAAATGCTAAAATATTATGATTCTGGGCTGTATGCCACCATTATTTTATTGCTTGCTGTACCATAATGACCTAACGTGCAAGTCGTAGAAATTAAAACTCATGCTTTAATGCTGTAGCACTGTCATATTTCCCCTTTTATTTCTAACCCCACTAATACATGTTGAATCGCTGGTTCAGTATTAGGCATCTGACTTTGATCGCTCTCCTTTCTTTAAACAATCTCACATTAGCAGTTTCACATAAGTAATTCTGACATCCCTTTCAAATCCATCTTTAAATAAATAATGCATGACAAGCTGATTAGTGTTATAATGAACTGATACATGTGTGGCATTTATTAAAGAGGGCATATGTTGCAGCAAAACTACATTTTTCTTACACTGTTAATGATGTGTCTTAATGAGAAACTAATTTAAAATGTGACATCGCGTTATTTTCTTTATTCATCAAAGAAGAAATTAGGTTGATTATTTTATCAACACCCAACCACGTAATTTGAACTCAATTTATAAGGCTTCAAAACCCTTTTCATCTTCATTTTAGTTTCACTTTAGAATTATTCTTACATGCATCCAGCTTAAAACAAAGAAATGTCTAATGAGGGATGTATTTAAAAATGTACAGAAATCAATTTCCACTCCCCATTGCTTTGTTCATGTTGTATTATAGCTGTATTTTCTCTACTTATTGTAATGTAATACATGGATGAAAGCTATATTTTATCCTGAGCCAATAAAAAAAGGCATAATAGCACAGTAGTGACATCAAAATGTCATAATTCCTCTAGAGGAAAATATACCTGAACTTTGACCCATTCGACTCCTCGAGACCACTTTCAATTAAAACACAAAATGTCTAGTTTTCAATCACTCAACAACACCCACAGTAGAGAAATATTCAGAATAACCAACAAAATGCGAATATGTTAAAAAAAAAAATAAATAAAATGATGTAAAGCTGATACGTATCTCAGAGAAACTGGAGAGGAACGGGAAATTAAAGCCATTCCTGTCAATGACTTTCAAAATTCCAAACACTTGACAACACCCACAATTGGTGTTTTTTAGGCACTTTTAACAAATCTGTCTCTATGAAGATTGGGAGCACCAACCAAGTGAGCGACACAGATCTTCTACTCTGACAGCGACTAATAAAAAAAAAAAAAAAAACATACCCCATTGAAACACATTTTCCTTAAAAATACGTTATTTTTTGCGGTTCATTATCTACCCAGTTTAATTCACCATTCCTGAATTATCAAAAAGAAAATTATATTTAAGATTCTTTAATATTGGCTTAATGTACATTATTATTATTCATTAAATACACTTGCAATTTGAACCTTAACACCCGTTTATTGTGTTTTTTTATTTTTTATTACAGATACTGTACTAATATCCATGTATTATAAACAACAATACATATGCTTCAGTGAGTTAAAGGAAAATAATTACATCTCAGGTTTCTGTGACAGTTTATAAACGACTCAACCTAACAGTCTCGTGGTTTATGACGTCACAGAAACTCTAGATGGAATTATTTTTCTGTAACTCACTGAAGCCCATCTATTACTCTCTATGTAATGTTACAGACAATGCAGCATCCTAATAGCACAAGTGCCCATTGTAATGGTCAAAGCAGTGTTCTTTAAAACTTATATTAATGAATGTATTCTTCTTGTTTAGTTTTATATTGCATATCATTTTACTATAAACTGTCTTGCCTCTAGTCACCATTAACCTGTCCCCTGCAGCACTCTGTCCCTAGTTAACTTAAGAAATACATTACAAAGTAAGAAATATCACACTGAACAAATGTGGTACTTCTGACATATATAATGGGCAGAGTTGTGAGAGTCAGAACCATTATGGATTATACTGTAAATCAATGTATTTCACTCCACATTAGCTTCTGTCAAACTGCTTTCTTTAGAGCTTCTGAAGTTCCAAACCTGGCATCATTAAAATACAAAACAGTTATTATAATGCCATACCCGCATTAAGAGTAAGAACAAATAAAGAATGGATCATGAAGCAGAACATGACTAAGGAAGATTGTTTTTATATATTGTTCTAATTTAGAGTTCTTTGTGGAAACCTCATGGAGTGATGTAAAAAAGGTTTATGGTTTCAGTTTTTAGTCTGTTGTAGTTTTCATAATAATGAAATGAAAGACACATGTCATTAGCTGGAAAACAATATCAGAGAGAGTACTGAGTATAACATACAGGGGCACCACAATAATATGAATTCAATGGAACATGGCAAATGTTTTGCTTTAGCATTGTTATGTAGGGATAGGTTGCACGTCTTTAAACCATTAAAGTGTAAGTAGCATATCAAATACATTTTTTGTTGACAACATATAAATACAGTATGTTATAATACCTTTCTAAAAATGTATACAGTGTTTATATTGTTTTGCTTCAGTTCTAATAAAAATGGATTTGAAGTCTCTCCGGAGCAGCCCAACCAAAAAACAACGCGATCTGACAACTGCTGTCGGTGACGTCAGTTTGAGAACAAACAGGCTGTGAACTGCAGAAGCCTGCATTGGATCCGGCTTGTTTATCAAACGGTGAAGGTATTCTATTCTCTACTGTAGGGCTGGAACAATAATCGCCAATATCGATAATCACAATCATTTTTTTTCAGAGAATTTTATTGCGTTGAAAAAGTATTATCGATAATCATAATTATCGTCCGAGACCCATTGAAGCAGGAAGCGGCATTGAACTGTTTGAGTGAGGCGAAAACATGATCTGTGTGAGCACTGCATACATTGGGAAGTTACAGAAAGTATTGATTTTAAACAATATGCTTAGGCTTTCAACTTACATCATGGTGGTTTTCGAACATAAAACACAAATAGTGTTGTTTGTAAAATAAAAATAAAATGTTAGCTCACTGTAAAATTACTGTAGAAAAGTGGAACTTTTACCTATTAAACATTTTGACACAGGATTTTTTTTACGTAAATTGAAAACAAAAGAAAAGGAAAAAAACACAAGCATATGGCAAACGTTGAATATAGCCTTAGCAACGTGTTGCTTCTTTATTTTAAACTACACTAAAGACATGAGTACTGCACTGCAGCCTATGCACTGCATGGTGAACAATAAGCAGGTGCTCAGCACCCTCCTGTATCTATCTGATCCCATGGCGTTGCTGTTGTACAAAAGGGTAGTAGCATAAATAGAAGAGAGTTAACTTTTAATGGAAGGGTAGGCAGTTTTTATTTTATTGAACTGTCTGCATACAAGCAGCGACGTGCAAAACTCAGTATGTTCCTAATAGTATACAACTCCATATACAGAGACACACACACAGTTTGAGTCTCTTAATGGCAGATTCGCCACACAAGTAAAGAAAACAAATGCTTCCAGGTAATGTTAGCAATTGTTTTTGTTATATTAATATATTTGGTGGCACTTTCTTTTATGAAGTAAACATTCTTGAATTAACATAAATGTTTAAATAATAAAAAGTATGTATTGTTTATAGGAAAACTACATCATTTATTAATATACAAATTACAATATTTTATACTCACGTTTGTTCTGGGCACCCACCAGAAATGCAAAAACTTGGCACATACACTGTCTAGTTCTTTTTTCTTCTAACCTCTGACTTAAGACTGGTGATTGTCATGCATCCACGCATTTCCGAAAGATGCCTCAACAAGGCGTCTTGCAACACACAAAAAGTTTGTATATAGGGTAAAACTTACCCTTTAACTATGTAGTCAGTCCAGATTTGTAACCATTGCAAGACCATTTGACATACAACACCACATCCAAATCATGTTCAGATCAAAAGCAACACAAAAAATGTGATGGAAGGGGATACATTCAATATAAATATTCTAACATAGATGGAGAAACCTTGCCTTCTAATTAGGAGGCAGTGTGGTTCAGTGGTTAGAGTCCAGGGCTTGAAATGCCAACATTGGATATTAAAACACCAAAAAGGTAACCTAAGTTCCATACTAAATGGGTACTGTTATCGAACAGCACCCGTGCATTACTATTTAAACATTATGTGATTCAAATTGATTTATAGTGGGGGGGGGGGGATTTTTTTTATTCATGAAGAGTTAAATTATTATAATGGAAGAAGCTTGGGTTGTTCTTACTTTACCAGCAATGATGTTGTCATGTCAGTCTTTGGAAATCCAAAACATGAACTTAAAAATGTGGAGCAGGGGGCTCCCGAGTGGCGCATCCGGTAAAGGATGTTCCTTATAGCCTGGAGGTCCCCGGTTCGAGTCCAGGCTATTCCACTGCCAGCCTTGGACGGGAGTTCCCAGGGGGCGGCGCACAATTGGTCAAGCGCCGCCTGGAGTGGGGAGGGCTTAGGTCGGCCAGTGTGTCCTCAGCTCACCACGCACCTGCGACCCCTGTAGACTGGCCGGGTGCCTGCAGGCCTGCCTGCAAGCATCCCAGAGCTGCGTGGTCCTCCGAAGCGGTAGCTGCATGGCGGGGCTACAGAGTGAAAAGAAGCGGACGGCTGACGGCACACGTTTCGGAGGACGCGTGTGTTCGTCTTCGTCTCTCCTGAGTCAGCGCTTATGAATTGGGCATTTCAAATTGGGGAGAAAATGGGGTAAAATACAATTGCCGATTCCAAATTTATAAAAAAAATAAATAAATAAATCTGGAGCAGAACACAATGATGTAGACACCTGCAGTTTGGTAAAAAGTGTACTCAGTTTCTGCACAGTAGTTGCTGTCACAGATTCTGTAATCCAATAGGTGCTAGCTCTGCACACAGTAGGCTATTTATAAACACTATAAAAGCTAATATTTTCCTTGTAACTCCTATATAATTATTTACAGTATACAAAGCATACAAAATACCAGATGGTCTTCCAGCTATATTTCAGTTTCCCAGCAACTAAATGGGCGACACTAATGCAAATGATAGATTTCAAGAGTGATTTATATTTTTAAAAATGATATTTAGGAAATAAGTCATGTCAGAGAGGAAACCAGATAAAGTGAACTGTACTGAAATTGTGCAAATAAGCAGAAGAGAATAATAACATGTAACCTAAGTGACTTTTGCATGTTACTAGCTGCTTGCAAAAGCTGCTAGGAGGTAGTTCCTAATAACTCTATCCTCTTGCCACATTTGACATTCCATTTTGATTCTTTGAGTAAGAATAATCATTTTAGTTTTTGAGGCGCTAAAAGAGTAAGTAGCTTCAAATAACTCAATAGTGGAGCAACATGATCCAGAACCAATGGGAATGATTACACTATTACTGGGGGGCTGTAGTGCCAAAAGTCAAACATTGCTGTACTGCTGTGTTTTATCTTTGTCTAGGAGGCCACTGTAGTACGGTGGCTCATTGAAGACATTTCTTGTGATCTCAACATCGTGGTTTGAAATGTCGAGATCCTGAGAACATTTATCTTGTGATCTCAACATAACGTCTTATCTATATTCCGAAAGATGTTTTTGACCTTTTATAAAACTTCTTGTTAGTTCCTCAAAAAATGATTTTACATTCCAGTGAGCTCTCACAAAACGGAGGTAGAGAATAAAGGTAATGACTTGAAGTATCCTGTCATGGAGTTGTTCAGTTATCAAGTAAGATTTCTAGGGAAACAGACAAGTCATTACCACTAAGGTATTTTGACAGGTTGAACAGAAATGGGAGCCAAAAGATGAATGAGCTGCTGAAAATATGTGAAGTAAAGGACAAAACAGGGTTCACACAAGTACTGTATAAAAGATGAAAACATTTTCTTAATTTACAAATCTTTTAAATGTGGAACTGAAGAGGTCAGTGTCCTAATGAAGCCGCTAAAGAAAAAAACCCAGGCTGCAGTAAAAGTACCGCACTGGCTCAGTGCCGCTTGTCTCTAGAATATATCATACTCAGTACACCAAGAACAGCGTTCTCGTTGTATTTGATTTATCATAATGTCTGGAATTCAGCAATTGTATATGTAATACAAGAGGAAAACCATGCCACGTAAAGATGATATAGCTGAACATTAATACATGAACCACATACTGTATTGTAATCAAAAACTGCATTCCCTTTGCTTTTTAAAAGAAAGGTCATGATCACATTACAAGATTTTGGATTAAAACTATGATTGGTATTTTAGTTTTTCTGTAAGGGAACACCACTTCTAACAGACTCTGCCATGTGCAATCCATGGGATATTACTTTACACTGTATGCTAAAATCTGATGCTAGCAACTGAACTAAGAGACACTCCATTTGCTGCAGTCATTGTGTGTGTTGCAATGATTTTGCAGACCCCTCCAAAGCTTTTGACAGACAAGGAAAGAAAGGGCTGGGATGCATCCTGCCTGGGTGCTGGTGTTTGAGAACTTTGCACTCCAAATGAAGTCTGGCAGAGCTAACGCTGAATACATCAATTGGAATGAGGTATGAAACAAACAAAGAAACATTTTAAAAAGCTGTCATCAGAAAACATGACGAAGCATGGGGCTGCTCCCTAGTGCTTGTAACCAGGTAACTGAATTTCAATACACCCTAACACCCGTGTGCATGGTGCTTGGCATTAACTTTAGCATTCGTTTTTCATCTGGTTTCACTGACCTCAATTAGCACTAATCTTGGACTACCATTAGGTAATCCAAGATTGCTGCTGTGAAACCAGCCATTCATTTTAGACCACAATATAATGGGAGTCAGTGGATAATACCTACCCCTCTTATCACTTCAAAATGCCTGCATCTAATGTACTGTATTTTGACACATTCTCTACACTGTAGTCGACAGCCTTGTGGTCACAGGATCACCCAGCTTGACTCGTGGAGATCAGAAGTGTGTGTTCAGTGTTTTTTTTATTACATTAAAAATTTATTAAAATGAAAAAGTCTATTGAAAGAGTCTCAGAAACTAAAAGCTGAAATAATTGCTCTATCCGAGAAAGGAGAGAAAAACCCCTCTTGCTTTCAACGATCTCATAGATTCTTAAAAACTGGAATGCAATTCTGAGTGCCTATTACAACTCTCAAGTGGCTTCTGCTACTAAAAGAATGTGTATAGGAAAGTATGAGGATAAAGAAGAGAACTTAAATTGGTTTAAATTTGTACATGGGCATTTGGTTTGTTAGGGTACTGATAGGGTTACTAGACATCCTGGGAAAACTGGGATTGAACCAGTTTTCAGCCTTCATTTTTTGTCCTGGTCGGAAACAGTAAAATTGTTCAATAATTGTATTCGCTTTTTATTTTTGAAAGTACAAATCTGTATCAGTGTGCTCAGCAAGTTAACATCAGAGTAATCTATTAGGTTGCATTAGCGCCATTCAAAAATAAAATAAACAATGTTTGGATTCTTTTTGTAATAATTCTAATTATGTGATATCACTTTTAAATGATAATAAAGCTGATATATTTTTTTTTTTTTTGTACATTTAACATGTTTTGATTAGATGATAATAGAAAGAAAATAGTGAGCTGTTATGATCTATAATAAATACACCTCATGCTTCATTTTTTAATTCTGATTTTGTTTTCAT
Source organism: Huso huso (assembly GCA_036884735.1). Lineage (NCBI taxonomy): Eukaryota > Metazoa > Chordata > Actinopteri > Acipenseriformes > Acipenseridae > Huso > Huso huso. The sequence continues at coordinate 3,315,012 of CM072695.1, forward strand.
CTTGTTATTTAAACGTCTTCAGGGTTGCTACGGTGTCAGTGAATTGAAGGAAGAAAAAAGTCCCAGTTTCTCACTCTGGAAATCTGGTAACCCATATTATTGATGATCTCTGATAATGTCACTCCACTTCTTGTCACAATGTATACTCAGTACCTTTGCAGTGTTATTTAGTGGGTTTGACTGTGTATATACTGTATATATATGTATGTGTGTGTGTGTGTGTGTGTGTGTCCAAGAAATGAGGATCAGAAAGCTCAGAAAAAAAGACTAGAAAACAGATAAACCTCTCGTTTATCTACAGTTTGCAGAAAATGAAAAAGATGTTCAGCGGCCGTCTGAAGTGTTTTGTTTGGAGAAAGTGAGTGTTTATTTTTAACAGACTTCTTGGGTCCACTGCATTGTGTGGAAAAAACATTCAAGAACTAAAATGAAAGTGAGCGTAAGCAAGCGCTGTGTGTCTATGAAGATCACAACCGGGAGTTTACAGCAACATACGGTCTGTGTTCACAATTTCAACAGCGGATTAGCACGTAGAAAGAACGTGTTCTAACAGTTTTACAATGAAGTATAATAAAAATCAAGTCATTGCTGTGCGTGTATGTCTGTGTGTCAAATAGGAAGGCACTTAACTTTCAACACTAAAGATGTTCAGTAAAGAAAGAATGCTTTAACACTCGAAACGGCAGGCTAACCAAATGTATGTACACTAAATATTCATAACATATGCCCGTTTGTATTGAATTTTTTTTCTGCAAAAGACACAGAACATTATTATTTAGCTTTCATGAGATAGCATTTATATTACAGTACTTACAGTGCTGAAAGACACACACATATAATTCTGTACTTTAAGGGAAATGTTGAGTTCAGTGACAGAGCTTCAGATTGATTGGCGTCAAAATACGTCGGACGCTGATGCTTTGACGCGATGCGCTTTGTGTGAAAAGACGTTAACCGAAAAAAAATTATTTCATAGTATATAAAAAATCGATTTATATAAAACTCAAAAATAGCTAAAAATAAGCACTGGAAAATGAAATGAATAAAAAGTGAAAAACAGAAGCCCTAATTATACATTATTTTTGCAACAAGCTGCCATACAGATACACCCATTCACACACATAGGTCAGCCTCTTCAGAGTTTATTAAGAGGAGGGAAATCCACGATATCAGGGAAGTGTGGTAAACGTGAAGAGAATGGCATGACATTCAAAGCTGCTGTGCTCTGCTCAATTTCCACTTCAAGGTAGTGCAGCTTTTATTTGAAATGACAAGTGAAGCTGACAAGCAGGGCCTTATTATTTTAGGACTGACTGCAAAGGGGAGACATTGATGGTGGAAGGTGAGAAGTACAATGAAGATGAAAAGATGGTAAGACTGCGAGTCCCTCCTATCCACCCCTCTGTCTCCTACCTCTTTCAAGATACTGAAGTGGCTGAATAAACATTAAAAAGAAATAGGATCTCTGATACATACAGTAAAGGACACTTATTTATTTACAGCTGCTTCCCTTCCCTAGTCTCTCTATTTGCAGTTGCTGACAACGTTGCATATTTCTGCATAGTTCAGATAAGAATACGCCCCCCCACCAAGGTGAAAGACACAGAACCCCAGTGACCTAGCCCTTAGATTTTAGTACTTTAACAGGCATGTTAATCGAGACGACCTCTCATTTAAAAGTAGAGCAATGTTAAAAAAAAAAAAAAAAATCTTTCAAACCAGCTTTCACACTGAAAGGCACCCCATGCTTACACTTTCCATGTCAGAAGTTGTCACAAGCAGGTGCTCAGGTTTTATTCTCCAGTCAGTAAAAGCTGTAATTGGTCACCTTAGCATGGGGGCTCTATGAGTAAGGCAGTAAAAAAAACAAGAAAGACAACACATAAAAATAAAACATCCATATAAGAATTTATTTCACAGTGACTGGGGTTTAAACAAGTAGGAAGAATGAGTTACTGTACTAAACACTGTAGAGAATTATTATTATTTTAATTAAAATACATCCTTTTCCAGCAACACTCAAACACACAGGTATGCTGAATAAAACAGTTTTGTATATGTAAGTCAAAGTACAGTTATTGATGTAGACAAAATATTTCTGAATGGATATACAGTTTAAAAACAGATGCTTCATGGTGCACAGGAGATAGCTGTTTGCTTTGCGTGAAATTGATTGTTCACTGCTCAGGAAAATGGTTACTTGACTTCTGACAGACTGAACACTAGAATAGGCAACATCCTATTCCTATTTAAGACTACAGTTAAGATTGGACTGCAATTAATGTGCCAATTACTAAACAAAGGGATTAACTTATTCCCCAATAGGATACACATCTTTATTAAACTGGCATAATGGTGGTTTCAGCCCCCACTGCTGTAGGTTCAAGTGGCCTGACACATGCCTGCTCACATGGTTGAAAGATAAACACATTGGAAATTTGGGTCCCTAACTTTCTAATTGTTTCACTTCTGTAAGACTGGGTTTGAATTGGTGGTCTCAACACAGCCATTAGTTCACATCACAAATCCACTGCAGAGATTTGCACAATATGCCTTTTCTGCTTGAGAAGCTCTGACAGTTTTTCAGGTCAGGATTGAGGTGCGCTCCTTTACAGAGCAGAGAGGGGAAGCTCTCATGACACCAGACCATTGGCAACAGTGACTGTCAACCTTATACAAATACACCCTATTAAAAGCATAGTAAAGTGGAATAAAGCATATTCAAAATAATTGTAAACCATGGATTAACAGTGGCAAATGCATAGTATAACAATAGGAAAGCTGCAAAATTGCCATTCAAATTTACTGTGGTAAACTCATATAAGGGCAGCCATTGTCCCGCAACAAAATCTTCAATCAAAAGTATGGATTCAACTATGCATAGTGCACAGGCTGGTACCAGAATATGAATGCCTGATTTCCTCAATGTAGAGTATGTCTGGGGCTGGGATGGTGCAGTAACATACAGTAGGGGATTTACTGCACACCCAAAACACAATTCAACTCTGCATAAACTCCTTTTCTGTGCCATTAGAGGAATGTACATATATATGTATTTATATACACATGGATAAACACATCTGCCAGGATATAAGTCTGCCTATTTGACAGAGGCTCTTTAGTATTGTTAATCACAGTTAATTAAAGCCTCATTTGCATGTCGGCTAATTAACTAAAACCAATAATCACATTTTAGCATGCAGATTTTGGAACGATATTCTCATTAACTCGCATTTTGTGCCGTGAACTGAAAAAGTGTCTGTCAAGAAATATAATATAAAATCCATACACCAATTTGATGACAATTGTAGAGAATTTAATTCATGCAAAGTGTATGCAAGAGTTACATTTAAATACCACAGTACAATTTCTTGATTCCATAATAGCCTGACAAATAGTTAAAAGGTTATCGTTTAATTCTAAGAGTTATATGTACACTGTAAGTACATTGTAACTATGCATAATAGCATTGTAATTACGTGCAAGCACACATGTATGTAAGTACTATGTAAATACACAGTTACCTACAAAATACATATATGAGCTGCTTCTTCTTCATAGTAAGTAATCAAATGCAGATAAGAAAAGAATACTTGGATACCTTGATAAGTTTGTTCTAACAGAAGCAAGCTTGCCCACATTTATATTTTGTGTGTGTACAAAAAGAAGAAGGAAGATTAATGTAGCCTCTAATACTTGTTCTGTTTCCATTCCAGTGACATGCATTTACCAGTTACCAAAGGCATTAAATATCTGTGGCTTGTTTTTTAAGATGCCTCTCATGTTCACTTGTATTGAAATCTGGGTTGAAATCCTCTTCTTTGAACTGGACACTATGGTCCCTGTTCACAAAACATGTTTAAATGAATGTTTTGTTAAGATTTTTAATTAAAATACATTTTGATTTCTTAGATAATTTTCATTGTATAACTCTATATGGTTTAGTGGCAGGCGATCAAGGCTGGTCAACTGCAGGAATAGCAAACCCCAAACACTTTTAATCTCAAATAAATAAACTATGGAACAAAAATAAAGGTTTAAACAAACCCCCAAAACACCCAAGCTATGGGGTTTCCTTTCTTTTTCTCTCCGCTCTCGCTTTCCTCTCTTCTCCTATCCTCTCCTCTTGCTTTCCTCTCCTCTCCTCTCCTCTCCTCTCCTCTTCTCTTCTCTCCTCTCCTCTCCTCTCCTCTCCTCTCTTCTCTTCTCCTCTCCTCTCCACACTCCTACACACTATCTCAAACAAACATTTCTCTCTTCGTTTTATACCATGTGGCCAGGGGCTTGATTGATTCAATCACTACCTGGCCATATTCCACACAATCACTCTCAATCACACAATTAATTAATCAATCAAACAATTAACAAGGTCACTGTGCAACGACATGCAGAGCTTATGCTCTGTCACACTCTTCAAAAAACCTTCCTAAAGTAACCCTCAGAGTTTTTAGACTCATAACACCTTCTTTAACACGGTATAAATGTGTGCATAAGCCTTCATAATCATAGCCTGAATATAAGTATTCATAACATGTTGTCATAACATGTGTTACAAATGAAAAGTAATGGGATAGAAAATTCAGTGTGAGGTTAAATCATATTATTTTGGCAGAATTGCCGTGGCTTATGACAACCCAAGTGTTTTCTAATCATATCTGAAGGATTAGGTTTGCAGTTATAACCCTCCTCTCTTTGCAGTCGGTGCCATGCTTTTACCTCCTCTCCACCCTTCACCTAATGTTCAGCCTTGCCAGGGGGGTGGCAGTCAAACTGCCTCCGTGCCTACAGACTGTAAACACAGAAGATAAACAATTCAAACCTTTGAAATAGGCCAGACACAGACACGCACAGACATACACAGAGACACAGACACACAGACATACACAGAGACACAGACACACACAGAGACACATACAGAGACACAGACATACACAGAGACACAGACACACAGACATACACAGAGACACAGACACACACAGAGACACATACAGAGACACAGACACGCACAGACATACACAGAGACACAGACACGCACAAACATACACAGAGACACAGATACGCACAGACATACACAGAGAAACAGACACACAAAGACATACACAGAGACACACACATACACAGAGACACACACATACACAGAGACACACACACACACACAGACAGACACAGAGACACAGACATACACAGAGACACAGACACACAGAGACACAGACACACACAGAGACAGACACACACAGACACACACAGAGACAGACACACAGAGACACAGACACACACAGACACACAGAGACACAGACACACACAGAGACACAGACACACACAGAGACACAGACACGCACAGACAGACACACAGAGACACAGACACACACAGAGACACAGACTGTCACAAGGCTGGCTGGTAGTGATACGTCAGACCCGGAAGAAACACACAGACAGACGGTGGTGATGAGTGAAACTGAGTGCAACGGCTGCACTCAGCGTTTAATAACCAATAAATAAAAAGGTTGAACAAACAGAAAACAGGACACGGCACTTGAGCTTAAATAAACAGACAAACAAAACGCACTAACATTAACAAACGGTGGATGCACAGACAAACGAACAAACACGGTGAGTGAAAACACTTACTATTATTTTTATTATTCTTTTCGTTTATTTTAACTCCTCTCCACACCCGTTCTCCACTCACCGAACACCCAACCCCGAGTGAGTGAAAACATGCTGCTTTTATGCAGTTGTACCGAGACTCGATTGCTAGTCAATCATTCAATTGGAATCTCGGTACAACTGCACGTGAATTAATTAAGTGTACTCCCGTGACCACACATTACATTTTAACCAGCACGTGAAGTGATTTGTGCCATCCTCGTGCCTAAATACAAATCTACATTTTTAAATCACTCGTGTTACACAGACCCATTTATATCCCGTGTACCAATGACTATACACCAACATTTACACACGCAACATACAACATATAACACAAACTACGCACAAGGGCGTGGCCACATTGCCACACAGACACACACGGAGACAGACACACAGAGACACAGACACACACAGAGACAGACACACAGACACAGACATACACAGAGACAGACACACAGAGACACAGACACACACACACAGACATACATAGAGAACAGACACACACACAGAGACACAGACATACACAGAGACAGACACAGACACAAAGACATACACAGAGACACAGACACATACATACACAGAGACACAGATACAGAGACACAGACACACACAGAGACACAGACACACACACAGACACACACACAGACACAGACACACACAAACATACACAGAGACACAGACACATACATACACAGAGACACAGACACACACAGAGACACAGACATGCACAGACATACACAGAGACACACACACACACACACACACACACACACATACATACAGAGAACAGACACACACACACACAGACATACACAGAGACACAGATACACACACACACACAGACATACACAGAGACACAGATACACACACACACAGACATACACAGAGACACAGATACACACAGAGACACAGACATACACAGAGACACAGATACACACAGAGACACAGACATGCACAGACATACACAGAGACACACACACACACACGCAGACATACATAGAGAACAGACACACACACAGACATACACAGAGACACAGACACACACACACACACACACAGACATACACAGAGACACAGACACTGTTAAAGGTGTATACAGTTTAATTCCCCAAGTCTATGTCTGTTTTTCTGAGCATCCTAACACCGTGTTAACACAGCACACATTAGAGAGCTGAACTGGTATTTATTATAAGTACAAGATAATCTTTTGTATTCCAATCCATGTTTAGTTTTACTTTCGCCGTTACACATGTACCTGTCAATAATCTGGAGCTGTCTGAATGTGAAGAAAACCGTTGTTCTGGGTCTTGCAACTAGTAAGCGTCTGCCAGATCCTGATACTTTCATTTACGCTTTGATGAAGTTTGCAATATGACAAAATGACTGACTTTTAAAAAACATATTATTGTCTGGCTCCCCAAAGAAAATACTTAAGGCCATGACATTATACAGCATTACTGGTTAATGTATGCTGACATGTTGTTGCTACATCAGTATCTTGGGGAAATACATGGAATATGATCTGCACTAGATATATTGTACAGCAATATGTATTCATATAAATTATGAAAATCCGTTAAATCTTTGTAGATTAAGTTTAGTGTTATTGGCTGTCATTCTTTATTGTGCTAAGACAAGCTACCTTCATAAGCACTTTAAGCATAGAAATAGTTTATCTAGCATGGCTTACAATAATACTTTCTGACATTTTAGAACGCACTTTCTTTGTTATTGCTGTGGAGTGGGCAGCTACGTGTGATGTGTGCAAAGGGTGATTATTTTAGTCATTCTGTAAGAGAAGTAGAAACGCTGAGGTTTAACTAAAGTACTTTGGCCCTCAGGAGAGACAGAATCAGCTCTCTCATTTTCCAGCAGGCTATAAACATTGCTTACAGCTTGAAATAAAGCGTGCAGTTTTAAAATGCATGTCAATGGTAAGTAGGATACACTTCTAAAAATAGAAAGTGTGTTTCTACCCAAAGTAGCGCTCCTGCAAGCACCTAGTCGAGATCTAAACCTTTTTGCAAACTAGCCTTGAACCCAGCTACTGTACCATGACTACACCTATTTTTACTTGATGCGCCACTTCAAAGTAGATGCATTTAAGCAAAGCAGTGGTTCTGGCAGGGAACTCACTTTAATCTTAAATTAAATCACGTAAATATCAAGCATATTTTAGGCGCTTCCAGGACCAGACTAAATCACCAAATCGAACAGCTGGTTCCTTATTCATCCCTCAATAAACAATACATCCATAGACTGGCAAGGAAGGGATTTATATCTCACCTCAATCCACTACGTCCCTGCTGTGTGCCAGAGTTCACCTCCTCCTTCCAGCCTCCACCTGCTTTTTGGCTTCATCTAACGGGGGAGGGCTGCTGTCCTTCCCTCCGGCCCATGGCTTCCCTATGGTCAGCCTCTGCTCTTATCTGCAAGCTAATTTATGGGCAGGGGTACCTCGAAAGGTAAGGCCAAAGAATGTAGTGTAAAATCTGTATGCTGTAGTCGTGTTGTCTGGTCTGTTTTATTAAATAATCTATTGCATGAGTTTCCAGACTGAACAATCATTCTCCAATGCACTGTGTTGCACAGTCCAACACTAATATGTTTCCCCACCTTTTTTCTGAAACAATGTCAAATATTGAAACAATAAATAATCATATAAAACACACATGTGAGAAAGGACAAATTAGAAAAGCCTTATTGTCAAATAAAAATGCATTTTTGTTATTATACATGGTAAAGAGAATGGCGCACAATATTGGTTTTGACTTCTTTCAAATTCTAGTCCTACTGCTTGGAACTACCTTCCATCATATAAGTCATTGAATTATTTTTCAGGACACGATAAATTGACTTTGTCAGTTCTATTGCTGTCAGGCAGGATGCTGGTTTACCCACACAGTTTATACTCTAACATTTGGTGTTCTGGTATCATGTTTTTTTTAATTACATTTCAATTATTTTCAAGAATATAATAACCAGGGCTGCAGTGATTGGGATATAGTGGTGGATTCGGGTCATTCATAGGTGTGTGGATGCAGTATATGTTTTGAATTAAAAGCTTGTATGTTTGTGTGATGGCCATAGAAATACCTGTCTATACTAGAAACCATTTCTAATAGAATATTTCATATAGGGCATTGTGCCAAAGCAATCTGCTTTTATAGTCCTTACTACCTGTAATACCTTACTGGACAGTAAATGACAGCACAGCATTCCTGTGAGTCTGTGTAACCATGTCGGTATGTAAATAAATCTTACACGCCTGCAGGGCATGTCAATCCAAACCTTCCGCATCAGTCCCCTGTCAATCAAGCAGCAAACACACATCCATGTCTCACCCCTTGAGGCAGGGTGAGGAGCCCTGCACATGAAAAGGGGGCAGAGCGAAGCCCTGCCATAAATGTATGGTGTATTTTATAGTTTATTGTTGTATTATTATTATTATTATTATTATTATTATTATTATTATTATTTATAAATGTGACGGCAGAGCCGTATATTTTGTATTGTTTCGCAGCGTGGATGGGAAGCCCCATCCACATTAAAAACCATGTGCAGAAGGTGACCATCTCCTGAGTTAATTAATTGTTTAATTGTAGCTAATCGGGAGATGGTCACCTGCATATAAGCCTGCAGCTCTCTGCCCTCGTGGTGGGTGTTCAGAAGTGGAGAACGAGAGCAGAGTGAGCGAGTGGATTAAACAAACCTAAAATATGACAGCAACTGCCCAGTCTGTCCTATTGTTTGTGTTTAGTGTTCGTGATTATTTTGTTTAAACTTTTATTTTCGCTCTGTGAGCAAGTGTTTTTGTTTAAATATTTTATTTATTTTTGTTATTTTTTATTATTATTTATTTCTTAGCCGACACCCTTATCCAGGGCGACTTACAATTGTTACAGGATATCACATTATTTTTACATACAATTACCCATTTATACAGTTGGGTTTTTTACTGGAGCAATCAAGGTAAAGTCCTAGCCACTACTCCACACTGTCTTCCACATCGGCTACCCAGTCACACCCCTGTTACAGGATACTGAATGATTGGATGTCCTTACATAAACCTGTTGGGTCTTATGGTTTATTGGGACTTCCTCCTGCAGCAAATAAAAACTAGTATACCATGAACGATCATTTAATATTCTGATATGTTTGAACTACCGAAGCACAGCTCAGTCATGAATTTCAGCAGTACTCCACTGGATTGGCATGTAAGCAAAACACATTCAAAACTAGTTCCGGTAAGCATGTTATCTCACTTAAGTGGAATAACAAAAATGTATCCCATGCTAGATATACCCACGCTTGTGATTTTATATACTGTATATATATATATATATGTATACGGGAATGGAACATGAAACAAGCAATGCGACTGGTCGAGCACAGTTCTAGCTGTCCGTGTATTGGATGGTTACTGACAGTTGGAGCCTTGTTACATATTAAAAATCACTGTGCTGCCTCACAGAATGTATAGTACGGGTAGCTGTCTTTATACTCACTCACCCCGACTTTGTCACATTTTTTTAGCAGTCTGGAAACACTACAGAAAAACACAAAAAGACACTTGAAAAATGACTGAAATCCGAGACTTCGTCTCGTGCTGCACAACAACCCGAGGTCCGTATATACGACGTGGACGGACACCCTATCGGGCCTTATTGCATACATATAATATCATTAGTTAAGAAGCAAGCTACAGGAATGAAAGCATATTGATTGTGTCTTGTGTTATTTACGTTACTCAGAGTAATGTAACACAGTAATCCGTCGCATATCCGCTGTCACATACCCACCTGTGACAGGATGCGAGTGACGTGGTGCAATAAGTACAATGTCCAAACCAGATTCTCCCAAAATGTATATGATTTATTAATAAAGTCCAAAAACAAAATAACAAAAATAACAAAAGAAAAACACTCCTAATCCACGATCCTCCGTGCACGAAAACTGTGCTCTGATATTCCAGGGATTGTGGTGAGTGATTGGTGCCGTGCTGTGAGGGAAGTGCTCCGGGGATTGTTCTGGCTCAGTGGCTGCAGCCCCTCGCTCCTACTCCTCCGCTGTAAAGACACAAATACAGACAGCACGTAACACAAAATAAAAACGAGAACAGCTCTGGCTGGTGGCTCATTCTCTCACCGCAAAGGTAGGTACTGACGTAGCTGCTTCCCCTTTGTACCCAGCAAACTCCTCCCTGCAGTCAACGCGTTGCCATGGTTTCTCCAATAGAGGGCTGCCCCGCAGCTGACTGCAATGGAATCGTCCTGAGTACTTGCAGCTACGCGCCCCTCCTAATATGGTCACCTTCCGGTTTCCACCTACCACCGAGGTGGCAGATCTAGGAGGCAGCATACCCTCACCTTTACACAGCACCCTTTCTAGTTGGGAGGGAGATTTACAGTATTGATCCTTTCTCTCTTTATCACACCACCCTAACCGTTTATCAATCTCTTCAGCAACGTTAGTTTATCATTGAACAGAGAAGATTAGTTCCGATACTGTAGATCCTATCAAAGTTTGTTGTATGTGCTTCAACCTCTGTCTCAATCTCCTGCATGCACCCACATGGCAGACTGTCACAAGCATTAATACCCTGTATCTTTCTAAACAAGGGATTTAGGGGAGCTCCCTAATAAAAGCTGAATCTCAAAAAACAATAATTGTGTGAATATAGTAATTGTTACAGCTTGTATAATGGTATTTAAAACAGGATTCATTCATTCAACATTTGTTCATGTAGTAGAGTGTTCGGGATGTCTCCATATATAACTGGAAGGGAATTAATGTGGATCATAACACAGAGCTCTATGTTTTTATTGAATCCATTAAATACCAAAACAATAAGAAAATTGAAAACAATTAAATTTGTGCTGATATATTTAACAGGTTAAAGCAACTAAATATGTAGACATGTTATATTAGTAGTAGGACTGAATTATAAATATCCCAGTTCTACTGCTGACACAAACATTATTTTCTGTAGGACTAGACCTTATATGCCCTTGAAGGCTGGAGCTGTACAATACATTAATTTAAATATTTTATTACATTATTTCACAGGTACCCAAATGGAAACATACAGCTGGTTTCACAGGCTGGGTTCATGATTAGTGCTAATTGGAGCTGGTGAAACCAGCTGGTAACGTCTTCAAAATATACTTGACTGAAAGAACAGCTGAAGTTTTGCAATAAATAAATAAATATATACATTATAAATGAAACATAATTCAGAATATACAAGCATATCATTTGATTTTTTAAACTTTTATATTGGCATAAAACATGTTGGCATGACCTGTAGAGAGGCAGTGGAGGAGCTACGGTATCCAGGCCACCTTTCATCAACATGTCCAGAGGGACTTCCATGAACAGCTTCTGTTCTGTTTAGTTCAGTCTGATACCGCCTAGCACTGCAGTGGACCACCGTGTCTCCAGACCAACCTGTCACCTTTCCACACCACATGCAGAAGTAGAGAAGACGAGAGCCAGATGCACCACAGAAATTGCCCATTCATTGTACAATAACCTCAAATTTTCAACATATGCCTGGAATGGCGCATGTTCTAGCAATACACTTTGGGTGCCCTTCATTTACTGTGCCACAGAGCACTTGCTATGCTTGCCGAAGTTCCTACTGAGTTAAACGAGATGCTTCAATTTGGAACAGCTTAGCTTGAAACATGCATGATGTACACTACTCTATCACATGGTCTATAACGGTCACCTAATAACAGACAATAAGACCATTTATTAAAATCCCTTGTAATAGAGTGTACATTCCTAACTGGAATCAGCAGGGCTTTAGGACCCTGGGGTTAGGAGAAGTGCACTCCATCTTGCTAAAGGTGAAGGTACCAGGAGGCCATGTTGGTGAAGGACTCCTAAATTGTGAATTAATTGTGTAACAATGTAGGGTAATTGAATGATTGTTTGACCTTTAAAAACACAATGGGGGAAATGTGTGGTTGAGGGATAATTGGAGAAGATTGAAGTGAGTGAGTGAGTGAGTGAGTGAGTGAGTGAGTGAGTGAGTGAGTGAGTGAGTGAGTGAGTGAAAGAAACTCCCATACAGAAAAATAATATATTGCAGTATATGTCAAAGCAATAGAAATATATTCTCACAAATGATTCCTGTGACAGAAGACATAAAGAATCTTCAAAACCACCTCAAAACAAAAGAAGAAGAAAACAAAAAGCTCCTTGAAGTTTGCCCAACGGTAGAATCATGGCATGGCCTTTCTCAGGTGACTCTTGTTCAGATCATTCTTTTCAATCGCCGCAGAGAAGGAGAAGTCTCAGGGATGCTCATTTCAACTTTCCTTGAACGAAACACAGGGGCAATGCAAGATGAAATCGAAAAAAGCTTATCAGATTTTGAAAAGAAATTGTGCAGCAAATTCACCAGAGTTGAAGTCTGGGGCAAAAGAGGTCGCAAGGTGCCAATTCTGCTGACACCAAGTATGAAGAATTCTATAAAGCTACTGTTAAAACACAGAGAAGGTGTTGGCATTAATGGTGAAAATCCATATATTTTTGCCAGACCTTATTTCAATTCTCTGGAGCACATAAGAGGATGTGACGGCTTTACACGACTCTGCAAACATGTAGCTACTTTGTCACAATTACTGAATCTGCAAACTCATGAACTGGACCAGTTGGCATCATTTATGGGTCACGACATCCAGATTCACACGGAATTTTATCGACTTCCTGAAGACACACTGCAGCTAGCAAAAGTAAGCCGTGTGCTTCTTGCCCTGGAGAATGGACTTCATAACTTCAAAGGGAAAACACTGGAGGAAGTCACACCAGATCTTGATGGTAAGTGATGGAATAAAAAATGCAAAATTGTTTAAAGATTACTAAATACCAGCAAAAAACAAGCAATTGTTTCTGTCCATGATTAATCAAAACATTTAATAATTTAAATAAACTTTTTTTTTTTATTAGTTCTACTGGGAGACTCTGACTCCGAGACAGAAATCACAGAAAGACCTGGCCCCTCAGAAGGAAGAAGGACAGCGAGTCAGAAAAATGATGACTTGCAGAAAAGGAAAAGGAAGCACAAAGGTGCAGAAGAAACAGAAAACAGCATTACACCAGTAAGAAAAGGTAAAGTATTACATGCAAGCATGTGTAAATAATATGTTTTATATGTTTCATACATTTTAGATTATAGCACTGAAATGTAGCTCAGTTGTACTGATCCCAATTTATTGGGATTATGCTTTATTATTATTATTATTATTATTATTATTATTATTATTATTATTATTATTAATTTTGTCATAAAGATAACAAATAAGAAATAGTTGTAAAAATAAGAGAATTGTATTCAGTGTAATTGTCACAAATGTTATGTAGTATATGTAATTTAAATAATAATGTTTGATGCAGTAATATGTTTTATTATTATTATTTTAGGGAGATTTACTTCAGAGAGAAGGACCTGGTCAAAAATGGAAAAAGAAATGGTTGAAAGCCATTTAAAAACGTTCATTAAAATGATGCAAGTCCTGGGAAAGAGGACTGTGAAAAGTGCATCGCTGAAAATCCCACACTACAGGAGAACGGTCGGGACTGGAAAGCTGTACAATATTGCTTGTACAACAGAATAAACTCAATCAAGAGAAATACATGGCTTTGATTAATAAAAACGGTTGTTGGACATTCTTCTAGATCTTGTATCTACATCTCTTTTCACAGCATCAGCTACTGCAACAGTACCACTAAAATGTGCTTGAGTTCTGACTGAATCAAAATTCTGTAAAAAAAAAAATACTTGTTCATATTAATACTTTTGGTTTGAATGTCTACAAATAAGTTGCTCTCTTGTATTTTCAAGCAATAAATGTGTTTTTGCTCTAATTTTATTTGCATCACTTTATTATTGGATGAGTTGAACTCTTTAAATTATTTTTTTGTGGTTCCACTTTGACAGTGTTAAAACACACACATAATTGCACTCTGGCTCCTACACATGAAATGTATGACATTTAACAACAACAAAAGAAAGAAACTTTACCAAAGTGTGTGATTAAAATCTAGCATACAATTCTCTGCACTTTATAGAGTCAAATAACATTGCTAACAGCATTCATTTATCTTGAATATTTAATACAGTTTATTTTTCAGGTTTTTCAGAATCCTTCTACAAGGAAGTGCCCACATACTGTAGATAACAACAGTTTGTGTGTTAGTGTAATACAAGTATGATTGTAAAATGCATGGTAGGTAATTGGTATAATTAGTGTACACTATCATCAATAATTTGGCTGTAATTCTGTTTATATAATACCTTATCATATTTCTAAAAAATATTCATATTCAATTGGATAAGTCTCCACCCCCCATGAGTTAATACTTGGTGGAAGCACCTTTGGCAGCAATTACAGCTGTGAGTCTGTTGGGATAGGTCTCTACCAACTTTGCACACATAGATTTGGAAATATTTGACCATTCTTCTTTACAAAACTGTTCAAGCAGTGTGAAGTTCCTTGGGGAGCGTTGATGGACAGCAATCGTCAAGTCATGCCACAAATTTTCGATTAGATTTAGGTCGGGGCTCTGACTGGGCCACTCAAGGACATTTACCTTTTTGTTCCATAGCCACTCCAGTGTAGATTTGGCTGTGTGCTTTGGGTCGTTGTCATGCTGAAAGGTGAACTTCCGTCCCAGTTTCAGCTTTCTTGCATAGGGCAGCAGATTTTCCTCAAGGACTTCTCTGTACTTTGCTCCATTCATTTTCCCTTCTATCCTGACAAGTGCCCCAGTCCCCACTTCAATAGTATTGAGTGACACAAGTCCCCACTTGGATAGCACAGAACGATTCTCACACTGTTTTTTATATTAAATGTATATCTTTCAGGTTTCAAAATATGAATTTCTTTCTCCATTTTGATTTTTTTGTATATAGGCACATATAAATTAATGTATTTTAAAATGATATGTTATGTAAATATTATAATTTAGATATTAAATATGATATTTATATATTGATATTTAGCATGATAAAAAAAATTCGCAGTTAATGAAAATCTTTCATCGAAATAATCTTATGATTATAATTAGTTTAACCGAAACAATATTGAAACTGTTTTCCATTATCTTTTAAAAGTATTTAAATCTCATAATAATTTACAAGCATACTGTAATCTAGAGCAAAGAGTTAATAATTTAGAGTTGTTAATAACAGACATGAATGAAAATTGATGAGTAGATTAATAATTATTAATACTGAGATAGTTTGGAGTCCCCACTTGGATAGTGCGAAACGACGCTCACACAGGGCTGTGTGTGTTTGTGCAATATAAGTACACTATGCCAGTACATTGTAGGTAACTGGTATAAAATAGTTATAGTAATTAGGCTGCTAACTGTGCTTTCAATTTTCTATCAGTATTAAACGTCACCAGGTTCATAATCCTTTATATAAATACCCCCCACATTATAGTCCCCACTTAGATAGTATTGAGCGACACAAGTCCCCACTTGCATAGTACAGAATGATGCTCACACACTGAAATATGAATTTCTTTCTCCATTTAGATTTTTTTTGTATATAGTGACATATAAATAAATTAATGTATTTTAAAATTATATGTCAGGTAAATATTATAATTTAGACATTACATATGATATTTAGTATGATAAAAATTAACAGAGGTAATTAAAATTAAGTAGAAATAATCTTATGGTTATAATTAATTTAGCTAAAAATTACAAATTAGCTTTTTAAAACACTCATAATCATTTGCAAAGATTCTGTAATCTAGAGTAAAGAATTAGAACTTCAGAACTACTAAATGCTGAATTGTAAGAAAGAGGAAGATGAATCTGCAACATGTCTGTGTAATGGTTGTGAACAGCAGGACTCAGAGTGGCTGCGGCTCAGACACAGTCCTACTGCAGGCTGTGCAGGACCCCACTTTGTAGCGTAAACGTGGTTTAAGTCCCCACTTGGTGATTTATTTTTTAAATATATTTTTTCTAATTTAAACAAATATTGAGCTTAAAACATAATTTTCTATATATATTTGGTTTAAAGAAAATGTTGGGAAGTCATGGTGCCCACTTAGCTGATGGAGAATCATAGACCTTGGTAGCATAGACATGTATGTGTGTGTGTGTGTGTGTGTGTGTATAACTCGTCTCGACATGTAGGAACGGGAGCACATCTCTCTGAGAAAATTCGAGGTAGTCTGTTTTTATTTGTTTATTTAAAAAAAAATTACTGAATATACATTTTTAAAAAATGCAACACAGATGTAAAGATCAGTCTATTCATTTTCCTGAAAAACACTGTGCGACTATTATTTTTTTTGTAAATTCAGATTCCGGGTGGGGGTGGAAGTGCCCCCCCTTGCACCTACCTGCGGACACCCATGCCTGTTTACCTTTGAATTTGAAGTGTTAGGGAAACTCGGAAAAACCCTGAAGTCACGTAGCCAAAAACAGAGGTAAACTACAAAGGCTTCCAAGAGGGAAGTGGACAGGGAAAAGTGCAATTACGTAAAATAGGTCCTCCCAGTCCAGTGGTGTGGTAGAACTAATTTTAGAGCCAGGGACTAAACACAATTATTAAAAAAGCAGGTTAATGACAGGATCCTTCAGTATGCATTTAATCAGGTGACAGATACTGAAGGGGACTATTGGCAAAATCAGGACATTCTTAACCGATTGTCCGACATTACAATTTTCCCTTTCCGGTCCAATGTCAGACCCTGTCCGACATCATCAAAAAGACGTCAAGCACAGGTCTCTAGTCATTTTTTCTCCGGAAAAAGCCGAGAAAACCTTTCAATTGCCGAGTGAGACTGATAGGAGCTGAGAGAAGCCGAAAAAAGAAAAAGAAAAATGGGTGGATCTGAGCAAGATAGCTGCTTCTGCATCTAGCTCTCAAAGAATATCACGTACATTTGCAGAGCTTTTTGAGATGTTATAGTAATAAAATAATGACTTGGATCGCATTATTGAGGAGATTGGTGATAAAACGAGTGATCAGGAGATGATTTATCAGTATGTACGACTATGAAGAGGTATGTGATAAATACAGCGAACAAGGGGTGGGGCAGGGCTGGAGATGCAGTACTGAGTGTCCTGTTGATATGCAGTGCCTTTTAAACCTGTTTTACTGTGAATAAAATTACTTTTAAACAGCGCGTCTAAAATAAACAGTGCATGTGAAAATAAATTGAAAATAAATTATGCTAATAGGTATCCGGAGGCTATTCCGTTAACAAATGCTAATACTAAAAATATAGCACAAGCATTGGTACAGGTCTTTGCGAGAGTGGGGATTCCAAAATAAATAATTACAGATCAAGGAACCCCATTCATGTCAACAATAATAAAGGAACTGTGTAAATTGTGGCACTTAAAAAAATTAACAACTCAATTTAGCACCCCCAAACAGATGGTCTTGTTGAAAGATTTAACAAAACTATAACAGATGTTAAAAAAGGTTATACAGGATGATGGGAAGGATTGGGATAATCTTCTAACATATTTGATGTTCGCCATTAGAAAGGTTCCCCAGGCTTTGGCAGGATTTTCACCTTTTGAGTTATTATATGGTAGACAACCAAGGGGTATTCTCAATATAGTAAGTGGGAGGAAAAAGCCACTACAGGGGACAGTGTGGTAGATTACATTGTAAAAATGAAAAGTAGAATGGCCAAAATCAGTACCCTGGTTTTGGAGAACTTGATTAAAGTGCAAGAGATTAAAAAAAAGGTTACAGTGTAGGGGCCTGTGCAAAAAAGTTTGCAGTGGGTGACAAGGTTTTTATCTTGTTACCCTCACACGTACATACATTTCTGGCTAAATGACAAGGGCCTTACCAAGCAGTAGAGAAAATCAATGAAGTAAATTTTCAGCCAGGTAAAAGGAAGCCATATCACATTTACCATATTAATCTGTTGAAACCATAGAAAGAAAGGGATACACTTGTAGCGACAGCACAGAAGGAGGACATGGATCAGGGGCCTGAAATTAAGGCTAGTGTGAGTGCCAGCAAAAATTGGAGAAAATCTGACAAATTAACAGAAAGCGGAGTTGGTCACTGATAAATAGAAATAGAGATGTATTTGCAGAGCTATCAGGTAGAACCGACTTAATTGAACATAAAATCATAACTCCTCCTAGGGTAAGAGTTTACAAAAAGCCTTACAGGTTTCCAGAATCTAAAAGGGTCGATATGGCAGAAGAAGTCAGGAAAACGTTGAAACTGAAAGTAAATGAGGAATCGAATAGTGAATGGTGAAGCCCGGTAGTAATGGTACAGAAACCTGACGGAACTGTAAGGTACAGTTAAATGAAGTATCAAAATTTAATACCTACCCCATGCCAAGGGTCGATGAGTTACTAGTAAAATTGGGCAAAGCTACATTTAAAACTACCCTGGACCTAACCAAGGGTTACTGGCAGGTACCGCTGTTGGCCTGCTCTGGAGAGAAAACATCATTTTCAACACCAGAGAGGTTATACCACTTTACAGTTCTGCCATTTGGGTTACATGATGCACCAGCCACATTTTAAAGGTTACTGAACCTGGTACTCAGACCACAGGAACAGTTTGCAGCAGCATACGTAGATCTTCAGTGTCGATTGGGAATCACACATTGGAAAGGTGGAGGCTGTGTTAGAATCCCTGAGAAAAGCAGAGTTAACAGCCAATATAAAAAATGTGCATTTGCATGGCAAGAAACAAAATATTTGGTGTTTTCAGTGGGCTGAGGTTTGATAAAGCCTCAGGTAAATAGGGTTAATGCTATTATGTGCTGTGAATGTCCTGTAAATAAAAAACAGGTTAAAGCCTTTCTCAGTTTAATGGGGTGCTATAGAAGATTTATTAAAGATTTTGCTACAAAAGCAGTTCCATTAACGGAACTAACCACAGGCTCAGCCCCAAATATGGTAATCTGGTCAACTAATGCGGAAACAGCATTTAGGACTTGAAATCAGCAATGTGTTCTGATCCTGTTTTAAGAAGTCCAGATTTTGAGCAACCGTTTATATTAGACGTTTGCCTCAGAGGTCGGCTTGGTGGCAGTGCTGTCACAAATGTACGAGTGTGAAGTGCGCCCCGTCCTGTATTTGAGCAGGAAGCTTCTCCCCAGAGAGAAAAACTATGCAACAATTGAAAAGCAATGTTTAGCGGTGAAATGGGCAGTAGAAGCCCTCTGCTTGTGACAGATCATGTTCCCTTACAGTGGATGCACAGGCAAAAAGATAACACAAGAAATGCAAGAATAACCAGATGGTTTCTGGCATTACAGCCTTACTATTTTGATGTAAAGTATAGGAAGGGAAAAGATCATAAGGATTGTGCAAAAGGGGAGGGTATGTGATGAGAGTGTACATTCCTAACTGGAATCTGGAGGCTTCAGGACCTTGAGTGAGTGAGTCAGAGAGAGAGAGACAGAAAGAAACTACGATTAAAAACAAAGAAGAACGTGTGTTTGTTTTGGTTGGGGTAAACAGGTCTAATTTGTTTAGTTAGGAACCTGAGCTGGGTTAGGTTTTGTTTTAATTTGTTTTGAAAAAAATAAACACCTGCAACACAATTTCCATCCATCCTGGTGTTTGACTTTATTATTTAAAGAAAGAAGACGGTGTTGGGGAGGACTGTCACCTTAATCAATACAAAAAAGAGGCAACTTCATTACACGCTATACAGTATGATACCTCATGTAGTCAAAACAAACTGCTAGTCAAACTTGAATTATGGAGTCAGCTTGGGTCACATAAATAAGATTCCTGGCAGTACAGGATGAAGAAAGACACCAAACAGTATGTCACCAAGTACAATGTATGATTAGACCCTTGCCATTAACAATTCTGTGCAGATTGTTGTCATCTGTGTTTAATCTAAAAGAGCAGGTTTCCTACATCATGTCAGGATCGCACGTACTATTTTTTTTGTATAAACAATCAAGAAAATCACACAGACATTTAATATGAAGTTTTAACGGATCAGAGTAGTATCAGTACTCCTTCGGTTTATTAAATGCTTAAAATGGATTGAGTAGTTACAGACTACGTCGAATCCCAGCTGACAGGCAACCTGGGTGGTCCAGTGCCTTAACAGGTATAATAGCCTTAATACTTCAATACGTTTATGGTTATAACATGTTTCTAAGCTCTTAGGCTATAAAATGCAAAAAGTTAAAGTGGCCACCGCTACATTTAGAACATTCAATATATCACTCCCAACAGATAAAATATAAATCCTATACCTTATAGCAATGCATCAATATAAATTCAAATATATGCTTACTTTCTAGTATATGGAAGAATAGTGTAGGATATATTGAAAAATAAGAACTGTCTTCAAAAGGCAGAGACTTGACTTTGACCAAACAGCAATCAGTTTTTCAGTGATCCTCAGAGCATGGACCACGTAAACTTGCAAGATCAAGTTGAATGGTATCGAATGGGGTTTTGCTCTGGGCTTACATAGGATTTTCCCTCCATTGAATACATCAGAAGTCCCAAATAAATCTAATCATCACTCGGCCTTGACATTTCTTATCTTTGAGTTAATGATGCATTCTAGAAGGATCAGGTCAATTCCCTTTTAAAACTGATTGGATATAACTTCTTGCCAAAAATATTGGCACATGATTTCATAGCTCATAATCAGGTGGACCAGAGTTCACAGAATCCTTGTTATAATAAAATACAATACAATACAATACAAGTTTATATGTGTAAAAAGAGATGCTGTTTTTAATATGTAACACCAGCTCTATTTGATTATAATAACCTGGGTGTGGCAATGTGCCCCGCCCCTGTGTGCATATTATGTGTTGTATGTTGCGTGTGCGTGTGTTAATGTTGGTGTATAGTCATTGGTACACGGGATTATAAACGGGTCTGTGTTTCACGTGTATTTAAAAGGTAGATTTGTATTTAGGCACGAGGAGGGCACAAATCACTTCACGTGCTGGTTAAATGTAATATGTGAGCACGGGTTGCACCGGAATTAATTCACGTGCTGGGATTCAAGTGAATAATTAATTAGTAATTGAATCCCAGCACAACAGTATATATAGATGCACAGTTCTTTCACTGGTGGTTGGGTGTTCGGTGAGTGGAGAACGAGTGTGGAGAAGGAGAAACTAAAATAGTAAAAGAACGTAAATATAAGTTTTCACTCACCGTGTTTGTTCGTCTGTCTGTTTAAGTGTAGTACGTTTTGTTTGTCTTTTTTTGTTTTGGCGCAAGTGCCGTGTCCTGTGTTTTTGTGTTTCAAACCTTTTATTTTCTGTTCTGTTTATTAAATGCTGAGCGAAAGTATTCGCTCAGCTCCACCAAACCACAAGTCTCTGTTTATTTATTTCCTGGTTCTGGTCTGACGCCACCCACTCCGGCCGTCTTTGTGACACTGGGTCAAAAATATATGTCCGTCTTAGCCGCATATCATGTTACCTTTTCAGTGTGTTGTCAGTGGGCCAGTTTAACTTCATTTACAAATGTGTGTTACCAAAGTACGGGACAAAGACTGTATGGGTTTATCACAAGCCTTTGAATAAGCATACAGTGGTCAGTTCAGTTAGTTTCATTTAAATTTTAACCCTTTGCGGTCCTATGTCGGACCAGGTCCGACATTACAATTTTACCTTTCCAGTCCAATGTCGGACCCTGTCTGACATCATCAAAAAGACGTAAAACACAGGTCTCTAGTCATTTTTTCTCTGGAACAGATAGGAGCCGAGAGAAGCCGAAAAAAGGGGCGGATCTGAGCAATACACATAGCCCCGGCACCACAGAGATAACACGGACATAAAGAAACAAGATAGCTGCTTCTGCATCCAGCGCTCAAAGAATATCACAGACATTTGCAGAGCTTTTTGAGATGTTACAGTAATAAAATAATGACTTGGATCGCATTATTGAGGAGTTTGGTGATAAAACGAGTGATCACAAGATGATTTATCAGTATGCACGACTATGAAGAGGTATGTGAAAAATACAGCCAACAAGGGGTGGGGTGGGGCTGGAGATGCAGTACTGAGTGTCCTGTTGATATGCAGTGCCTTTTAAACCTGTTTTACTCTGAAAAAATACTTTTAAACAGTGTGTCTAAAATAAACTGCGCATGTGAAAATAAATTGGACCTGACGCGCCTGAGATGCGCTTAATAAATGGACCGCAAAAGGTTAAACTATACTGAACATGTTAAATATAATAGCCTTATTTAACTGTGCCATTCTCTGAGCCTGACCTCTATTTCTCTAAGTTGCCTGCACAAGCAAGTTTTAAGACACCCTGTTTTCTTGCCAAGGCCAGTGTTTTGATTAATATGAAACTCTGCTGTAAGCACTTCTCCAGATTTATCACATGAAGTCTTTATTGGCTCTTAAACATCATCTCAAAGAAAGTCGCTACTTATTTGATAAGAACTGATACGGGAGACAAGTCCCCTAATTTATGAAATTCTCGCTTCGACTGCCAGGTTTTCTTATTATGGAAAGGCCTTGGATTCAAAACTGCTGACAACAAGTAAATCTCGCTTTGACTGCCAAAAAGAACCTTCCATATCTAGCACAGCTCTGCTTGCAAGCAGATAAGGGTGAGACTATTTTTCTGTAGATTTATTGTGTACTAAAGTTATTAAATACAGTTTACACTTTCTTGTCCAATATTCCAACCTAACAGTTCCTGTCTTTTACTGCAGTAAAACCTTTATATAAACTAAAAGATTTTTTGTTTAGTTGGAGAAAGAAACTGAACTGATTCTTAAATTGATTAAATTAAATGCTTGCTCCTCCTTTTACAGTCTATTTGTATTACAGTAGAGCCTTAAACAAGCAAAAACACTTGTTAGTTTAAATATTCTGTTTCTTATTAGATCAAAATACTTTTTTAAAACCTCTGTGCTTAGTTGCAATAAAATCAAATAAGTATAACATAGCTTTTTTTAGTTGTAAACATTTGTTCTGTCTAGAAAGGGTTACTTTTTTCTTTTTGTTAATTTTCAATACCTAGCCTCTGTGTTTAGTTCCTCCAAATGCCTGCTTCTTTCAAGGTTACAGGCTTCCACGCGCGATAGTCTTTATTACTTTAAAGACAGGGCAAACCCTATTTTTAAGTCTGACCAGCTTCTAAGAGTGTATGTACACTAATAACAAAAGGCACATAGACAAGCTTTTTTTCTAACATTAACAGTTGTTCAGTTTTCTTAGTTCAAATCATTGTAACCTGTTCATAATTTGCTGCAATATTGTTTATGCTGGTTTTATATTCTTTAACCCTTTGCGGGTTAAAGAATATAAAGGTTCTTTTTGGCAGTCAAAGCGAGATTTACTTGTTGTCAGCAGTTTTGAATCCAAGGCCTTTCTATAATAAGAAAACCTGGCAGTCGAAGCGAGCATTTCATAAATTAGGGGACATGTCTCCCGTATCAGTTCTTATCAAATAAGTAGCGACTTTCTTTGAGATGATGTTTAAGAGCCAATAAAGACTTCATGTGATAAATTTGGAGAAGTGCTTACAGCAGAGTTTCATATTAATCAAAACACTGGCCTTGGCAAGAAAACAGGGTGTCTTAAAACTTGCTTGTGCAGGCAACTTTTAGAAATAGAGGTCAGGCTCAGAGAATGGCACAGTTAAATAAGGCTATTATATTTAACATGTTCAGTATAGTTTAACCTTTTGCAGTCCATTTATTAAGCACATCTCAGGCGCGTCAGGTCCAATTTATTTTCACACGAGCAGTTTATTTTAGATGCGCTGTTTAAAAGTTTTTTTTTTCACAGTAAAACAGGTTTAAAAGGCACTGCATATCAACAGGGAACTCAGTACTGCATCTCCAGCCCTGCCCCACCCCTTGTTGGCTGTATTTTTCACATACCTCTTCATAGTCGTGCATACTGATAAATCATCTCCTGATCACTCGTTTTATCACCAAAATCCTCAATAATGCGATCCAAATCATTATTTTATTACTGTAACATCTCAAAAAGCTCTGCAAATGTCCGTGATATTCTTTGAGCGCTGAATGCGGAAGTAGCTATCTTGTTTGTTTATGGCCATGTTATCTCTGTGGTGCCGGGGCTATGTGTATTGCTCAGATCCGCCCCTTTTTTATTTATTTTTTATTTCGGTTTCTCTCGGCTCCTATCGGTCTCACTCGGCCATTGAATAGTTTTCTCAGCTTTTTCCAGAGAAAAAACGACTAGAGACCTGTGCTTTACGTCTTTTTGATTATGTCGGACAGGGTCCGACATCGGACCAGAAAGTGAAAATTGTAATGTCGGACCTGGTCCAGCATATGACTGCAAAGGGTTAAAACATAGTACAACTGTTACAATAATCTGACAGTTAGTAGTGAACTTCTTTCATTTTTAACTGTAATATGTTCTTTCAACAATAATAATGTTATTTGTATAACAGTTTAACTTTACATGATTTTATAACATATATTTCTAATTCAGATACATCAATATAACAGTTGCTCCTAGAAATGGTAATATTATTTTACTCCATTTATCAGTTATTTAGATCTACAGGCTACCACTAATGCAATAATGTTATTCTGACTGAATTAAGTCTGACCCCTTTTTTTCTTTTCATACAAAATCCAGTTGAAGCAGGTGTTAAGACATCCTAGCCTTCGGCCAACTTTTGGTGTTGATTAATATGAGACACTACCGTAAGCATTTTCTAAAAATGTTTATTTTAATATAAACTCCTACTTTCTGTTATCCAAAAGTAATGAAAGTAAAGTAATGAAAGAAATTGTCTATCTTTTCTCATAAAACTGGAATGCGCTAACAAGATCTTCTTCTGATAAGAGCCTGCCAAGTTTGACTCCTTCCAGCAGGTTCCTTCACAGACTGCACACAACAGCTACCCAACATTTTCTACTGGTTTTACATTCTTTAAAACACATTACAGTCATTACAATATTTGTTGCAGTTTCACAAATGTTCAATTTGTATCCCAAAGATCGTCCCGCTTCCAGTAGCTGTGACAGTCTTGGGTCAGTTTCTGCTCTCAGTGAGTCTGTCAAAACCACCACAGGTGTGGGTGAGTCTTTAACCACTTCAACACCATGACGTATGCACGTACGTCAAATGAAAACCCACTTACAGTACCATGCTGTATGTGCATATGTCAAGTTTCCCATTCTGTTCTATGATTGGTTTCTCAGTGTGGCGTTTCAGGTTTCATTCTCTAAGGCAGTGCTAGTACTGTGGAATGTGCAATGAAAGTCGGGGGAGGGTCAGGTGACATTTGTATCCAATTGTGTGTCATGTAGCGATTCCAATCTACCTGTGGGCGTTGAGAAGACTGAGATATATTGCGGGAAACCATTCAACTTTTACAAGTATATATATAGTGTTTAAAATTATTATTTTTTGTTTTATTATTAGTTTTACTTGTTTAGTTGTAGTTTATATAGTTTTTAGCAAAAGCTAAACATGGCAACGTACGTGGCGAGCGACAACGGGAGTGATGAAGATTTCTAAGTTGGTTTGGAGGATTTCGATACCAGCGACAGTGATGCTGACTTATCACTCAGCGATGATGAGGAAGAGGATGTGGAGCCATGAACAGCAGGGGACTGGGTGTTTATTACTGATCAGCGATGATGATGAAGAGGATGTGGAGCCATGAACAGCAGGGGACTGGGTGTTTATTACTGATCCCTATGATGATGCCAGTCCTCCATCATTTGATTTTGCACCTGTTTACACAGATGTGCACTCCGCCGTGGAACTTGAGAGTTTGCGTTCTCCATTGGAGTGCTTTTTGGCTTTTGTTCTCAAAAAGCTAATCACTTCCTGTGACAGTCTGGCTCGCAGTGGTGTGGTGGATGACGTCACGGACCAGGAAGTAACTGACACCAAAACAGTGGATGGGCGGGTGAAGCTGAGTGCAGTAGCACTCAGCGTATTTATTACCAAACAAAATATTTAAACAAAACACAAAACACAAAACAAAAGGGCACGAGGGCCAAACGAATCAACAAACAAACAAGTAAGTACTGGAGAATCCAGCACGTTTTAGCAATTGTTTTTTAAATGTTATTCCTTCTCTCCGCTCCCGTATTCTCTACTCCAACACCCCAACCCCGAGTGCAGAGTGCTGCTGGTTTATATACTCTGGCCGAGGATTTAACTAGTTGGTAATTATCTTATTATCCCCGGCCAGAGTCTGCATTTTAAGGATGCATGACTGTCAGCTATTTAAATAATCAGTAGCTGATCAGCCATGCATCCTCACGGGTTTTTAAATAATAATAAAAAGGCGGCGCTTTTACCCTCCAAACAAAAAAACAAATAATAATAAATAGGGCGGGACACTCCGCCACACATGCCCCCTCAGTTCAGCACACATGGCCAAAATCTTAAAGTCCCGGAAGAGGGGGCAAGTTAAGTGGGGGTTTATGGTGGAATCTCCGGCACCCCAATTTTTCGTGGGCAAAGCTCCCTCTTCAGGGCTCCTCCACTCTCTCTCCTGCAGCGAGTTGGGGAGCTGGTCTCCTGACCTTCCCCCTCCTCTTCATGGCCAGCAGTTCCCCTCCGTGGGGCTCTGACCACCCAAACTCCTGCCCCGAAAGTGCGGCTGGGGGAGCTGTCTCCTGACCTCCCCCCTTTCTTGATGGCCGGCAGTTCCCCTCCGTGGGGCTCCGGCCATAGTGTGGCGACCGGCGGCGATCCCTGGCGACCCCAATAAAGGACGGCGGCAGCGACCCTGGGAATGGCGGCAGCGGACCCTCGGGAGGCGGCGGCTGCAGGACCCCTCGGATCGGGCGGCAATACCCTCGGGAGGCAACAAAGCGGACCCTCGGGAGGCTTAAAACCCCTCGGGAATACAACCCTGGAGGCGACGCAGGGACAGGCAGCAACCCTAGGAGATGCAAAGGAGACACAGGCGACCCTAGGCGTGCCCAAGGGGGAGCCCTTTAGCCTTGGCCACAGCAGGGCTCCACTTCTCCCAATGGTGGTGGTGGTGGAGGTAAGGTGGCTCCTGGGATGGTAAAAAAGGGGCTCCTCCTCTTCTGATCTTCTGGCGGCCAGGCAGTCCTCCCTTCTGGCGGCCAGGCTCCTCCCCTTCAGGCTGCCAAGGCAGGGCTCCTCCCCTTCTGGTCCAAGGCGACAGGGGCTCCTCCTTCTGGCGGCCAAGGCGGCAGGGCTTCCCCTTCAGGCAGCGGGCGGCTCCTCCCCTTCTGGCAGCGGGCGATGGGCTTCCTCCCTTCAGGCTGCCAAGGCGGCAGGGCTTCCTCCCTTCAGGCTGCCAAGGCGGGGGCTTCCTCCCCTTCAGGCTGCCAAGGCGGCAGGGCTTCCTCCCCTTCAGGCTGCCAAGGCGGCAGGGCTTCCTCCCCTTCAGGCTGCCAAGGCGGCAGGGCTTCCTCCCTTCAGGCGGCCAAGGCGGCAGGGCTTCCTCCCCTTCAGGCGGCCAAGGCGGCAGGGCTTCCTCCTTCAGGCTGCCAAGGCCGCAGGGCTTCCTCCTTCAGGCTGCCAAGGCCGCAGGGCTTCCTCCCCTTTAGGCTGCAGTGGGAAACCAGCAGGCATGCTCCCTCTGCTGGTGGTGGCGGGGGGAGGCGGAACCAGCAGGCATATTCCCTCTGCTGGCGGGGGGGAGCAACATAGTCCTCCACGGGGTGGAAGTGGCACCAGCAGGAACTCACCCCTCTGCTGGCGGAGGCGGGGCAACACGTCGTCCTCCCGGCGGTGGAGGCAGAACCAGCAGGAGCGCGGAGATGGGGACAGGGCATTCTCCCTCTGCTGGCAGCTTGGGTCCCAAAGGCTGTGGGCAGAACTTCCCCTCTTGGGCTATGGGCCGACTCCCCCCTCTTTGGGCTGTGGGCGACAGACTCCTCCCTCTTGGGCTGTGGGCGCACCACTCTCCTCCCTCTTGGGCTGTGGGCGCACCGACTCCCCCCTCTTGGGCTGTGGACGTTCAGGCTCCCCCCACTCATTTTGGGCTCCCCCCTCGGGCGTGGGACGTTCAAAACAAAAGGGCGTTCGGGCTCCTCCCACTCGGGCGTGGGACGTTCGGGCTCCTCCCACTCAGGCGTGGGACGTTGGGCTCCTCCCACTCGGGCGTGGGACGTTCACTAGGCTGTGGAGGCGAAACCAGCAGGCATTCCCCTCTGCTGGTGGAGGCAGTAGCGATTTCCTCTCCCTCTGATGCTGGAGACGGTAGCGATGGCTCCTCTCCCTCTGCTGGTGGAGACGGTAGCGATGGCTCCTCTCCCTCTGCTGGTGGAGACAGTTTTGGCTCCTCTCCCTTTGGTGCTGGAGATGGCAGCAGCAGGGTTCTCCCATATCCGCAGCCAGGTAGTTGAGCACCATGGCTGCGATGTCTGGAGGGATGCTGGGTGGTGTTGCTGTTCCCAGGCCTCCCAGCGCTCCCCATCTCTTGCCCACAGGAGGTTGATCACTGCAGGAGGGCTTCCTCATAATCCCTCCCCGGCTCCACCAGCCAGTCCCAGACTCCCTCAGAGGAGAGTGCATTAAATCCTCTTTGGAGGATGCAGGTCCTCCCCTCACTGGACGCTCTGGCTCCTCTTTCCCTGCCATGGAGGGGTTGGTCGGGTGCTATGTGACCCACCTCCCCAACAATGGCACCACTCCTCACCTTTCAAGCAGGTGGGGCAGACGTCCAGCATGGTTGAGCTACAGTGGGACCTGCGACCGGCCCCACGCTGCTGTAGCTGCTGCTTCCTCCGTCCGCTTCTTCCCATATTTTTTTTTTTTTTTTTTTTCCAAAAACACACAAAAAACACTTTCGAAAAAAAAAAACGAACAAAAAAAAACTTTCCTGGTCCGGCTATTGGGGCGTTTGTTTTGTCCCACGCAGGACACCATATGTGACAGTCTGGCTCGCAGTGGTGTGGTGGATGACGTCACGGACCAGGAAGTAACTGACACCAAAACAGTGGATGGGCGGGTGAAGCTGAGTGCAGTAGCACTCAGCGTATTTATTACCAAACAAAATATTTAAACAAAACACAAAACACAAAACAAAAAAAGGCACGAGGGCCAAACGAATCAACAAACAAACAAGTAAGTGTCGTGCTGGAGAATCCAGCACGTTTTTAGCAATTGTTTTTTAAATGTTATTCCTTCTCTCCGCTCCCGTACTCTCTACTCCAACACCCCAACCCCGAGTGCAGAGTGCTGCTGGTTTATATACTCTGGCCGAGGATTTAACTAGTTGGTAATTATCTTATTATCCCCGGCCAGAGTCTGCATCACAGTTTGGTGGGATGCATGACTGTCAGCTATTTAAATAATCAGTAGCTGATCAGCCATGCATCCTCACGGGTTTTTAAATAATAATAAAAAGACGCGCGCTTTTACCCATTTTACAAAATAATAATAAATAGGGCAGGACACTCCGCCACACTTCCCTTTGTGACTGTGCAAACAAAAGAGCATGCAGCTACTTTACAGGTAAGCCAGCTGCAAACGGGAAGGTGTTTGGTTTGAAATGGCAGTGCTGTGACAAAATACTATCAAAACACAGCACTGGGTACAAGGCAATTTATTTATTTTTATTCATTTATTTCTTAGCAGACGCCCTTATCCAGGGCGACTTACAATCGTAAGCAAATACATTTCAAGAATCACAGTACAAGTAATAATACAATTAAGAGCAAGATAAATACAATGACTTTGGTTCAAGCAAGTACAAGTGTGACAAAATACAATTCAATAATACAGCAGATAACAGTGACAGTGATAGTTACATCAGGATATGATTAATTACAAAATACTACAGATTAAACACTTGGCAGTTTCTACAGGTGCTGTATGAAGAGGTGAGTCTTAAGGAGGCGCCGGAATGTGGTCAGGGACTGGGCGGTCCTGACATCTGTAGGAAGGTCATTCCACCACTGCGGAGCGAGGGGTGGAGAAGGAGCCCGGGCTCTGGAGGCAGGGGCGTGAGGAGGTAGAGCCAGTCTTCTAGTGCAGGCGGAGCGGTGAGGTCGAGTGGGGGTGTAGGGAGAGATGAGGGTCTGGAGGTAGCTGGGTGCAGTCTGGTCAAGGCATCTGTAGGCAATAAAGCAGGTGTCTGCGGCAGCCAGATCCATCAAAATGCCCGCGCAAAGTAGCTGTGTACACGCATTTGTGACCATCCCTCCAACACAAGGGAAGCAGAGACCGTAAAAAAGGTGCAGGGTCTTCTACAAAAATGAAAACAAAAAAAAGGACACAAGAAAAATGTGCAGTGGTTGCGAAGGCAACCCCGGGTTATGTTGTATTGAACATTTCAATAAATGGCACAGAGCAAGTCGAAAAAGGCACACGTTTTGATGTTGTTTGATTTTTATTTGATAATTACCGTTTACTGATTATTATTGTTATTAGCGTTATTAGCAGCGTTTTTGTTCTCATTATTAAAAAAAAAAAAAGGGGGGGTATGTAGTACACAGGAGCATAAAGGGTTAATGAAAAACACAGTTTAGGTCATTTATTTGTGTTTTATTTATCATATGTTAACATTTTATAACAAACATTGAATTGTATTATATTGAAAACCATTATTATTATTATTTTCAAAATCTGGTACCTGGGAAGGCGTTTCATTTTTACATCTGATGTTGAAGTGGTTAAAAGCCTGATACCTGCAAAAACTTAAATCTTGTTAGCTGGGTTCCCAATATACATTCTCATTCCCATTGTCAGTGGGCAAACACATTTTAAATGAATCTGGGTCCACCAAAGAACTGCACACCCTTGCGTCCGAGGCCTTCCATGCAAAAATGATCTAATGACTTTTAGCACAAAAGGGATGTGCCAGAACCATCTGTGACAATCAGACAGACCTGAAAACACTCCTCTGGGCTTCACTAGGTTTGTGATTGGCTTAGCCACACAGTCAGTTCCCATTGCCTCGCAAAAACATTAGCAGAAGGGGCTCCTGCCAAAGGCTGACTCTGTATGCTTTCAGACACAATGGTAATCTGCACCATTTTAGTGAAACTGCCAGTGCTATATTAAAGGCTAATTTTCCCTGTTGTTGAGGATATAGTGCATGCAGCACTATTCTCGGCAAGAATCACACTGCGATCTGCTGAAAAGAAATGGAAGAGAACCAAACTCCCTGCTGCCCTAGACCTTTACCGCACTCTCCTCTCCTCCTTCTCCTCTACTCTCTCCTCTGCTAAATGTGCTTATTTCCAATCTGTAATCCAAGCCTCCACTAACAACCCACGTAAACTATTCTCTACCTTCTCCTCCCTCCTAAACCCTCCCCCCCTCCTCCTCCCTCCTCTATCTCCCCTGATGACTTTGCCTCCTTCTTCTCTTCTAAAATCTCAGATATCCATAAACTCTTTAACACCTCTCCCTCCCCGCACCCCCTCCTGCTCCAACCCCTACACCCACTACATTCCCTACTAACTCGCCCTCCTTCTCCACCTTCTTGCCCCTCTCAGACTCTGACCTCTCCTCCCTGCTCCAGGGTCACAAACCCACCACGTGTGCCTTGGACCCCCTCCCCACTCACCTCTTTCAAGCTGCTGCTCCTGCTCTACTCCCCTTCATCTCCTCCCTCCTCAACACCTCTCTACTTTCTGGTATCTTTCCCTCTGCCTTCAAAAAAAGCCTCTATCACTCCCCTCCTCAAAAAACCTACCCTCGACCCCACCTCCCTCCAGAGCTACCGTCCTGTCTCCCTCCTACCCTTCCTCTCCAAAACCCTCGAGCGGACTGTACACCGCCAGCTCTCTGCTTTCCTGTCCAACCACTCTCTGCTTGACCCTCTCCAATCTGGCTTCCGCTCTGCCCACTCCACTGAAACCGCCCTCCTGTCTGTCACCAACTCACTTAAGTGTGCCCGAGCTGCCTCTCTCCTCTGTCCTAATTCTCCTCGACCTCTCTGCTGCCTTTGACACTGTTGATCACTCTATTCTACTATCATCTCTTGCTGACCTGGGGATCTCTGGCACTGCTCTGGCCTGGTTCTCCTCCTACCTCTCCAACCGCACTTACCTGGTAACCTGGCGTGGAGCAACCTCCACACCTCACCCTCTCTTAACTGGAGTCCCCAAAGGGTCAGTCTTGGGTCCTCTCCTGTTCTCTCTCTACACCCGCTCCTGGGCCCCCTCATCGCATCCTATGGTTTCTCATACCATTTCTATGCTGATGATGCTCAGATTTTCCTCTCCTTCCCCACCTCTGACTCCACCATCTCCTCCCGTATCTCTACCTGTCTGTCTGCTATTTCCTCCTGGATGCACTCGCATCACCTCAAACTCAACCTCTCTAAATCTGACCTCCTTTTCTTTCCTCCTCCTCCCCCCTCCTCTGATCTCTCTATCTCTGTTCCTCTGGAATCTACCACACTCTCTCCTCTTCCTCAGCTAAGAACCTTGGAGTCACCCTGGACCCCTGCCTCTCTTATTCCCAGCACATCTCCACTCTGGCACGCACTTGCCGATTCTTCCTGAGCAACATCCGAAGAATCGACCCTTCCTCACCCAACTATGCTACCCAGCTCCTGGTCCAGGCCCTGGTACTCTCCCGCCTAGACTACTGCAACTCCCTCCTGGCTGGCCTCCCTCGTCCGCCACCCGTCCGCTCCAGCTCATCCAGAACTCTGCTGCCTGCCTGGTGTTCTCTCTGCCTCGCTTCGCCCACGCTACTCCACTACTCCGCTCGCTCCACTGGCTCCCGATCACCGCTCACATCCAGTTCAAGACTCTTGTACTAGCCTACAGATGCCTTGACCAGACTGCACCCAGCTACCTCCAGACCCTCATCTCTCCTACACCCCCACTTCGACCTCTCCGCTCCGCCTGCACTAGAAGACTAGCTCTACCTCCTCTCACTCCCCTGCCTCCAGAGCCGCTCCTTCTCCACCCTTGCTCCGCAGTGGTGGAATGACCTTCCTACAGATGTCAGGACTGCCCAGTCCCTGACCACATTCAGTGCCTCCTTAAGACTCACCTCTTCAAACAGCACCTGTAGAACTCCTCTGTTTGTATCCTGGGACACTATCACCCTTCATGTAAATGTGCTTTATTTTGCTCTTATCTGCCCCCTATTTTACTGCATTTAATCCTGTACTTCAGAATACTGTAATCTGCCAAGTGTTTAACCTGTAGTACTTTGTATTTAATCATATCCTGATGTAACTATCACTATTTAATCATATCCTGATGTAACTATCACTATTATCTGCTGTATTATTGAATTGTGGTTTGTCACACTTGTACTTTGCTTGAACAAAAGTTATTGTATTTCTTGCTCTTATTGTATTACTTGTATTGTAACACTTGAAATGTATTTGCTTACGATTGTAAGTCGCCCTGGATAAGGGCGTCTGCTAAGAAATAAATAATAATAATAATAATAATATATGTTCTGCATCCAAAGAACTGTCTGTCCAATTGTGATGAAACTTTAGCACACACTACCAAGATGACCAATTTTAAATTAAACTTTAAATGAAATGAGTGTATTCTATATCACTGATTTGTAGGAGTCTAGGTTAAGATGAAGGTGAGCTTGCAGCATTACCTGACTCTAGCCAGTGCTATTGTCCTTCACCTGGTCAGTCTGTTGTAAGAGTGAATGTACCCTGATTGAATGGTTACCCTTTGCCTATGAGCTATGCATGACAGAACTAAACACATTTTATTAACAGGCATTTCATTGTTCATGCACTCTAATTGTAATGCTTCCTGGACAGTTTGCTGGAAGTTCCCTTTCCTCTAATGGAAGAGTAATGGACATTCTATGTCAGTGAGGTTAATCAGGTTCAAATCATAAAGCTCACTAGGCAGTCATAGCTGTTCAATTGAAGTGTATTTGTGGAAACACATTAGGTGTTCCTTATTTTAGTTAACTATTGATTAACACAAAGGTTTCTGCCAATGAATTCAGCTACAGAGCCAATACAGTGGCATGCTGCATTCACATTCTAGTAAATTATATATGAAGTACATTTTAGTCAATGTTAAAATACTATGTAATATTCACTGTAACCTGTTCAGCAGAATCAGTCTAAACAACCAATGATACTGAAGAGTAATCAACACAATTGTAGCTCCTTCAGTATCTCTCTTCTACTCATGCCTAAGATTTTTCAGCTGCTGCCTCAGTCCAATACATACTGAATGGCTTACATTTGATGATGTTTGAAGATATATTGATCGGTTCAAATTGCAATTGCTCAAATGCTGTTTTGGTGATGCTTTTGCCTGAACTCAGGAGCTGCTCTTCAGTTCTAGTTGTATTCCATAGATATACGTAACACAGGCTGGATCAGTAAAGAAGTAAGAGCCAATGACCTGCCATTTTGGATCAATGTACTTTATTTTTGCTGGCAAAAACACACCGCTGTGATGGTGCTGGCATTCACCAATGCAAAGACACTTTGACTGATATAGGCTGTCTTTGGGTGGCAAGTAGAAGTGAAGAGCAGCTCCTGAACTCATAGTTAAAGTGCCTTAAAAATACAATATCTGAATAATTGCAATAAATTAAATGTCAAACTACTTCCTCTTTAATATACAGTACTATATGGTTCCATGAAGGATCCATGAAATAATGCAATAACTGAACTAAATGCATGCTTACTGAAAGCACAGCAGCATATGTTTCATGTGTGAGCAGGATTATTCCAATGATTTCTGCCTTTCTATTCCAGTTTCTTGGGAGATGATGGTGGTGAAATCATACCTTTTGATACTTTTGATTCATTAGTAATTTGTACAGTCTTTTATACAGAAGCACCAACCTATTGAACACCTAATATAATAACACTATTGAAGTGTGACAGATCCACTGTCTACCTTCTCCACATCGCCTGTGAGCACCCCCGGGCCACCCCAAGTTCAGTCCCCGTACCCATCTACACCAATCATACCCTCCTGTAGACTCGACTGGACCAACCCAAGTTCAGTCACCGTACCCATCTACACCAATCATACCCTCCTGTAGACTCGACTGGACAACCCAAGTTCAGTCACCGTACCCATCTACACCAATCATACCCTCCTGTAGACTCGACTGGACCACCCCAAGTTCAGTCCCGTACCCATCTACACCAATCATACCCTCCTGTAGACTCGACTGGACAACCCTAAGTTCAGTCCCCATACCCATCTACACCAATCATACCCTCCTGTAGACTCGACTGAACAACCCCCTTCAGTTCAGTCCCCTTACCCATCTACACCAATCATACCCTCCTGTAGACTTGACATGAGCCCTGTGTCGATTGTACCAAACTGCACTGTGTTTATAGTGTGGTGATTACGCCTTATCTATCTGTCTATCTTGCATTTATATAGCACCTTTCATGTGTTCACATCACAGAGCACTTCACATAAAAAGAACAAGGGACAGTTCTAATAGTTAAAGGCAAGCTCTTAACAGATGGGTTTTCAGTAGTCGACCAAAAGAAAGAGTTGAGTCTCCATGTCGGATTTCGTCTGGGAGGGCAGTCCAGGTTTTTGGGGCATAACAGCAGAAAGCTCTGGAGCCGAATGTTTTGAGATTAGCTCTAGGCATCTGTAGCATTCCTGCGCTAGACAAGCGTAAAGTGCTCTTTGGAGCATGAGGGACTATTAGGTCAGACAGATAGGTTGGGGTCAGATCATGCAATGATTTAGACACCAGTAGGAGAATTTTATAGTCAATGCAGAACTTCACACGGAGCCAGTGTAGAGACTTCAGGACAGGGGTGATGTGCTTAGTTGATTTTGTCCTTGTAAGAACTCTAGTTGCAGAGTTTTAAAGCAGTTTAAGTTTTTTCAAGGTGCAATCGCTAACACCGGAAATGAGAGAATTGCAATAATACACTCTTGACATGATGAATGCATGGATGAGCATTTCAACATCTCCTTGTGACAGCATTGGCTGGAGTCTTGCTATATTTCTAAGATGGTAATAGGAAATGTTTACAGTATTATTATATAAGAGTTACTCTCAGTTGCCCAATATGTTTAATATGCCTCTTTACCATTCTAGTTAGGCTGGTTTAGAGGACTTGTAGTATTACGTTAACTTTTATATAACAAGTTTTTTTTTTTTTTTTTATTGTACTTAATGGAATAAGTCCTGCCTCCTGCCTTAAACCGCAGTGGAAATAGGGCACGTGGATTGTCCATGGAGGGCTTGTCAAAACCATCAAACTCATTTTATTAGTGACCTTCGAATAAAGGCCTAGAGAAGAAAAACGACAAGTGCCATTGTACCATCCGTGAAGGATTTATAAACAAATAGACAATGGCAGGTCAAGCCAAGCTGGACTAACCTTGCTGTCCTTTTGTATCATGACTGACAACCTACTGAGCACAAGCCAAGAGATTTATTTACATGCTAAACATTGCTTCAGTGAAAGTACAAAAAAAACTGCATGCAAGCCACTACCGCACTATTTACAATGTATGCTTGACTTGACTGAAGTGCTTGAACCTCAGCTGGCCCAGTGCAGCTTTGTGCAGTGCTCATGTTCTAACAATGAAAAACCCTTGGGAGAACCTTGGTTTGTATCATACTTGGAACATTGCATTTGCATTCTACATACAGAGCATTATATCCTAAATGTATATGTATATCAGCTATTTGAAAGAGCAGCAGCTGTAAGAAATGGAAATATTTTGAAATCCTCAGGCACAGTCTAGAAATAATAAATAAAATGCTGTGTAGTAAGCTGCTGGCACAAAATGGCTGCCATGCGCCACCCCAGAGGGTGCTGCACTTCAGTGGTGGATGAAGTGAGTCTGTAAAGCGCTTTGGGATCCTTCCGATCGCTAAACCTTTTCAATCTGTAAAGTTAAAAAGGAGATTTAGCTATTTTGTACTATATCATTTACATACCATATATGGCTTCCACCTTTAACACTAGAACCGTCGAGATTTCGGACTACATACAACCCGCAAAATGTGCGGCTGCATTTTAAAACGGCTTCGATATGAAAATGAAAAACAAACAATCGGATACAACTTAATATTTTTATTTATGAACATCATACATAACATTTTCAGAGCAGAAACACCGTATTTACATTGAAAATTAAACTTTTTTCTTATTTTTTTTCAAAAAGAGCACATATACATAAACATGAAAAACTGAAATAAAATAAACTTTACGCAATAAACTTCTGTGTAAACAGGTGTAGAAAGCTGTATGCACATATAAAATTATAAAACATAAATAACTAGTTATAAAAACAGCATAAAACAAAAATATAACATAACTTATGCAACGTGAAAGCGCTTTGAGTGAAAAGGCTGTCTGTCTGTTCAGAGTTCTATTACAGCTTACTAAGTACAATCTACACAGAAAACACGCTTTTCAACTGTACCAGTGCATTTGCCACAGACTGCCTTTTCACAACGGGCGCAGACATCAAAAGTTCTGTTTTTATTGCATTTAGCAGCCTGGCATTGTCTTTTATTCCTTTGCCAGTGGGCGCAACACTAGCTGAAGGTTGAGGGGCATTTGCCAGCTGGCTTTCATGTCTCTTATCAAAATGTTTCTGCCTTAGCTCCAGGGCTAGCTGCAAAATGTCCCTCCGAGTGATTGTGTTGTCGGCGCACTCCTTGTACAAAACCAAAGCGTTGATGGCTGCCAGGTCCAAAACATTATAAAAAACAGCCACAGGCCACCTGCGAGTACCACCTTTGTGTACGCACATTTTTTAAATTTTTTTGCACCGTCACACTCAGGGTGGCACAGTCGTTCTGCCTGAGAAATGCAGTGTAAATAATAATAATATATGATGTGTAGAATGACTTTCATCAGTGTTTCAAGCACTCAACAGGATTATAATACGTTTTTTCACAATGACTTGGATTTTATTACAAAGCCCAGACTAAATTGTCGGCTATATTGTATTGATTTCAATATGTCGCATAAACTGCGGGTCTGGTGGTGAAGAAGCAAGTGCTTCTAAATTACTCATTTTTATGATTCTGCAGCTGAAACACCGTATGGGTATTTAATTCAAATATTTAGTAACACTTAAGAACGGACATGCACGAGATATTCACACACGCGGAGATATTTAAATTTGAATTGCAAAAGCCGTTGCAAAAGCCGTTGAAAAAGCGGCGCTAGTGTTAAGGGATCCAGAGCTGGGTCTCTCTCTTGCTGCCACCACCGCAAAGATGGCTCTTTAGTAATGTTGGAATGTCAAAAACAGCAACAGTCAGGGTTCTTACATATGATGTGTTAGAGCTGCACCTCTCTGCAAGAATCCAGGAAAGCATATCTACATATACTCCTGCGCTAGGTAATATTTACACCTAGGTAAATAAATTACAAGTCAATCCAAAAATATTCTTATATTATATAGTAAATGGAAAATTCACACATTGTCAGTAAGGCTGGGATTTTGTAATGGAAATGTGTACTAAAAATCACGGAGCACTCACAGTAAATTTGTTAAAAATCACGGAGGAAGGGGGAAATGGAGTGTGAAGTCACAGGGATGAAAATTCAACTGTTTTTTTTTAAATACAATATACCTACATAAAAATAAAATGAGTCTGTCTATATAAGTAGGATATATAATGCATATTGGCATTTAAAATGTATAGATTTGCACAAATGATGTTCTAATTTAGAGTAAAACAAACTTTGTTTAATAAACAGTGGATTGTAAAACTATTAGATAGTGGGCATTAAGAATCCATACTGTTGTTTTAGATTACTTAAGTATGATCCTTGACAGCTGAATGAACTGGCCTTGATGAAGCTGATCTGTCTTGGAAGTGCGTAGTAGGAGGATGAAGTGGGATCTGGGAACCAGTGAGAGGTCACAGGAACGGATGCCGATGGAGGGAAAACTGGCGATTGATGGAACTGTGACCTGTGCACATCTGAGGAATCCGAAGAAAGCGGTTACACACATTGTCTCCATGAGCAAGTCGCTGAAATGATTGAAGCAGCCATTTTGAAGGATTTGTATTAAAGTGAATAAAATGTCCACAGATATAGGTAGCTGTGATGGGGAAGCTGGGGCTATGCTTTTGGTGATTCCTCGCAGTGTCAGGCGGACTGCCGGAATAGACAGCAAGATAGGGGAAGAAACTGCCAATAAGAGATAGTGATACTGGAGCCAGATGGACAGAGTCCCTTGCATGTGTGATGAAAGCAAGGATCCAGTCTAGATTGAACAGAATAGGAAGCATCCAATTTTGAACACAGAAGACTGAATAGCAGTTCCAGCCTGTGGTGTAAGATGGCCTTGTGGATGGAGCGAGAGCTGAAACCATGTAGTCTATGGTAGAAATATGTAATACTGCTTTTTAATATTGACCGGGTTTACCTAGTATAATGATACTCAATCTTGTTTTAAAAACTGCACTTTTAATGCAGCACAAGCTCAAAGATAATACTGCACTTTATCTAATGATATTACAACAAATAAGCAGAATGTTCACCTGAACTTTATCTGTGTTTTCACCAGGCAATATAACAAGCTCAGAAACTGAACCTACACAGCCAAATTGGACTTTCACTTACCAATTAACGTTTAAATTAAATCATATATAACAATTATTTAGAAAACTATTTAAAGCAGCAAGAGTAAGTTAGTTAAAATGTATTTAATTATATCTGACCAAAAAAGAGTACAATTACTGTAAGCATAATTAACAGTTGTAAGAGTAAACCACAACGTACAGTATCTCCAATAGATTTTTGTATTTAAGTTTTGAAGTACATCTTACCGGTAACGGCAGTTCTTCAAGTTCATGGTCATCTGAAATCAGTTTTTTGTTTGGTTTATGTGCTCTCTTTTGAGGAGAGGGCGTCTTCATCAGCTCATTTAGCTTCCTTCTTAAATCACCCTCTTTTCCTATAAAAAACAACAAAAACTAATATAAAATATATAAAACTTGTCAAAGATATGTATTAAAGAACCTCCACCCCAAACTTGAATTACTCATTTTCAGTTGGAGATACACCCACGCCTCATTATATTGCCCCTCGCTATACTACAGATTCGGATATATCGCAGTCCTGGAGTTGGCTCTTCATTTTTACAGTCTAACTGCGCATGCCTAGCTGCACTATACATAGAAAATTTCACTTAGAATTACTGTTTGTTTTATTTCATACTGCACATCACAAACAAAAATATACAAAACAATTAAAAACAAAGCATTCATATCGTACTGTTATCATATACACACGTATTGCACAATAACACAAAGCAAATTAAATTAAATTAAACCTACCCTCGACCCCACCTCCCTCCAGAGCTACCGTCCTGTCTCCCTCCTATCCTTCCTCTCCAAAACCCTCAAGCGGACTGTACACCACCAGCTCTCTGCTTTCCTGTCCAACCACTCTCTGCTCGACCCTCTCCAATCTGGCTTCCGCTCTGCTCACTCCACTGAAACCGCCCTCCTGTCTGTCACCAACTCACTAAAGTCTGCCCGAGCTGCCTCTCTCCTCTGTC
Organism: Huso huso; assembly: GCA_036884735.1. Lineage (NCBI taxonomy): Eukaryota > Metazoa > Chordata > Actinopteri > Acipenseriformes > Acipenseridae > Huso > Huso huso. The sequence goes on from CM072695.1 coordinate 3,356,062, forward strand.
CTAATTCTCCTCGACCTCTCTGCTGCCTTTGACACTGTTGATCACTCTATTCTACTATCATCTCTTGCTGACCTGGGGATCTCTGGCACTGCTCTGGCCTGGTTCTCCTCCTGCCTCTCCAACCGCACTTACCAGGTAACCTGGCGTGGAGCAACCTCCACACTCGCCCTCTCTTAACAGGAGTCCCCAAGGGTCAGTCTTGGGTCCTCTCCTGTTCTCTCTCTACACCTGCTCCCTGGGCCCCCTCATCGCATCCTATGGTTTCTCATACCATTTCTATGCTGATGATGCTCAGATTTTCCTCTCCTTCCCCACTTCTGACTCCACCATCCCCTCCCGTATCTCTACCTGTCTGTCTGCTATTTCCTCCTGGATGCACTCGCATCACCTCAAACTCAACATCTCTAAATCTGACCTCCTTTTCTTTCCCTCCTCCTCCACCTCCTCTGATCTCTCTATCTCTGTTCCTCTGGAATCTACCACACTCTCTCCCTCTTCCTCAGCTAAGAACCTCGGAGCCACCCTGGACCCCTGCCTCTCTTATTCCCAGCACATCTCCACTCTGGCACGCACTTGCCGATTCTTCCTGAGCAACATCCGAAGAATCCGACCCTTCCTCACAAACTACGCCACCCAGCTCCTGGTCCAGGCCTTGGTACTCTCCCGCCTAGACTACTGCAACTCCCTCCTGGCTGGCCTCCCTGCGTCCGTCACCCGTCCGCTCCAGCTCATCCAGAACTCCGCTGCCCTCCTGGTGTTGACTCTGCCTCGCTTCTCCCACGCAACTCCACTACTCCGCTCACTCCACTGGCTACCGATCACCGCTCGCATCCAGTTCAAGACTCTTGTACTAGCCTACAGATGCCTTGACCAGACTGCACCCAGCTACCTCCAGACCCTCATCTCTCCCTACACCCCCACTCGACCTCTCCGCTCCGCCTGCAGTAGAAGACTGGCTCTACCTCCTCTACGCTCCCCTGCCTCCAGAGCCCGCTCCTTCTCCACCCTTGCTCCGCAGTGGTGGAATGACCTTCCTACAGATGTCAGGACTGCCCAGTCCCTGACCACATTCCGGCACCTCCTTAAGACTCACCTCTTCAGACAGCACCTGTAGAACTCCTCTGTTTTTCCCCTGGGACACTTATCACCCTTCCTTAAATGCGCTTTACTTGCTCTTATCTGCCCCCCTATTTTACTGCATTTAATCCTGTACTTCAGAGTACTGTAATCTGCCAAGTGTTTAATCTGTAGTATTTTGTATTTAATCATATCCTGATGTAACTATCACTGACACTGTTATCTGCTGTATTATTGAATTGTATTTTGTCATACTTGTACTTGCTTGAACCAAAGTCATTGTATTTATCTTGCTCTTAATTGTATTATTACTTGTACTGTGATACTTGAAATTTATTTGCTTACGATTGTAAGTCGCCCTGGATAAGGGCGTCTGCTAAGAAATAAATAATAATAATAATAATAATAATAATAATAATAATAATAATAATAATAAATATCTACTTGCTGAAGCGGTTTTTTAAGCAATAGCAAAAGTCATAGGTCAGTGACGTTGGGCATTTGAGAAAAGAGAGGAAGATTCATTAAATTAATTGGAGACTTAAGTTGATGAGAAGCAATTACCCTCCGCAGTACAAATTAAAACGGTGTGCTGCTTTTTATACGAAAAATGAGAAAAAGCAGGTTGCGTTGAGGATTTATACTGGACCCTGACGCCCCCGATAAAACGAGGGAGTGGTTGTATAGTATTTGTTATTAGACCAAGGGGTCATTGGTGACGTTATAAAAAGGGGACGTAGTGATGTGATCTGTTCCTTTGTGAATGGTTACATTAAATATATAGAAATTGGCCCCTTTTTATATATTTAAAATATATGGGATATATTTAAAATATAAAATAATATATTTTAGTCTGTAATCCATATATTTATTTTATATGTTGAAAATATATGGTGCACCATATATTTTTATTAGTCTGTAATCCATATATAATAAATATATGGATTACAGACTAAAATATATTTTAAATATATAAAATATATATATATATATATATATAAGTCAAATCAATTCTCAAAATCACAGAATCATCTCTTGAACAGAACCACCTCCTACTTCTTGCCCTGAAAGCTAAACACCAACTAACCAATGAAGCTTTAACTGACATTATGTAAGTTAGAAATGTAATATGTGAAGAAGACATGGTTGCAAATTCCAAATACTTGTTTGAAAAGCAGTTTTCAAAAGTTAAAGGAATGGCTTCCTTGTGGTTTGTGAAGTGCAAGCCTGGCATGAATGTGTATTACCTCTTTAAAAAATAGGAGTTAAGACTGGAGTAAACGGTTTGAAAATACGCCCCTGTGTATTGTAGTAACTGATAGAAAATCTAATATTTATTGAAGGGTTGTTACTTAGTGTTACAATGAGATGGTATGGGTGCTACGCTAGCTTTAATTGTGTCTTGTGTAACTAAGCTATCTTGTATCTCATATGACCCGTGGGTGTTTGATATACGCTTTGCAGGTAAAATGCAGCCTTAAGCAGAAAGTGATTTTATACTATTTACAAAAATGTTTAAGGTGTATAATAAAAATATAAATTGACGTTTATTATTATTATTATTATTATTATTATTATTTTTTAATAAAGAAAAAAAATCTTGTAATTTTCCTTTTCTCATTGTTTTTATGTTGAAATCAATGCATTAACTCACATTTTGTATATAAACGTGTACAACATTTGTGTGTACATTTATTCCTTATTTACATATAAAACTGCATACATTGCATATACTGAAAATATGTGTTCTTTCCATATGGGTTTGGCTAAAACAAATCTATTCTGACTTAGTAGTTTTCCACGAGAGAATTCAATTGCAAGATAAATAGCTTTGTGTGAACTTGTAAGGCTTATGGAGAATTCCCATTTCATCACAATCCTTAAAAGAAAACAAGCTGGTTGCTGTGAACTCTCACTGCCCTTTCATTATCACAACACAGATTGAGAACGTCCACATTGCTGCCACTTGAGTTATTCTAATGTCAGCTTCAAACTGAGTCGCCATATGGAATGGCAGAGCAGAAAGATCAGCACCCAGAGGTGTGAGGAAGAGTTAGCAAGCTGTCACAGTATCCAACACATCCTTTCCATCTGTTTCATAGAAGCACCTGCTGTTGAAATTGATCTGATATTAACATGATAATAAATTACCAGCTTTTGGGAGAAAGTGTTCAAGATAAACACAGTTACAAGATGTAGCAAGATTCTGTGGTTTGAGTATTTTCAAGGATTTAGAGAACTTGAGAAAAATTAAGTTGGGTATAAAGAGACAATAGCAGAAATAAATCATTCTCCTGCTATAGTCGATAGTAGATTTGTAATAACAAAGTGATCTGTTGAATTTAAACATAGCTATCAAGTCGACTAATCATAGACACGTGATTGTGAAATCATTGTGAAGCGTCTGGTTCCAGGTGAACATACTGTCAGTTGAGTTGCAATCCACGAACATAAAAATTATATTCTGAAACATAAATATAAAGTTTTTAAAAATTGCAATTTTAAAATATAATGCATAAACAGCAAAGTGTTATGAAACAGTATTTTCACAAATAGAGCTCCAGACATTATCAAATACATGATTTATTAATATTTGCCTATTTGGCTATTTTTACCTCAACTATTCGACTCTGTCAAGTTAGCACTCATTCTAACCCTAGTCGGCACTTCTTAATGGTTTCTATGCTAAGAGCACCAGCTTGTCGGCTTGCTCTGGCTGACGGCTCCCTTTCTGCGCTCTCTGTACAGTGAATTAGTATTATTATTATTATGAAACCATCTCATCTCATTATCAATTTCATAATAGAACTGACAATCCAGAATGAATACACTGATGAACGCTAGAAAAGCTTGCAGGCCTTCTAAGAGAGCCAAGGTGAAAACATCCGAATGAGTGACATTTAAAAAGAACAGGAGAGATACTCCATTGCACTGTTAATGACACATTCAACACCCCTCTTAAAAATTCTGTTATTCTGGCAACGCAACCGCAAACACCAGAACCAACACGCTACAGCTGGATTATTATTACAGGGATAAAATCCCATGCGGATGGGCTATAGTGGAGGCGGCTGCACGTATATATGTCCAACTTCACAGTGTTCCATATATCTGGAGGACCGCTTGTCCAATTCTCATGAAGCTTGGTATTACATTGTCTTTTAGCATGTTAGTATTCTGAGAATAAATGGGAGTGTGTGTCTTTCATCTGTACATCACACTTCCAGTTTTACACATATCTGGAGAAGCACTTATCATGAAAGTTGGTATTAACGTTATGTAGCATACATTAACATATTTATTCCAGCTATCAGTATGACGTAAGAGTTGATGGCCATGACGTTTCTGTATGTGCATGTGGCAATGTGGTTTGCAGTGTGCAGGTGTAAAGGTGAAGCGGTGCTCAAGTAATGACAAACAATAACGTTCACGGTGCAATGATGGTTTATTTATAATCCAAAGTCACTTGACAACTGTAAACAATAATAACTGGCAATACACAGCTATGTGTACTGCTCAGTAAAACTCACGGGGTTCAGTCCTGAAATAATAATGATGGTAAATACACACACAGCACACAGACATGGTCACAATTCCAAAGGGAGTGCTTTTTAAGTGTGAGTGGTGAAATACATGTATTTGTGAACAGTAGTGCAGTGCTGTCCGGGTTGGTGCTGGCCTTTAGCGACAGCTCCTGGTACGTGTTAGCCGTCTAACAAGAACAAACGTTTACAATTAGTACAACAAAACCAACAAACACTAAACACAGTTATATCACAGTCCTTCAGCGGTTCTCTCGCAACCATAACAAAGGAGCAGTTAGCTCGGCCACATCCCCTTTTGTACCTTCAGCCATGCCCCCTTGGTTAGCGAGTGCAATCATTTTTCCTCCAATCCGTGATTGCCACATCGCTTCCCGTCTGGGGTGATGACTTGGTGTACTGTGGCTCCGCCCCCTTTCTAGATGGCCGACTTCCACCTTACCTTGGAATGAATTATCAGACCATCCAGTCCGGGGCACTCTGTTCCCTTTACACAGCGCCCTCACGGGTCAGGAGGGAGATTTATAACCAAGATTCATTCTTTCTCTGTTACAAGGCCTCAAGTGTATAAGGATGATAAGCGAAATGCATTTGTACATGGTAGATTTCGTACAGGCCTAAAATGCACAATTACATGACAAGCATGACAAGAATAAGCAACTATTAGAGGGAGAATTGCACCAATTTATAAAAGCTGTAGAACAATATATGTCTCTTCAACCAGTAAGTATCATGGACGAGTAAGACCAACTAGAAACTAGAACTACATGCTCTGGAGAGCACTGACATTCCCAATAGGGAATCTTTAGCAACATTTGATAATAATAATAATTTAGAGACACAAGTTCAAGCGCAGTGGCATGTATTATAGTGTGCCGTAGCACAGGGAACAAGCCCACTACTCCACTTTATACATACAGCTTGAAAGTGATTGTAGTTGATAAAATAATTGCATAACTCCGACCTGTTTTTCACTTCCATTAGCTACATTAATCTCAAATATGCAGTTTTTAAATGAATACATGCATAGCAAACTGTATGTTCAACACTAACTGAAAGTATGGCTCGCAAAACCGAGATTTCTTTCACCAAGTGTAGTACCATATATAATCACTTTACTCGTTGTGATTAATACATTTTCTTTATATAACTGAAACATTTCTTTACTGGTACATACTTTTAAATCCGGTAGGTGTTGTAGCAGTATGTAAAATTCCCCATTAACAACCCAACAGTAAAATGAAATCATAATGTTACTTTTAAACAGAACTGCGTAAAACGTAAAAGGCAATACAATTTAGCAAAACAAACACCAGTTTCCAGAATTAAAACAGTATCCAAAGTCAGTATTCAAAATTGTAGAATTTGGTGCTTGATAAGACCCTAATATCACAGTTCACTTGCAAATGAAATGCACAAAAGCAACTGAAGATCACAGATTTAAAAAAATACATCACACTATCTAAAACTGTTTAATGATTAACTGTTACATTACCGTAGCTTGTCTCGTTCGCTTTGTTTTGGCTGCATTTTTGTCATGTGAAATTGAAAGAAGCGCTGTGTAACCACACAAAAAAACAAAAACAAAAAAAACACAGGCTGTGACGGATAAACAAGTACATTGGAAGATTGAAGAGGTGGGCTTTGTGACTGAGTTGGAAATCACGTGTGACGGGTAAGTGCATTAATTTGTTACATATATATAATGAGGGATTGATTTTATTCTTAATACAAGGGCGGTAAAACGTGACTGACGTGTATCTGGGTAACGAGTATCCAAGTGCTGACTGTAATGTACTGTATGTGGACATTTCATATTCTAGTGTTTTTCTTGATTTAAGTTGGGCATATCAACTTGGTACTTCTCAGTCTTTGACTGTAAAGACTGGATATATTAAAGGCAATATTTATATGGCTGATTGTTTAACAAAAACAGTTTATCATCATTGCGTGCAAGTTTTCTCTTACTCTGATGCATTGCACTGCTTTTCGGAAACAGTTTGAACATTTAAAACAATAAAACATTACCCTGCTCTTGCAAAGTAAATACATTTTCAGAACCTTGGAGGACTGGGCAGGTCCAACACAAATGACCTCTGACATAGTACCCCCACCACAGAGTTAAAAATAAAACTAGTTGTAAGGTCATTTTAAAACATCTAGCAATTGTTGCTAAGTGATTCAAATCAAGCACAAATCAGTGCAGAAAAAAGCATGGTGTGGAAGGGAGTTGGCAAGCTCAAGGCAGACAATGGTATTGTTTTACTGTTCTACGTGTTTCTTTTGTTTTTACTGCTTTTCTTGCATTCTTTTATTAATATTTGTCAATGTTTCTGTTTCTGAAGTGCTTTGCAGCAATTTTTATTGTGAACGGCGCTATATTCAAAATAATGATTATTATTATATTATTATAATCCCATTTCACACTGGCATGCTCTACCCGGGTCGGACCCTACCTGGGTCGTGACCCTGTGTCATGTGGGTCGGCTAAGCATTTTCACACTGCTTTTAGAAGAAGCAGAGTCACCCAGGGTGACAGAAGCAAGTACACAATGCAGGTACGCAATGCCCCAGAAGCAGCAACGTTCACATGACCACCCGTTCATCTGTTTTTAATCTGTCTCTGCACTGGACCTGTGAAATCCTGCTGCAGCCAACCTCTCACAAATTGTTTGGAAGACGTGCTTCCATCCAAGCTTCTCTGGATTGAATTGTCAGCCCAAATGTTGATTAGAGCGAATGTTTCTTAATCACTCCACGCTATCCCTGCAACAATCTGGCTCATGATGTGTCTCAATCGACAAACTGTTAAGAAACAGAAATGGCTCCCAAGTTCATTGCGGAAGTGAAACCTTCACGTGGACACAGCTGTTTGTTACTTCCTCCTCTTACAAACGCCCATCATGAAATTTGTCTCGCTTGTCTCGGTTAAAAGCGTGTCGACCCACATCCTGAAGTGGGTGGCTGCCGACCCGGGTTGAGTTAGGGTCCACCCTGGTATGTGGATTCACACTACCAGGGATTGTGATCCGGGTAGCCAGAACCCAGGTCGGACCCGGGAAGGAGCGCCAGTGTGAAAGGGGCTATAAACAACAATATAGTTCACAAATAAACTGAAACACTTTGTTTAACTTGTACAGTATGTGAGGAACACAAAAACACTACAACCTAAAAACAAATCTACTTGCATATCAAGCTAATAATCTCTATAATAATGACCATAAAATCATGCAATATATATAGAAAGACATAACTACATCAAAGTACTATTTCAAATAAAATGATTCTACAATAGTGATAGCTCAGTGCTTGTATTTCGTGTCAAACTGGATGCGTTCTTGCAGAGCTCCGCACGTCACTCTGGTCTGGACAGAACTCGCTGTGCTGACAAAAACACGGTTTCTTTAGGGGACCTTTTTTGGTGCAGTAGGAAATTACATCAAAGGAAAAAACTGCAGTTTACTGCAAAGTTTGTTATGTATAGTAAAGAAAACGGGGGTGTCTGGATGCAAGGGAGATATTTAATGATTTATATAATGTTCAAATAGCAAGTAAGATACCAAACATTACATCTAAGAAAAGTGAAACATGCACAAAACAAAGCCAAGCACATCAAAACTTTCATACCTATCAATATTTACTTTAATACAGTGTTAGCTAAGCAGATTTGACTCAGTTGCATTGGACACACTGTTAGAGAAATGTGTTGGGTGCAAAAACCTGTATCCACACCAAACTAACACATTGTCCAACTTGTCACTCTATTAAGGGTGTGTGACGGGGTGTCCACCCCTTGTGCATATTTATTTATGTATGATTATTATTTTCATTTGTATTATCATTATTATTATTATAGATGTTTGTATGCGGGCGAACAGGAACCGTCCGTCATTATTATTTATTATTTGAGACCGGTGAAAAAGCCGGCTGTATAATGTGTAGATGGCGTGGATGGGGTTAAATCCCCATCCTATAAATCTCGTGGGAATGTGGCTGGAGCCTTAATAAAGTAATTAATTGATTAATAGGTAATTAAGACTCCAGCCACAGACTATAAAAGGACCCACTCTGGGCTCATTAAAGGGAGAGCTTAGGAGAAAGAAGTAAATATAGAGAAAGAGAGCGAATGCTACCACGACTATGAGGTTGAAAGGTACTCGTTTTAGTAACGTTTGGTATTGTTTGTGTTTGCTTTGTATGTGTCCTTTTCTTTGTGTTTTGTAAACGTGTTTGTTTTATTATTTAATAAATATATGGCTGCGGTCGTTTTACCCCCGTACCTCTGTCTGTGTACTGCTTCCTGGATGCTGACGTCACCTCCCATGCCCCTCAAAGCCAGCCTTGCCACAGGGTGAAAGTAACTTTGCAGTTTTAGCACTATAACACATAATAATGGAATAGTCCAATTATATAGAATACTGTTTGATGTTTAGCAGAACTGTAGCATTATTCTTATTTTTTGTATTTAAAAAAATTGCACAATCAGAAAGCACCGCTATAAAACATTATTATAAAAAATTGGAAACACTTTTTTTTTTTTTATGAATCATCGCAAAATTATGGGAAAACAAGTAAAGTTCAAATCTTCAATCCATGGTAGCAACATCAGTTTGGGGTAATTCATAAAAAAAAATGTCTGTCAAGATTGTTGAATAACAATAAACTGTTGGGAGTGTAAGTTTTAAAATAAACATCTAATGCTGCATTCTGTGTATAGATATGCATTTGGGAGGAGTCCAAAGTGAGCCTAGTATTAGTATGTAAGCTTTCTATTGCAGGGAATTAAAGGTATCCAGGGTTATGTAACAGGGTCAAGAATGCCCTGTTCACATTTATTTCACACTTGTATGTAATCATTATTTTTATAATAATTTATTGATTTGATTAGTGCACGCTTTGTTGTCTAACACTTTATAATTGATTTCTATCACATTATGTTGGCTTCTCCACTCGCTTCCCTTTATCTGCCTTATTGGGCACCGACTAATTGAATTATTGATCAATTTACGCACCTGAATATAAACAGCCCATGTTTTTACAAACAGGGTGGCCATCCTGGGGTTTGTGTTCTGTCTGTCTGCCTGCCTGCCTGTCTGTCTGTCTGCCTGCCTGTCTGTCTGTCTGTCTGCCTGCCTGCCTGTCTGCCTGCCTGCCTGCCTGTCTGTCTGTCTGTCTGCCTGCCAGCCTGTCTGCCTGATTGCCTGCCTGTCTGTCTGTCTGGGAACGCAGCGTTTGAAGTTTGTAACGACAAGTAAGAGAGAGAGAAACAGACTAGTAAATGGAGCATCCTGCCAATAAATTGTACGCCGGTGTTGAATAATGTTTTTAGCCTTTTGGTAGCCGACCGGAATTTAGGAAGTGAAACAGAATAGGCTATATTGTGATGCTGGTTTATGATTCTCATTAATGTGAACCTTCTTTGGTGGAATGATTGCCTTAAACAAGTACCTTTTAAACAATGTGTTGCTATTTTAGGATTTTTACAATAAACAAACGTTTTTTAAAATGTATTTGTATGATTTTCTTGATGACCTTGTTCCTGCCATTTTAGATCTGTCTGAATAAAAGTAACCTAAAGGTATCCTATAACTTGTTCTGTGCCTCATTGCACTGAACTGGCGTAGTCGCGCTACACTCTGGTATTTTACAATTTAAGGCATTTTGTGCTGTTTCTGTACGCTCCCGTACCGGGGAGGTGTTACAATTAGAATGGAGGAAATGGTATACCATTGTATAGGTTAAATCTATGTGAAGAGTGCTGTATCAGCTATTGTGAGACAGATGTAAACCAAAAACAGATGTTAGAGTATAGATTCTGTAGGATTAAGAATGTTCAGAACCAAATGAAATACAACTATAAAAGCTTAGAGGGGACTACACTTATTTGAATTGCTCGGGTTGAAATGGACCTCTGGACCTGCTCTGAAAGGGTGTTCCCAGTTGAAGGTATGGCTTATTACTATTTTGACTGCAAGTTAGGTGACTACCATTATTTGACTAGAAGAATGGGTTGCAATAATTGTGATATTTCTGTATCTTGAATAACCAATGAATGTAAACAAATGTAATCATGTAGAGCTATCATCTGTTAAGAATAATCTTTCATTAACCAATAAAGCGCGGAATTGGAAGAATAATAAAAATACAATTGTCTGATTCTTCATACATTTATAAAGTTGCCACACCCTACAGGAGACACTGTTGCCCAACAAGTCCATATTATAGGATTTTATTGGTTGATCTGATTGCTCTACAGTTCTGGCCAACAAAACCAAACCAGAAACTTATTTGAAGGTTCTGGAGACAATTGACAATAATGACAGCATGATGGATGCTGCCTCTACGCACTTTATGCAGGTGCCAGCTGGGCGTTTGAGATTAACAGCCTCTATATTATTTTTAATGAGATGAATGGGTTCTTTTTACCTCGTGCTGCAGGGTGTGGGGAGTGAGTAGTCCACATGAAATACTGTTTAAAAGCATGTTCCTGCTGCTTTCTGAATTCTGATGATAATTTTGAGAGCACCCACGCTTGCTTCTATGTTTGCAGTCCAGGAAATCGATGAGAGAGAGGCTATGTGGATGCAGGATGCAGTGAGTCATGAGAAGAGGGTGTGAGTGCCCACTGTGTTGTGAGTGATTAAACTGTTTCTGATGCCGGGAAGTCTATAACGAGACATTTATAAAGCTCAAGTGCAACTCTATAATGAGCTCCAAAATATTTTATAATTAGGGCTTATTTGGTGTATATTTTTTTACATGTGGACGAAATACTGTTATTGTGCAACAAATTTCAGAGACTTTGTCACTTTATGTGATAACTTTCAGTTTAGTTTTTGATCAGCTGTCTTTAATTTGCACAGATGAAATGAATTGTCCATTAACCACACAGTGGTTCTGGCAGGGAATTCTTATACACGGGATACTATTGATATGCTCAATGTTTTAAAAACTGTTGATGATATTGAAGATGGTTTGTTTCTGGTAAGATAAGATGTGGAAAGTCTCTGTAACATTCCACACCGAGGAGGCTTAGAAGCAATAGAACATGTTTTGGACTTGCGTCCTTGTAACACCTTACCGAGTACTAGGTGTATAAAAGATCTGGCTGAAATGGTTTTGACTTATAATTATTTTTTGTTTCAAAGTGATTGTTTTTTGCAGATTAAGGGAACGGCTATGGGGAGTTTGCAATTAAAGAAGAAATGTCCTACTGAGCAACGGATACAGCGTTTCACTCGATATTCTCCATGAGGTCATCACTTTAATAATATAATCAAAAAACATTGGTACCGCATTGGTTCTGACTCAACGTTAAGTAAAGTAGAACCTCCTGGTTTGGTCTTTAAAAGACCACCTAACTTAAAAGATCTTTTAGTTAAGTCAGATTTACCTCCCATTGCACACAGTGCATTTCTTAATGAAATCCCTGATGGTAACTATAAATGTGGTCAATGTGCACAGTGCAGTTTTACTTACAAATGTAACTTCTTTAGCCATTCAGTTTCTGGTAGGAACATCAAAATTGAAGGTATTATTACTTTTTTTATTATTATTTATTTCTTAGCAGACGCCCTTATCCAGGGCGACTTACAATTGTTACAAGATATCACTTTTTTTTTTTTTTTTTTTTTTACATACAATTACCCATTTATACAGTTGGGTTTTTACTGGAGCAATCTAGGTAAAGTACCTTGCTCAAGGGTACAGCAGCAGTGTCCCCAACTGGGGATTGAACCCACAACCCTCCGGTCAAGAGTCCAGAGCCCTAACCACTACTCCACACTGCTGCCCATCCACACTTCTGCCCATGTACAACAGTAAATGTCATCTATTTGCTTAAACGTCCATGTGGTTTAGTGTACATCAGGAAAACGAGATGTTTAAAGACCAGAATTAATTAACATAGGAGTAGCATCAGGACAAAGGATATGAAAAATCTGGTAGCTGTACATTTCCTAAGAGAAACCCGTAATATATCCTCTCTAAGGTATATTGGTATTTAAACAGCAAATTTCCCTCATGAAGGAGGAAATGTCGACACATTGTTACTTCAAAGGGAAACATTTTGGATTTCTACACTGGATACAATGTCACCTAGGGGTCTTAATGAGGAGTTTGACATTAAACCTTTTATATGATTTGAATCAGTTCTTTGTTCCATTATATAGTGGGTCCTATGTTCATTATCAATACAAAATAAAAATACAATAACAAATATTTTATTAACCCAGAATAATCATCCTGTACTTAACAATTTTTGAATTGTGTATACGCTGCTTTATATTTTTTTTACTTTGTAACAATTTTTGCTATATAAGTATAAATGTGTACACTTATTTTTTTAAAACATATATGCTTGTTATAATGTCTTCACATAATATGTTTGATGTATGTGGAGATGATTTGCTAATTTAGATACTTCATTTGATGTTTTACGTAATTGGCTACGATGTAATTGGCTTTTTGTGAGGAATTTGTTCATTGATGCTATTACCTTTTACTCATCTGTTGGTTATTGACTATAATTATTTAACCAATTGTATATATACTGTGGTGTTTGTTATGTTCTTTGTCCTGATGAAGATCTCTTGCAGATCGAAACGTTGATCTTGGGTATAATAAAATATAAACAATTTGGAGCATAATATATAAGTGTGCGGGTACTATGTTGGTTTAACTTTAAAATCTTCCTACCCTGCACCTTGAAAGACTTTGGATGTGCACATGTTTTCTCTTTGTTTCACTTTAACCTTAGATCAAATCATGTAAACATCATGCATATTTTAGGTGCTTCCAATACCAGATCAAATCATCAATTGAATAGCTAGAGTCTTATTTGTCCTTCGATAAACAATACGTCCAATGATCGGGAAGGAAAGGATTTAGATTATATGTCAATCCAATATGTCCCTGCTGTGCGTCACAGTTCGCCTCCTCCTCCCCAGCCTCCACCTGCTTTTTGGCTTCGTCTAACGGGGAGGGCTGCTGTCCTGCCCCCCCTGCCCATGGCTTCCCTACAGTCAGCCTCTTCACTAATCTGCAAGCTAATTTTTGGGCAGGAGTACTTTTGGAGTTTTAGAGTTTCAAGGGGGGAGGTGGCTCTTGGGCCATGTGTGCTGCGCACAAGGGGGTCGAGTGTGACGGGGTGCCCACCCCTTGTGTATATTTATTTATTTATGTATGTATTTTCATTTGTATTATCATTATTATTATATTGTGTGCGGGCGGACGATAGGATTTATTATTCAAAACCGATAATGTGTAGCTGGGTGGATGGGGTTAATTCCCCATCCCTATATAAATCTCGTGGGAATGTGGCTGGAGTCTTAATAAGATAATTGTTTGATTAATGGGTAATTAAGGCTCCAGTCACAGAATATAAAAGACCCACTCCAGGCTTAAAGGATGAGAGTTTAGAGGAGTTGAGAGCAAGAGCGAATGCTACCAGTGAGAGATGAAACTCCTGAATGAAACTCCATTCTCCTCACCTGGCTCCAGTGTTTATCCTAACCTAATTCCACCCCCTTTATGACTGACATCACGGCCCAGCCACCAATGAAACCCAAAGCAACCCAAAAACAAATCACAGGCCCCTCCCAAACTACTGATCCAACTAACAGCCCCAGCTGCCCCAGGCCCTGGAACCAGTGTAATGAATCACTCCTAAAATTAGGCATGTCGTTCTAAGGGGGCTTTCCACCCTCAGGATCGCTACAGAATGTATTTATAGTTCACTTTTAAAATTTTTCAAAAATGTATTATAATTCAGCCTCATATACATTTCTTTTCAAGTCATATGAAACATTCACAGCTGCAAATTGTATTTGCTAGGAATCCACAGAGATAATTATAACTATTCCAGAACATCTCAATACATTTTTGAAAGGCTACATTGAGAAGGTACTATATGTGTGTGGCAAAGTGCCCGCCCCTGTGTGTATTTTGTGTGTTATGTGTTGTATGTATGGTGCGTATGTTAATGTTGGTGTATAGATTGGTACACGGGATATAAACATGTCTGTGTTTCACGTGTGTTTAAATTGTATATTTGTATTTAGGCACGGGATTGCACATCACGCACGTGCATTTAAAATATAATATGTGAACACAGGGTTTCACGTAATGAATTCACGTGCTGGGATTCAAGTGAATAATTAAGTAGTAATTGAATCCCAGCACAAACAGTATAAATAGATGCACATTTTCACTCAGTCGGGGTTAGGTGTTCGGAAGAGGAGAACGGGAGAGAGAGGAGAGTTAAAATCATTAAAAGTAGAGATAAGTGTGTGTACTCACCGTGTTTGTTTGTCTCCGTGCACCGTTTGTGTTTAGTGCATTTTGTATGTCTGTTTATTTTTTGGCGCAAGTGCCGTGTCCTGTTTTGTGCTGTTTTCAAACCTTTATTTGTTAATAAACGCTGAGTGCAGCCATTGCACTCAGCTCATCACAACCACCGTCTGTCTGTGTTTGAATTCCTTTCTGGTCTGACGCAACCCACTCTGGCCGTCTTTGTGACACGTGGTGTCATCGTGGGATAGCCGCGCCTCCAAGCGTCCAGACCAGGAGGGGTTTTGTTTAAAAAAAAAAAATAAATAATAATAATATTATGGCAGAAGACGCCCATCAAACTGCGGGGCTGGTTCCTGGAGAATGCTGGGCTGGAGGCCCAGGCTCTACCCATAGTCGTCCGGGCCCTGTGGATGATGGACAGTGAGAGATGGGAGGCCTATCAGGAGGAACACACCCCAAACACCTTGGAGGAAGGTGTGGGTTTCTCCTCAGCTACCTGGAGGCAACGATAAAAGGAACAGCAGCCCAGGTAGCAGGCCCACCAGCAGAGGGTGAATGCCTGCTGTCCCCATCTCCACCAGCAGAGGGTGAGTACCTGCTGTCCCCATCTCCACCAGCAGAGGGTGAATGCCTGCTGGTTTTGCCTCCACAGCCTGAGTGGGAGGAGCCCGAACGTCCTACGCCTGAGTGGGAGGAGCCCGAACGTCCTACGCCTGAGTGGGAGGAGCCCGAACGTCCTACGCCTGAGTGGGAGGAGCCCGAACGTCCTACGCCTGAGTGGGGGGAGCCCGAACGTCCTACGCCCAAGAGGGAGGAGTCGGTGCGTCCACAGCCCAAGAGGGAGGAGTCGGTGCGTCCACAGCCCAAGAGGGAGGAGTCGGTGCGTCCACAGCCCAAAAGGGAGGAGTCGTCCCACAGCCCAAAAGGGAGGGAGGAGTCGGTGCGCCCACAGCCCAAAAGGGAGGAGTCGGTCCCACAGCCCAAAAGGGAGGAGGAGGGCGCCCACAGCCCAAAGGGAGGCAAGTCGGGCTTTCCACAGCCCTGGGACCCAAGCCACCAGCAGAGGGAAAATGCCTGCTGGTTCAGCCCAAGAGCCGGAAGGGGAGAAGTTACAGGCTCAACCCCTGAAAATTTTGGGGGAGAGGGGCAGGAGGCTGGTGTCCCCAGCAGCCTCTATTCATGCTGCTGAAGGCAGCACGGGCTCACCCAGCCCAGCCACCACAGGAGGGAGCCAGCCAGGAGCAGAGGAGCTGCCTCTGCCTCCGCCACCTCCACCGGCAGGAACAGAGCAGCAGGAGCTGCCTCTGTCTCCGCCACCTCCACCGGAAGGAGCAGAGGAGCAGGAGCTGCCTCTGCCTCCGCCACCTCCACCGCTTCCTCCACTAGGAGCAGAGGGCAGGAGCTGCCTCTGCCTCCACCACCGCCAGGAGCAGAGGAGCTGGAGCTGCCTCTGCCTCCACCACCGCCAGGAGCAGAGGAGCTGGAGCTGCCTCTGCCTCCACCTCCAGGAGCAGAGGAGCTGGAGCTGCCTCTGCCTCCACCACCGCCAGGAGCAGAGGAGCTGGAGCTGCCTCTGCCTCCACCACCGCCAGGAGCAGAGGAGCTGGAGCTGCCTCTGCCTCCACCACCGCCAGGAGCAGAGGAGCTGGAGCTGCCTCTGCCTCCACCACCACCAGGAGCAGAGGGCTGGAGCTGCCTCTGCTTCCTCCCCCCGCCGGAGCGGAGGAGCAGGAGCTGCCTCTGCTGCCCGTGCCTCCACAGGGAGTGCGGTGGCGGAGCCCCAGAAAGGGGAGCTGCCGGCCACGAAGAGGGGGGACGAGGTCTGGAGACCACTTTCCCCAGCAGCAGTTTCGCTGCAGGAGTTCTTGTGGCGGAGCCCCACAGGAGGGAGCCGCCGGCTACGAAGAAGGGGAGGTCGGGGACCACCTGCCCCCGCCTTTTCGCTGCAGGACGGGACCAGCATGCTGTCAGCCGTGCCACTACCGGCAGGGGAGCTGACAGCATTTCCAGCCATGGGCCCACTGAAGCCTCCCTTCCCAGCCCGAGACTTTGGCCTGGACTGCTGGGTATTTAAGGGGAGGTGGCCGTTGAGGCCATGTGTGCTTTGCACAGGGGGTATATGTGGCAAAGTGCCCGCCCCTGTGTGTATTTTGTGTGTTATGTGTTGTATGTATGGTGCGTATGTTAATGTTGGTGTATAGATTGGTACACGGGATATAAACATGTCTGTGTTTCACGTGTGTTTAAATTGTATATATTTGTATTTAGGCGCAACGGATTGCACATCACGACGTGCATTTAAAATATAATATGTGAACACGGGGTTTCACGTAATGAATTCACGTGCTGGGATTCAAGTGAATAATTAAGTAGTAATTGAATCCCAGCACAAACAGTATAAATAGATGCACATTTTCACTCAGTCGGGGTTAGGTGTTCGGAAGAGGAGAACGGGAGAGAGAGGAGAGTTAAAATCATTAAAAGTAGAGATAAGTGTGTGTACTCACCGTGTTTGTTTGTCTCCGTGCACCGTTTGTGTTTAGTGCGTTTTTGTATGTCTGTTTATTTTGGCGCAAGTGCCGTGTCCTGTTTTGTGCTGTTTTCAAACCTTTTATTTGTTAATAAACGCTGAGTGCAGCCATTGCACTCAGCTCATCACAACCACCGTCTGTCTGTGTTTGAATTCCTTTCTGGTCTGACGCAACCCACTCTGGCCGTCTTTGTGACAATGTGCCATTACCTTATGTAATTTCATCTGTAGCTCAAGAAATATTTGCCATAATGTATTTCTGTTGATAAACAAAACTGTGTATCATTAGTTACCACAGGCATGCTAGTTGTGCTGTACACTAAAACGCTTAAATTAAAAATGCCATTCCACCTCAGAGTATAACTTTTCATTAACTGTTTATTAGAGCTGTTTCGATATTCAGACATTTGCAGAGCTTTTTTTAGATGTTATAGTAATAAAATAATGACTTGGATCACATTATTGAGGAGTTTGGTGATAAAACAAGTGATCAGATGATTTATCGGTAAGCACTACTATGAAGAGGTATGTGAAAAATACAGCGAACAAGGGGTAGGGCGGGCTGGAGATGTAGTACTGAGTGTCCTGTTGATATGCAGTGCCTTTTAAACCTGTATTACTGGGAAAAAAAATACTTTTAAACAGCGCGTCTAAAATAAACTGCGCGTATGAAAATAAATTGGACCTGACGCGCCTGAGACGCGCTGAATAAATGGACCGCAAAGGGTTAAATAAACAATTGATACATTTATGTAAATAATAAAATATTTTGATTGCAATACAATGCTGTTTAACATATTGAAGTGATATGGGTTAATTTCACCTGCTTTACACAGGCATGGAGACAGTTGTAAGCATTTACAGCCAATAGAAACAGATGGTGTCTGCTTTCCCATCTGTGTCCAAATATTACCCCTGGAGAACTGAGCAATGAAATATCTTCATGTGACAGGATCGCCACAGAGGGAAGACTCAGAGTCAAGAAAATGCAGTGAAACAAAATACTTTTATTTACCAAAACACAAAATAAAAAGGCACAAGGGCCAAACAAAAGGTACAAACACAAAACAAAGGTTTCCAAACAAAACTCCAGACAAATAAATCAAATTAAACAAGTACCTATATCTACATTTTTACAAGTAACACTTACTCTCTGTGTCTCGTCTCACCTCACCTCACCTCACCTCACCTCACCTCACCTCACCTCACCTCACCTCACCTCACCAAACCAAACCAAACCAAACCAAACCACCCAGACAAAGGATTCCTCCTGTATTTTATGGTCTGTGACTGGAGCCCAATTAATCAATAATTAACAATTAACTAATTAAGGCTCCAGCCACATTCTCACATGTATTTGGCAGGGAGGAATTTAACCCCCTCCCTGCCGATCCAAGGACTGTGAGTTTTAAAGAGGCAAGATACACAAATGACCTCATGAAAGTGGCTACTCAGCAGAGTGAAAAGACTATAAATATCCAAGCAAAACTAAACATTTTGCACTCCACATCGTTTGTTAAACTATGTGCTGTCACTCTGCTAAGCGAAGCTGCAACTCCAGGGCTCTGCCTGAGAACGGACCCAAGATGAGGAAGCAAGCTGCAAGCGAGTCAACGACCAAATGCGACGAGATTGAGGCCCGGCTGGAGGACTGCTGTAAAACTTACAGAGACTGTTATCAGACAAACCAGTCTGGATCTGCTGTAAGCCACATTACCCATAAAGAAACTGTGCCCTGCTATCTGCTAGCTAAAGATTCAACGAAGAGGACAGAGCGGACGGGGGCTGTGGTGGATCCTATCGGGATTGAAGACTGTTGCAGCTGTTTGTTGATCCTACTGAGGATTGAAGGCTTTGTTAGAGAGTTTCTGCATCCTACCAGGGATTCAAGACTTTGTTGCCAATTTTCTGGATCCTATCTGGGATTGAAGACTTTGTTGCTTAGAGGAGAGCCTTTTATACTGGACACTTCCACAGATTGAGTTTCCAAACCAACCGACCAAAAGCTTTGAGGAACCGTTGTGTATAATTCCAGTTGCATTTTCCTTTCATGGAACTAAATTAATTAATTGTAACACATTCACATAGAATTGAACTATTAATTATTTAGTTTGCACACTTGGTGAAATAACTATAAGTAATCTACCTCATATTGTTTTATGAAAAATGTATTTTAAAAGTAAACTTGCTATATCCTTAATCTATATACCATTAGTAAGCTTAATGTGATATATTCTCCGATTGTCTGCACCATTTCAGTTTAGGCTGTGTGCGTGTGGGTTAGCAAACTACTAGATACAGCCTGCGTGCTGCTGCTGCTGCTGCATGTGTGTGTGTGAGAATAAGCAGTCATATTTCACTGGCCCTGTTAGCTGCTTCAATGCAGGGTGAGAGCTTTGACTTGTGTTTTTGTGCTTAGAAACTAAGAGATTGACTTTGACTTTTCTGATTTCTGATTTGTGTACTTAATAAAATAATACTATTGATTAAACATTCCTTGTATCTAGTGTGTGTATGTGTGTTCATAGTAAATCCTCAATCTTGTAACACGTCAATTAAATATTTTTATAAGACAACTAATCAAACTAGATCAACTCTAAATTATTAAATATAGTACTGTTCTTCAAGAGGCCATCTCCAGATTAGCAATACATTAATCAATCTGGAGACGGCCACATTCTGCACGATTGCCAATCTCTCAATAATCATCAGCTGCCGACCCTTCATTCTCATGAGATGTCTGTCAGAGACGAGCTGCTAACATCGCCCCTGCCAGACCACATTCAAACTAAACAATAATACATGTGCCTCTTTTTAACCACAAACAATACATTTATCAGCAGGGCTCTGCATTCGCATTTTACTTATAATAAGATGCCAATGGGCTCAGTAATACCAAATAACTGAATTGCTAAATAAAATGATAAAAACAAATACTGTAATGAAGAAAATTTTATTTTAAAAATGTAACAAGTCATTTTATTTGAAGTGATTAATTTTCATATATTTATGCACTAACAAAATAACTTGTCAAAGTATATGATCACAAATGTTGCTTTCAAATCTCATTCATTTTTAACATCTACAATTGTTTTACTTTCCAGTTTTTGTAATAATCAAATAACCTCTTTACCATAACTGTGTTTACAAGTTAAAGTTGCTTAACATTAAACATTATTTATTTGAAAGTTAGAAGGTAAAATGAGATTTCATGAGGGAACAATGATGTAAAAATAAGCATAGATAAAACCCTGGCCTGTTAATATATCATGTGGCAGCATTGTTTGTGCATTTCATCAAGAAAAGACTTTAAATAAGTACTTTACACAGCTTAAAACTTTATCTTCATTTTATGATGAGCAAATGTTATAAACGGCAGGTAGGTCCAAAAATAACTAAAAGGGTTTAAATCTAACGTTTGGTTTTAATTACTGTTTTGAATAGATTCCGGTCGTGGAAATGCTAATACTGTAAGTGCAGCACAGAAGAAGTATATAAAACTTGGTGGAGCTTCTTACACTGATTTCATTAGAGAGGGTGAGTAGTAAAAGCAGATTTATCTAGAAATTATACTGTTTTTCAAGTCAATTATGTGACCTAATGTTTCTTTAACAAAGCGTGGTACTGAGCAGCCTTGTTTCATTTTATAGTTGATAACCAGTAACCTGCCTTGTCATGTGTTCTTATTCTATTATAGATATATATATATATATATATATATATATATATATAGATATAATAGAATAAAGCAGTCTTTCCAGTGAATGTGAGATACATGTGTTGGATGATACAGGCACTCAGGTTGATGAAGACGTTTTCAATGAAGTCTTGGAACGCAAGCCAGATTATTTTTTTATGATCAAAGATGCAATATGTCATTTACAACGGTGTCCTGTTTGAAAAGCCTTTTTTGGTATCTTGCTCTGCATTACTAATAATGGCAAGTATTTCTTTTTTTTTACCACACGACATATGCCTTATAGAATTATGGTGTTCTTAAATGTAATCTACAAAATTAGACTATAACTAGGAGTGTTTGACATCTTCCCAGTACTCTGTTGATATTTCATCAGTAAGGTGAAGTCTTGAAATTGCTTTAAGGTTTATTTATTTGAGCAATAGTTGATCATCCTTATTTCAGATTCTCCTCTCTCGTCTCCAAGCACCCGTACTGATACACTCATTATCTTCAGACAGTAGGCAAGACATTAACGTTTTTAGAAGAATCCCTAAACCAAAAAAAGCACAAGTTGATAATCAAAGCTCAAGTGCTACTGAAGCAAAAGAAGTTAGTATCTTTAGACTACCAGTGCCCATATTCTTTGAAAAGCTATGGGCTACTAAATTACTGAGGCTGCAGTTCATTGTACTACAGGGATATTGAAATAATCTCAACTCCGATAATAACAAAAAACAATAAGAGTATGAAATGTGGCAGGATGGCTTGCAGTGGTGAGGTGTGGTGACGTCACGGACCAGGAAGTACCAGAAACAAAACAATGGATGGGCGGGTGAAACTGAACCCAACAGCGTTCAGCTGAATTTATTAAGAAACAAAACAAATGATTTGAACCAAACAACAAAAACCAAAGGGCACGAAGGCCAAACGAATAAACAGACAAACAAGTAAGTGTCGTGCTGGCTAATCCAGCACGTTTTAGCAATTGTTATTTTCTGTCTCCTCTCTATCTCCCCGTACCTCCTCTCTGTACACCCACCCTGCAGCACGGACAGCTGCAGGTTCTTATACTCTGGCCGAGGGGTTAACTAGCTGTTAATTATCTTATTACCCCTCGGCCACAGTCTGCACGCGTTTGGTAAGGATGCGTGACTGTCAGCTAGTTAAATAATCAGTAGCTGATCAGCCATGCATCCTCACTGGTTTTTAAATTATAAATAATAAATAACAAAAGACGCGGCGCTTTTATCCGCGCCGCAAACAAATACAAATAATAATAAATTATATAGGGGCGGGACACTCCACAGAAATTAACATTGTTCTATTAAAGTGTGTAACTAGCATTGTGCTTTCCTGTCTGTATATGATCCGTTGGTGAGAAGTATTCCAGCAGTAAAGAGGAGACAACGTTCTTGAGGAATATGAAGAAACAGGAACACTTACTGACAGCACAAGGAGGCAACTGATAAATATTTTGGTTGCACGCATGACAGAAGCACAAGGGTAGGTATCATTTGAACAGTCTTTTTCAAATTAGATTTAGATATTCATTCATAAGATGACTTGTCAACAAAAAAAATATTCAGTTTTTGCTTTGTCAAGTTGCTTTATCTTGTTTAGGTATATAGAATCGTATAAGCTGTTTTCATGTAACATGCCAGTTGCTTTACCTAATCTTTGTAGATGGTCTGAGTAAATATTTTGACATGTTGCAGCATGTTTTTCTGTTTTAAAATGAGCACATTTAGATGTTTTTTATACTTTTTTTTTTTTTTTAAGGAGAATTCCTCAAAAGGATGTGAGAGTACAGCACGCATTAGGAATTGGAACACTGTTCCCCTCATTTAAGGTTTGGTTGGTTAACAAAGACAGAATAATTTGACTTTAACTAAATAACTTTTATATTACAAAACCAAGTGTTCTATCGTTATCAAACTTTTCATTTCTATGTTTTTGTGGGCATTTGGTTGCTGACTTAATCCCTCTGAAATGTAATTATGTTCCGTACTTGTGTAACAGTGTAGTTATTAAAGTGATTTTCATGTGTATACTAGAAAGGTTCCTAAGTCAGCAATGGATGAATCATTGGCTCCACTTTGTACTGTGTCAGTGTCACAGAAATCAATGCAGACATATTTTAAATGGTTATATACATATATTTTTCCATGTAGATCCTTCAAGATGTTATTTGGGACTGAAACCTCATCAAAGCTCCTAGAAAAATGGGGCACAACCTTTAAATCATTGAAGAGGTCATTAAGACATTAAAGAGGCTAAAACCCTGACAATAACTCTACTCTTATGCAGCATCCTCAAGTCTGCAGACAATACATTTGACTTGTGAATCTGAAGAAACGATGTTCTTTAATACAGGCTGGGTTAGTGACATGTCCTTGCTTCTACTGCTGGTCAACCTTTTGCCACCACCACCAGGGAGGAAGGAAAAATCCATGAAAATAAGTGTCCATGAGGCTGTTGATCATGTGATAAAATGTCAAGAGGTATCTATTTCAGAATAGGATAATGTCATGTATGTGTGACAAGAATGGCTTGTGGGGATGACATCAGAACCAGGAAGTGCAGGCAACACACAGTGCAGTTTGTACAGGGTAAATGTGAGAAGCTACTATTTATTACTATTTATTAAATAAACACGCAAAATAAATGGCACACTGGCCAAAACAAAAGACAATAAGTTGTATGCTGGTTACAACTCCCAGCATACATAGCATTTAAGTTTAGCTTACTCACGTCTTTCCGCCTCTGATACACCCCCCCCCCCCACCCTGGTAGAGCCAGGGTTTATATCCTGTGGCTAGGAGTTAATTAGACAATTAAATGATCAACTCCTAGCCACACTCCACACAAGTTTAATTATGCGTGTCCGTCAGCTAGTTCAATAAATCTCTAGCTGAGGGGCTCCCGCGTAGCGCATCCAGTAAAGGCGTGGAGGGCAGGATGCGCTCTATAGTCTGGACGTCGCGAGTTCGAGTCCAGGCTATTCCTTTGCCGACCGAGGATGGGAGCTCCCAGGGGGCGGCGTTCAATTGGCCGAGCACCGCCCGGCGGGAGGGAGGGCTAGGTCGGCCAGGGTGTCCTCGGCTCACTGCGCACCAGCGACCCCTGTGGTCTGGCCAGGCGCCTGCAGGCTTGCCTGTAAGCTGCCCAGGGCTGCGTTGTCCTCCGATGCTGTAGCTCTGGGTGGCTGTATGGTGAGTCTGTGTGTAAAAAAGTGGTCGGCTGAAGGTGCACGCTTCGGAGGACAGCGTGTGTTCGTCTTCGCTGCTCCGGAGTCAGCGCGGGGGTGGTAGCGGTGGGCTGAGCCTAAAAATAATTGGACATTACTAAATTGGGGAGAAAATAATAAAAATAATTGGCGACCACTAAATTAAAAAAAAAAAAAATCACTAGCTGATCAGTCAAGCACTGACAAGCGGTACTAAATTAAAAAATACAAAACAACCAAACAATAACAAATAATAGCGAACGGCATTCTCACTCATCCTATTGTAGCAGCATGTGCTGAACCATTTTCTTGTTAAATATACATGTATAGTTTGAATTGAGGTTTTGCATATAGTGTCACATTAAATATTTTCTATTTCCTTGCAGTCTTGTGGAGCAGTCCCAGTGACACTGAAGCAGTCAGAACCATGAAAAACAACATCCATGACTTCATCACTGTGTTGGACAGAAGTCTCATTCCATGTCAGGCAAAGTCTTCATAGGGGCCTTTGATGAGCTTTTCAAAGCTCATTTTGTTTTAAGCCTTTCTTATTTATGATGAGTCTTTTGTGGCAGTGTGTCCCGCCCCTGTGTGTATTTTATGTTTATATATTGCGTGTGGTGTATTGCTAATCAATCATTCAATTGGAATCTCGGTTCATCTTTCACGTGAACTACTTTGTGCACTTCCCGTGCTTCCATACAAATACCCCTTTTAATCTGCATGTGAAGTGATTGTGCCATCCTCGTGTCTAAATACAATTATACATTTTATAACACTCGTGCTACATAACCCCACATTATATCCCGTGCACCAATACATATACACCAACATTAATACACCACACACAACATATAAACATAAAATACACACGGGGCAGAGCACACTGCCACAGTCTTTAAGCAGTGTGTACACATTCCTCCAGACACGGTCTATAACATTGATGTGGGTAGTGTTCAAGAAAGTCCAAGAGTTAAGCTTCTGAACAACTTGTAGTAATTTACTTGATTCCTGCCTTTATAGTGGGTAAAAAAGTACCAATTTTATGATACTCAAGAGATCATTGTATTATCCAGAAAATGCTTGTAATTCGCTGGGTTACACTTTCACCATTTACTCAACGCTTTGTGTGGGGAATGTAGAATTTGGCATTATTGTGAAAACAGGGAAAAATGCTAGATTCTGAAAAGGAAAATAAAACAAAATGGTGTGATTTGCATGTGTGGTCCAGTGGTTAAAGAAAAGGGCTTGCAACCAGGAGGTCCCCGGTTCAAATCCCACCTCAGCCACTGACTCATTGTGTGACCCTGAGTAAGTCACTTAACTTCCTTGTGCTCTGTCTTTCGGGTGAGATGTGGTTGTAAGTGACTCTGCAGCGGATGCATAGTTCACACACCCTAGTCTCTGTAAGTTGCCTTGGATAAAGGCGTCTGCTAAATAAACTAATAATAATAATAATAATAATGTGTACAATGTGATTGCAGCCTTGCATTTAGTACCTTAAGTTTTACAAAGAAGCAAACGTACATATTGGAGCTGCAGTACTAACTGTTACACCGTCACCCAATATTTCTGACAGCTAATGGATTGGAAAGTTGTATATATGTGACCCATTCTCACAAAAATCAGTCACATGTTGTGGAAATTACGTTTACCCTGTAACCAAAGTTAGATTAAGAGGGTAAAATGATCAGTTTAGAGTGAAAGAGTAATTTTTGACAACTGATTTTGTGAGAATGGGTCAGATAAAAAAACTCTTGTTTGGCAAACATTTATTTTATTTTTTCTACATAACATTGTGGGTAATAACAAAGTAGTACTTTTGTTAGAAAATATATCCCTATCCTGGTTTATTAAAATAACAGGTTAAACTCTACACTGTCCAGCAGGTCTGCTTGCAGATATATATATATATATATATATATACTGTACATGTGACTTTCAGAAAGCAATTGGAGTGCATTGAGAACTCATTTAACAATAACATTTCTAAACCAAAACGGATGTCCTTGTGTAAATAGTACA
Source organism: Huso huso (assembly GCA_036884735.1). Classification (NCBI taxonomy): domain Eukaryota; kingdom Metazoa; phylum Chordata; class Actinopteri; order Acipenseriformes; family Acipenseridae; genus Huso; species Huso huso. The sequence continues at coordinate 3,382,434 of CM072695.1, forward strand.
ATTTGTGAAATAAATGTACTGATTTAATACGGACATTAGTCTGAATCACTTTTTAGAATTTGTACATGAAAGTTTATTTATTTGATTCATTACTGCTGTGGGTTATGCATAATTCACATGAAGTGAACATATAGCATTTAATATATAAAGCTAGTTTGCATCAGTGTTAATTTCACACTCACTGGCAGTGTCTAATAAATGAAAACCCAAGTGTCTAAATTACACTTGCGGGGGAGTTAAATTGACAAAATATCAGTTAATCCCACACTTGCAGTGTTGAAAGTACATCTCTAAAAGTGTCTGTTAAATACTGAATTACTTACAAGTGAGTTAAACTGACAAAATAGCAGTGTTAAGCTTACACTCGCAGTGTCAAAATCCCTCACTATGTGAGTTTTCTTTTACAGTGCAGTACAGTTATAATTACACTGAATAAGAGTACAATAAAACTCCAGCAGTGTTGAAAAGTTTACTCTGTAGCAGAGTTCATTTTTCAGCACTTTCAAAAGTGTTCTTTTAACACTCAAATCGAAGGAGTTCATTGAACACTGGCAAGTTTGCTGTGCAGTGCAAAACATTATTTTTAAAATAAAACAATAAAAACAATACATTTCCGTGCAGTTATTGTTTTTGTTAAACTGCAGTCGTGGCCAAACATTTGCAATCCATTTGCAGAAAAGGTTAATAATCTGATTGACTTTGAATATCTATGTAGAAATTGTAAATTAATGAATGCCAACATTTGTCTATAAGCAAACTTGGCAAACAGTCACATTCCATTTATTTTTGTTAAGAACAAAAGTTTGCACACCCACACCCAATCTATAATTATGTAAACTTATCTTTCATTCATAGTTTTAAAAACGAATTATAGTTTCTTCATTTTTAATTTGTGTGAATTACATTATTGATACTATTACATTTTGCAAACATATGACCGCTACTGCCCAAACATTTCTACGGTGGCTCATTGAGGACATGAGAACAGTGGCAACTTGTTCTGTAAACATGCAACTGCTTTCTAGCTGCAGGTGCCTTATAAAATCAATGAAGATGCTCATTAACTTGCATTTAGACTAAACAGCCGCGTGTTCAAAAACTGGTTTACAACCACATCTTGATAAATTAACCAAAACCAAAATAATTGTACAAAAGTGTGGTTGTCCCAAACATTTGCACTGAACTGTTTTGTACTTAAGGACAGTCCAGGCTTTTTAACTCCCACCTCAATGCATTCTGGTCATTGTAGTCCTGTTTCTCTTAAATAAGTAATGAGGTACCTGAGACATGTAAACATACCAGAATGCACCGAGATGTGAGTTAAAAAGCCTGAACTGTCCCAAGCTGTCCCAGTGACATTGAGTCATATGGTGCCCTTATTTAATGTACTTGGGAAGAGTATGGAAGATTGCCTCATGGGCGTCCAAAGCCTGGAGAGTTGAGAATAGCGAAATCCATCTGCTTCTTAAATTCATCAAATTACTTCAAAATTGGTAGTTTTAAAATACTGCAGCACATGTTAGCTTGTGGAAAGTTGGAGATATATCCTTCATTATTCTAATGCAGGAACTCAACAGACGGCTGTGGATGAAAACCAAGAGGTGCCTCTTTGTCCTCTCCTGTAACGAATGGTAAAATCTGTCTTAATGACACCTTGGACTCTGCATCTGAATATAAAAATAGTGAAAAATAAAAGTAAACAATGATATATGTTGCAGGTATAAACTATCATTTATTTATTTTTGGCACTAATATATTTATATACTTTTTTTTTTCCTTTCATCACATTTATATTATCACTATGATTTATGTGTGTTTTATGTATTGGATTCGTTTCAGCTTTTCTTTCTTTCACTAATGTAAACATGATATTCACCTGGACTTCATTCCCCAATTGACTAATGCACTAATTATAGGGGACATTTTTCACAAAGCTTACTAGATTGCCATTTAGAAGCTTTAAAAACAGTATTTTTCCCCAGGTTTGTTGGTGAGCTGTGGTACAGAAAACAATTAATGTAGTAAAAATGTATGCTGAAGTTAGATTGCTTTAGGGACCGGCCCCAGCCCTGCAACTGTCACCTTTATGAATACCATATATAGTAATATCTTTCAATAAGGTCTGAGCCAGAGTATACATCTCAGAATGGCGAGTCTGCAATTGATGGCCATGGCCAGTCACTGTAGGTGTGACAAACTGGATCCCTTCACTTTGAAACAAATGACTTGCTTATTAGCAGGTGTATAGGATTAGGATTGTTTGTGGGCGACTGCAAGCATTTTATCGTGTTTCATTTATTACAGTTTTGGTGATTACGATTTTGGTTTAACGGTTTGGTTCCAAGGACAGCTTCAGGTGACAAGTGACTCAGCCTAACTGTAGGGAGGGACTTGGGTGAAGGTTAGGTGTATAGGTAGGGCACCAAAAAAGGAGCTTCTTTTTGTTTTATCTTTTACCTTAAACTTAAAGGGTACATCAGTATTACATGAAAAATAAAACATAAACTATCATTGATCATTGTATAATAATCCATTTGCATAATGCTGCACTGCCAGTGCCTAATGAAGCGTTGTGTAAGCTATATTACCTCCGTGTGGAAACACACCAGTCTGTGTGACAAACATGGTCCATCTAATTTTCCATAAGGAAGGAACTTGTACCTGCTTTTGTTTTGTGTAGTAATCTTTCACACTGTACATGTTTCCTTCACATGTTGTATTTGCATGTTGTAAAACGTCTGTGCTGTGTAAGTGGTTGCAGGGAAAAGAAAAGCCAAGACGGAGTTGTTCTCATTTCCAGCTAATGAAGGGACCTGCCCACAATTATAGCAGCGCTGTGTTATTTCAATATACTTCCCCAAAGTCTTAGATATAGCTCCAGCTGATTCAGAATGTTTGCAGATTGGACACGTCTCAAATTAACTAGCAAATGAGATTCAGAAACGATGTATTCCTTTTGGAATGAGGTCTTTGAGGATGATCTGACCTAAAAAAAAAAAATTTGTATTTTTTCATCCTTCGTTTTCATTCATTGCGGATTCTCCGTGCTGAAAAACATGTTCTCTGAGTGCAGACCTCAATCTTTAAATGAAAAGTGACAGAAAGCAAATTAAGATTTCTGTTGCCCTTCAAAATGCAGGTACATTAACAACTCTGTAGCTACAATATTTTGGTTACATTATTTAATACCTGTATGTGGAAGGGCTCGGTAACCAGGTCTGTGTTTTAACAGAACTCTTAAATTCAATAGAACTGGTTCACTTCTGATACAAAAATTGAAAGCACACACAATTTCAATATCCACCTCAGGGTGCATCACAGAGTCCCCAAGCCCTTCCAGCACAGAACCCTTCTTCAGTCGCTCCGTTCCCAGCTAATACTGTGGCTATTAAAGTTGCCATCCAATCACACTTTTATTAACTATATTAATGATGTCCTTCAATACAGCCTTGTGCAACGGGCTTCTTGGTCTGTAAATTGGACTAATTTGCCTATTAGGAAGAGAAGACAAGTGCAAATCCATTTTTAACCCCATTTCTTCCAAACAAAAATGAAACATTATTTACAACAGTTTGTCAGTGGGAGCCCATAGGCCACCTTGTACATCCCTGCACCTTTTATATAGTACATTAACTTGTACAAGGCCCTGAAATTCTGTTTTATCCCGTCTCAATGTAAGCATAGTGCTTCTGGTATTCACAAGCTTCAGCATGTGACACCTGCTGGTAAAACATTGTATTTCAGCAGGAATCGATGACATTCCAATTCATAGTCACATACTGCCCTCTAGTGTATACAATATGAATGGCAGTTTGCCCAAACACCATGTCATATTCCCCTCTATTATGGTGTGCAGCATCACGTGCCACGCTCCACCATTTTTATAGCTCTTTTTTCTTATAGAAAATCACTTTGTGCCCATCCTCACAATCACATAATTGTGTGCATTTAGTTAATGTACCTGTATTTTGAAGTTTATTTATTTGTGTTCTTTGTTGAGAAGGCAGCACAAAACGTTGCAGCACAATGAACACTGCATATTTATACAATAAAGCATATGTTAGAATGATTCAGTTTCCCAGAAGAAAGAGGCTAATGGCTTAAACTGTTTTAAAAGCAAAACATCTGCCTGTGGAACAGGAAAACTGTACCTGATAAAAAAAAAAAAAAAAAAAACAGTACTGTATATATTAAACTACACGTATTAACCACAAAAAACATGCCTATGGAACAGGAAAATTGTATGTATTAGACAGTATATATGTTATAAACGAGTCCGTTTTAAGCAGAGTAATTCCCCATTAAAGCCCATGTTGTTTGGCAGGGACATGCCTCCTTTTTGTAAACAGAACTCTGTTCTAAGAGGATCCGTTATAGGTGGAGTGCACCTGTATTTTGATATTGATTCATGTCATCTAGTAAGGTTATATGGCTAGGTCTTCTTAAAATCAATAACACATATAATGTTACCTATTAAAATTCACATGGTGAAAATGTGTTAGACCTCTTCTCTCTGAAAACATTTACTTAACATTCACTGAGCACTCCTTTAAATCTGTTGGAAAAGGCTGAGTGAGCAGGTAAATTGACAGTTCTGCAGGGAGGCACCAAACAATTTGTAAAGTTTCATTTCCCTCAGTAGTCTTTAAAATTAGAGTTGGACTGAGTCAGCAGCTTTGCCTTTGTTTTTATTATGTTGAACTATACCTGAGTTTATCATTACCTTTTTGTTTTTCATCCAAGTTTCAGTGCAGCTGTTGAATGAAGAATTGCTATGCGCATGCACCTATATATTTGTGTGTTTCTTGCGTTGTTGTTTTTTGTAGTTAATTTTCAGATGCATAAAACACTGTATTACACAACCGACCGGACACTGCTCTCCCATTGTTTATACAACAACCGACCAGACACTGCTCTCGCATTGTTTATACAACAACCAGACACTGCTCTCCCATTGTTTATACAACAACCAGACACTGCTCTCTCATTGTTTATACAGCAACCAGACACTGCTCTCCCATTGTTTATACAACAACCAGACACTGCTCTCTCATTGTTTATACAACAACCAGACACTGCTCTCTCATGGTTTATACAACAACCAGACACTGCTCTCTCATTGTTTATACAACAACCAGACACTGCTCTCTCATTGTTTATACAACAACCAGACACTGCTCTCCCATTGTTTATACAACAACCAGACACTGCTCTCCCATTACACCGTGTAACAATTTTTTTTTTTTTTTTTTTTTGTTCCTGGGTAGTAAGTGTTATTTCCTAATTGCTTATGCCTCAAAAGTATAGAAAATGGCTATTATTCCCCACAAACTTTGCTTTTGTGACCAGGACAGTGATATTTTGAAATTTACCTATTTTCCAGAACATTCCAGATAGATTCAGTGCTGAGTAAACTTGGAGTAACTTCTAGAACTTTCTAGAACTTTCCAGTAATATAAATAGTAGTATAAATACAGGGACCTTAAGCCCACCAGTTCAGTTTAGTTCCAGCTGCCTAAGTGGATACATATCTGCATTTTTCTGAGATGGCATCAAGGTCATAGGAGACTTCAAAATGGTAGCATTCCTGATGGGTCTCCAAGGCGGTTTTACCAAGTTTCCCTGCTATCTTTGCCTTTGGGACAGCAGGGACACCAAAGGCACTTACTACCACAGGTGGGACTGGCCACAGCAGACCGAGTTCTCTGTGGGGAGGAACAACGTCAAGTGGGAGCCACTGGTGGACCCCCGGAAGGTGCTGATGCCACCACTGCACATCAAATTGGGCCTTATGAAACAATTTGTCAGAGCTCTAGATACGGAGTCGGCAGCCTTCAAGTACCTTCAAGACTTCTTCCCTAAGCTGTCTGAGGCAAAGGTCAAAGCCGGTGTCTTCGTCGGACCACAGATAAAGAAGATCCTGGAGTGCAATGAATTCCCCAAGAAGCTCACTAGTAAGGAGAAAGCGGCTTGGAACAGCTTTGTCGCAGTGGTTCGGGGCTTCCTGGGCAATCACAAGGCCGAAAACTATGTGGAGCTGGTTGAGACTCTGGTGAAGAACTACGGCACAATGGGCTGTAGGATGTCCCTCAAAGTCCATATCCTTGATGCTCATCTTGATAAATTCAAGGAGAACATGGGAGCATACTCGGAGGAGCAAGGCGAGCGCTTCCATCAGGATATACTGGACTTTGAACGCCGCTACCGAGGACAGTATAACGAGAACATGATGGGAGACTACATTTGGGGGCTGATTCGTGAAAGTGATTTACAGTATAATTGTAAATCTCGAAAAACTACTCACTTCTAAATCTTTTGTAGTCATTTTTGTATTACTTTAGTATAAATACATGTTAATTTGGATTCATATGTTGTTTTTTTCTGACTTTATGTGAACGAAAAGACACAAATTCGCCCGTTTTCTCATTGGAAATAGGTAAATTTCAAAATATCACTGTCCTGGTCACAAAAGCAAAGTTTGTGGGGAATAATAGCCATTTTCTATACTTTTGAGGCATAAGCAATTAGGAAATAACACTTACTACCCAGGAACAAAAATTGTGTTACATAGTGTTATTTATACAACAACCGACCAGACACTGCTCTCCCATTGTTGATACAACAACCAGACACTGCTCTCCCATTGTTTATACAACAACCAGACACTGCTCTCCCATTGTTTATACAACAACCAGACACTGCTCTCCCATTGTTTATACAACAACCGACCGGACACTGCTCTCCCATTGTTTTCTATGGCAGTCAGCTGTTCTGTTATTACGTAATTAGCTGAACAGGAAATAAATTGAAATTACACTAATTAATGGCACCTGTTGCCATGGAAGCTTGGATGGAAAATGATCAACTTTCAAATGTAACCTTTGTGCATTCTTTTAATGTAATTGTTCAATTATACTGTATATCTTTCATGTAGAACGTAAAAAAATCCAAACTTTAGTATATACAGCACCGTTTCTAATGTGTTTTTTGTCTCTCCTGATTGGCACAATTCTCCAATAAGGACATAGGATGCTTCCTACATGTCTTCGATAAGGCAGACTTTAGACGCAATCGTCAGTCAACACCAGGAAACCGAAGGACCCTCCTCATACCCTAGTGCACGCCTCACCTGCAGTGTGTCTAATGTGCCACCCAACAAAGTAACACTTAATGTTCTCGAGAAGATATAACAGCAATAATAGAGACCCTTGAAAATCATAACATTGTTTACTCAACGTGTTTTTGACAGAGTGATATTTAAATTGCTACATACTACCCTTTATGACACAAAGAAGTGTTGAGCAGATTTTAGATGTTGATAAGCAGACGCTTAAAATTGATCCAGGTGGAGGGATGCTAGTGGCAGGGCAATATTCATGTGTGAATTCAAGGGGGGTTTGCATGCAAAATATTGAATGAAGCTCAAATACCAAAATACCTTGACCAAATTATACCATTTTGCATTACTTTTACTGGTCAGTATATATTATTTTATGCTGTGAAACAAATGTTTTCTTAAATGAAAATGGAGTGCCAGCTGCTACACATAATCAATTAATGAAGATTTAACTGATAATGGATACTTAGCTTGTTTCCTGTAAAGGGGGCTGTGTTCTTACTGCTGATGAAGTGATGTGTAGTGAGAGTGTGAAAAATCATTTGTTTTAAATGAAGGCTGCAGTGGTTCTAAAAGATTCTTAGATAATCCCATCTCTAATTTAATGGTTTGCCACGATGTACTCTGTATATATTGCTTGTATTTACCTATTTACCTGATAATCAGAGAGAAGCCACATTCGGATGAGACTGAAGCCCAGTTTATATGGGACACCATATAAAATAACCACCTAGTGAAATAAAAGTCTCTGTGTGATTGAACAGATTCCCTGTGCTTTAATGGCACTCACAGAAGGACAGTCAATGTGGTGAGTTTTAGTCTCGTCTGGTTGAGACAGTTTTCTAGTGTGGACAATGACCAGGTTAATGGATTCTCTTCAGTAGAGCCTTTGTGAGCTTTTTAAAGATGTTTTTGTTTGTTTTGATGAATTAAATCAAGTCCTTCAATAAACATTACATTTGTTCAACAACAGTCTGGGGACAGTGACAAATTTATCAAATCTGACTATTTTTTTTTTTTTTTGAGTTAAAGCATTCTGAATAGGGCCCACAGGACTAGATTCTCAAAGTTACAAACCCATAGAAAGATTCAGGTTTGGGCTGAACCCCAGCCAGCAATGTACTTTAAGATATATGAATGTTTGGTTTTATTCCTGAGTTCCTAACTCATTCCTGGATTACTGTATGTAATAGCAACACATGCTTTTCCAAATGAGTTATGTACTCAATCCCATCTGTGGGAACCCTGGAATCAAAAGGGTTCCTAAAATATTATAATAATGCAGAGACAACTCTGCGTTCAAAATCACAACAATCAAGTGATGAAACTGTCTAAACAGCTGCTCTGCGTTCAAAATCACAACAATCAAGTGATAAAACCTTCTAAACAGCTGCTGTGTTCAAAATCACAACAATCAAGTGATGAAACTGTCTAAACAGCTGCTCTGTGTTCAAAATCACAACAATCAAGCGATAAGTCTAAACAGCTGCTCTGCATTCAAAATCACAAAAATCAAGCAATAAAACTGTCTAAACAGCTGCTCTGCGTTCAAAATCACAACAATCAAGTGATAAAACTGTCTAAACAGCTGCTCTGCGTTCAAAATCACAACAATCAAGCGATAAGTCTAAACAGCTGCTCTGCATTCAAAATCACAAAAATCAAGCAATAAAACTGTCTAAACAGCTGCTCTGCGTTCAAAATCACAACAATCAAGCGATAAGTCTAAACAGCTGCTCTGCATTCAAAATCACAAAAATCAAGCAATAAAACTGTCTAAACAGCTGCTCTGCGTTCAAAATCACAACAATCAAGCAATAAAACTGTCTAAACAGCTGCTCTGCATTCAAAATCACAACAATCAAGCGATAAGTCTAAACAGCTGCTCTGCATTCAAAATCACAAAAATCAAGCAATAAAACTGTCTAAACAGCTGCTCTGCGTTCAAAATCACAACAATCAAGCAATAAAACTGTCTAAACAGCTGCTCTGCGTTCAAAATCACAACAATCAAGTGATAAAACTGTCTAAACAGCTGCTCTGCATTCAAAATCACAACAATCAAGCAATAAAACTGTCTAAACAGCTGCTCTGCGTTCAAAATCACAACAATCAAGCAATAAAACTCACAGCTGCTCTGCGTTCAAAATCACAACAATCAAGTGATAAAACTGTCTAAACAGCTGCTCTGCGTTCAAAATCACAACAATCAAGCGATAAGTCTAAACAGCTGCTCTGCATTCAAAATCACAACAACCAAGTGATAAGTCTAAACAGCTGCTGTGTTCAAAATCACAACAATCAAGTGATGAAACTGTCTAAACAGCTGCTCTGCGTTCAAAATCACAACAATCAAGCAATAAAACTGTCTAAACAGCTGCTCTGTGTTCAAAATCACAACAATCAAGCAATAAAACTGTCTAAACAGCTGCTCTGCGTTCAAAATCACAACAATCAAGGGATTTATACTGCACAAAATAAAGAGGGACCGTTACCACGGTAGAAAAGTGACACTAGATTCTCTAAGAAATGTATTCAGAAAAGAAAATCACATCCAGGCAGTTACCAAACTATAAGTAACCCAGATATTAAATGTAAGAGCTTGTTATTAGTCTTTAAGTATTTCATAATGTTTTAGAATAGTAATCAGGGTTTTTCTCTTTCAGAACAAAATGAACATATATCAATGAGAATCTTTCCTAAAATCGCCTTTCAAACCAGGATTGGTCCACACAAACTCTTAAATAAGAACATAAGAAAAGTTTGTGAATGAGAAAAGGCCATTCGGCCCATCAAGGATTGTCCCTTATTAGCACCCCATTTTCCCCTACTGGGGAATTCATTTAAAAGAACAGAATCTAGTCTTTATTTAATATTACCAGTGTTTTAAATCCTACTACTCAGGGCCGGCGCTAGGGGGGTGCCAGGGGGGGCCTGGCCCCACCAAATGTCCCTTTGGCCTCCCCAGATCCACTTTCCTAAACGGTTTTAAAAAATCGGATTAAGATTTTTTAAAATCTCTAAGAGTAAATTTGGGTGGGTCAAATGCATCTACTATCTTCCATTTCATTTTCTAATTTCATCAGTGCATGTTTACATTTTCTAGTTGACTCATATGCTTGAATAGTACTTGCAAAGCACTATTCATCTGGTTTAAGAAACCATTAAAACAAAGAGAGAGTGTGTGTGAGAGAGAGGGCAGTACTGCAGACGGTTAAGCAACATAGGTTTTTATAAGTGTACAGTTAAGGGGGGAGGTGGCTCTTGGTTAGATGCATAAGTGTAAAGTTCTGCATGCATATGCAGATGCATTTCCTTTGCGCATAAGATGTATGTGTCAGCTTTAATAATTGGTGTATCTCCATCTTCATGTGGAAATTCCTTCTCCACTCTGTCACGGGTACTTATACTCCTTTTCATCGATCCATGCTTCATGACAGAAAGAGAAACTTAGTTATTTTGGGTCATGAAAAAGCTATCACTATGAGTCTGAACATAGAAAACGTATGCTTCAATTATATTGCTTTCATTTTTTTTCATTACTTTTGGAAAGTGGAAAGGAAGATTGTATATATCTGTATAATAGTTTAAATAAAATGAATGGAAAGGCAGTTTAAGTTTAAAGGAATAAAAAATACAGCTCAGAAAAAAAGAGGTAGAGATAAAAACGTCATCCCAAATGATGTACACCTGTAGAACATGGGTGGCAGAGATGCACTGAATACATCTAAAAGAATACTCAGTATTTGGTGAGTCACTCTGCATTTGCATTTGTTTGTCATGGAATTGCCTATAAGCCTATATTATTACTGCAACAAAAAATGACTATGTTTAAAAGTATGTGTCTAAATGGTGGCCCCTCTAAGAGGTCTACTGCCCCCCCCATCCTAAAGGAGCTGGAGCTGGGTCTGCTACTACTTCACCTGGTTGGCTATTCCATGCATGTATAACTCTCTGTGTAAAAAAGTGCTCCCTACCTTCTGTTCTAGAGCATTATTTGAGCAATAGTACACATCGATGAAGGCTCTACCGTGTGCTAATTTACCGCAAATGGCGTTATGCGTCCCGAGCCAAAGGCAAAGGCGCTAATGAAAGTCAAGGTCAACTAACACACGGTAGAGCCTTCATCGATGTGCGCTATCGCTTAAACAATGCTCTAGTTATCATCAAGAGGCCACTATCGCTATTAAAAAAAAATTCATTATTTTCTTTAAAAAAACACTTTGATCCCAGGGGGTGGTGCACAATTGGCCGAGCTCCGCCCGGGTGGGGAGGGCTTAGGTCGGCCAGGTTGTCCTCGGCTCACCGCACGCTGTAGCTCTGAGCTGGCTGCATGGCAGGGCTGCAGAGTGAAAAGAATCGGACTCCCAAATTAGCGCGGGGGTGGCAGCGGTGAGCCAGGTTGAAATAAAAATAATTGGGCTTTCCAAATTGGGGAGAAAATGAGAAAAAAAATAATTGGTGATTCCCAATTTAATTTAAAAAAAAAACACTTTGAAACCTATATTTACCTTGATCTTGTAATGATTCGTTGGGTATCCTTCCGCTCTGAAATGCTGACAGGCTGTGATTGGCTGACTCGGCAGTTGCAGGTACAGGATTGGTTTCTTTCTTTGATGCAAAGTATTGATTGGCTGGTTTTGGTGGATAATAAAATTAATTTGGACCAATTGTGTCTTTGTTTAATGTTTACTGTCCAATAGCTTAAAAATACAGTAAGTCAAAATTAAAAAGCCAGTACTTGCACGGATTCCTTTTAAATTCGATTCACAGGTGATGCCGTGATGTGCCAGCAGGCATCTACTGTGTATTAATGCCCACTATAGCTGGAAGCTGATTGGCTGATGATACTGAATCATTTTCTAAATAATCTTAGCGTAACCTCTCTCAACTTTTTGCAAAATAGCCTAACATTCTATTTGCCTTTTTAATTGCCTCACCACATTGGTGAGATACTTTTAACGGCTGCCCAGTTACGGAGAAGGTCCATATCCCTTTGAATTAGCTGGGTTCCAGATTTAGTGTCCTCTACTCCCCCAGTGTTGGTATCATCTGCACATTTGACAATCTTGCAGTGTGTACCATTCCCTCTCTTCTCTTTTCTCCAACTACAATTCCAGCCAGCACTTTCCTCCCCTATTCTCTCCCAAATCTCAATCAATTTGATATTACTGCCCTTTCCAATCAAAGTGAACTCACCGCAATCAAAGCAGTGAATGTTCAGCAACCATTTTCCAATTTGAATTCCCTTCAGGAACAATTAAGTGTCCCACAGTCATGTTCAGTTTTACACAGTAATTCCTAGGTGCCTGTTAACTCATTCTTCCATCATTTAATTTGCACTCTACTACAGCAGTAGGAGTTTTGGGGACAAAACTCTATTAAAATAGTTACTGTACTAATAACAAAACACAAAATACTGCTATGTATGGAATAGCAATAGCACAGAGAAAGAGGGCCCCCTTAAACTCCCATTACATAGCAGTTTGACCCATTCCAGATTTTAGTGTGAGCTTAATTAGTCCCCCTGAGCTGAAATAATGCTTATTGTACAAAGCAAACCTGGACTGACAAACTGCTAGGCAAGGGATGTCCTAAAGGAGTAGCTGCTTGGTCTCAGCCCTGTTCTTTCTGGTGGTTTGAAGGGTCTGTTTACAGGTGTGCACAACCCCAAAGAGACTGAAGCTCATGCTATCTCTCAACAATATAAATCAGCTTATGTTTCCAATTAATTCGTTCTGCTATCTAGCTCATTAATTTGTGATTTTCATTTGGCTCATTAGGCTTCCAACTTCCATTTGGCTTCTAATCTAGTTCAATTTGCTCTAATTGGCGAGAAATGCATCCGATTTCAGCCAGTTATAGTCAGCCAGATTGATCTTTAAGGTTTTTTAAGCAGTATTTAACTGTTTCTGTGTTCCACAGATTTGTGTAAAGCTATTCTTAGCCAGTGTTTTAAAATTGCACTGCTGTTTTACACTTTACTCCACATAAGCAGATGGTATTTATATTACATTTTATCTTTTATTTGTAATTATTTGTCATTTTAAATAATGAACCATGCAAACATCGGGGTTTTTTAACACGATATTTCAGGTTTTTTTTTTTTTTTATTATGTATTCTGCTTACAGATACACGTATAAAAACGTGTTATTCTATGACCTGAGGGACAATACTTCCTGAAAGTTTTGTTGAAAAATATTGATGTTTGGGAAAATTAAAAGGTATTGTTTCACCTGAGTGATTGCAATGACACCATACAGGTTTATTCTAAGGGTCTTTATAAGCAATAGTGGACACTACTCTCGATTTATTTTCTTAAAATAAATATTTATAAATAAAATAGTTCTTCAGTCTGTTATTATCAGTACCTGATCAATTTAGTTCATGAAATATAATCCCCTCGTTTCTTGATAGTTATAAATATTGTAAAAACATATACAGCAGTGTGGAGTAGTGGGGCAGCAGTGTGGAGTAGTGGTTAGTGCTCTGGACTCTTGACCTGAGGGTTGTGGGTTGAATCCCAGGTGGGGGACACTGCTGTTGTACCCTTGAGCAAGGTACTTTACCTAGATTGCTCCAGTAAAAACACAACTGTATAAATGGGGAATTGTGTGTAAAAATAATGTGTAAAAAATAATGTAATTGTATGTAAAAATAATGTGATATCTTGTAACAATTGTCGCCCTGGATAAGGGTGTCTGCTAAGAAATAAATAATAATAATAATAATAATAATAATAATAATAATAATAATAATATAACTTTAAGTAAAATACATTGGATTTACAGTGTTTTCCCATTTTTTTATAGCTGTAAACATGTTTTGTTTCTGTGAGCTGCTGAAAATGTCTCCGCCCTTTAAAAATGAAATGCCTGTCTCAGTGACGTCATATGAAAAAAAAACAAGCAAGTAGTGGAATGCAATCTCTCCCCATCCAATGATATGTGTTAACAAGCTGTACTGTAAAGTATGGTGGCCCAGTAAAACAAAGTGTGTTTTTTATCTAGAAAGGGGGTGGAGCTACGGTACACCAAGTCATCGCTCCAGAGGGAAAGCGATGTGGCAACCGCGGATTGGAGGAGAAATGGTTGCACTCGCTAACCAAGGGGGTGTGACTGACGGTACAAAAGGGGACGTGGCTAGGTGATCTGTTCCTTTGTAATGGTTAAGGTAGAACTGCTGAAGGACGAGTGTAAAATAACTGTGAGTGTTTTGTTTGTTTGTATCGTCTAATTGTACTGTCTGTTATTTATTAGACAGTTAACACGATCCGGAGCTGTCGCTACAGGCCAGCACAAAACCGGACAACACTTCCCCACTGTGCACAAGTATTTCATCACAAGCACTACAGCACTCACTCTGGACTTGTGACCGTGTCTGTGTTTTGTGTGTGTGTTTAATACCGTGTTTATTATTTCGGGACTGAACCCCGTTTTTATTGAACTGTGCAATACACATTGTTGTGTATTGCCAACCCTCCATTTCTTTACTGTTTGTCGTCAGACTTTGGATTATAAATAAATCACCATTTCACCAGTACTTTGTTGTTTGTCATTGTCTTGAGCACTGCATCACCCCTACACCTGCGCACTGCAAACCATTTTGCCACAAAGGCCCAGAATGACACTTCAGTATGATCGTGTTTACACGATCACGTTCCTTAAAGGGTTAAGTCATTCTTGGGGATGTTTCTTTGCTTGCTGTTAGTGTGGGACAGTAATGCTTCAGTGAAAATGAGGGGTGTATAGAGAACCCATTACTCGTATGAATACATGTACTCGGATTTACTCCGGCGGTGTCACCGCAAGTGGGCGGGGCTAAAACCAGAAGTGCCGTTAAAATGCATCTCTGGCCCTGATTTTCACTCAAAGTGACCATACTGTGTTTGAATATTTATTGAACTCTCCAGCAGCGGCAATAATTGAGCTCACATGGAAGGTGGAAAGGGGTGCAAATGCTCCCCAGATCTATAAACGCAGTTAACTTATAATTTATAAAAAAAAAGAATGACACAAAACTGCTTTATATTTATGCTGTATTAAATACACATTGTTTTGAAGTGCTAAGCATTTTTTAAATACTGTATTTACTTATTTAAAAAAACATGCTATCAACAGTAAATGCCTTTAAAATTCCACAAAAATAAGTACTATACATGTATTGTACTTGCAAACTTAACATGTACAAAACAAACATTTTGTCAAGACATACCTGTGATTCAATATGAAGTAGCATTGTGCAAGTAAAACAACTTTAGTCTTTTCATTAAAAAAAACAGCGCACAAAGATAACTTGCATACATAACAAAAAAAGAAAGATAGGCTGCATCCCTCAAAAAAAATAAAAAGAGAATGCCGATCCAAATAACAGCGTCATCAAAGTTTCAAAGTCCTGTAAAGTGGGGCACATTTACTGCCAATTTCCTGTCGCTCTCTCAGGCATAGATTCTACAAGTGAACAGCAGCTGTTTAATAGTGGTAGTCTAGTATATAAAAGACATCTTTTTAAACTTGCAGAATAAAACATAGTTTTCAATACTGTAATGAGGAGGTAATAAGCAGGCTACTGTAAAGAATACGGTAATCAAATTCAGTGCTGGAAATGTATGTATAATACACAAATAGATGCTCCTAAGATAGGAAACTGACATCTGGCTAAAAAAAAAGATCTGTAGAGCTAAATCAATAATTTTAGAAGCGATACATCTTTTCTACATCTATTTCAGCTCCCCTGCAACTCCCAGCACTCTATTCTGCAAGTAAACAGGAGCTGCGTGTGATAGCCTATAGAGTATATGAAAGATACGCCTTTTATGCTCACTGAAGACGGAAAAAATTATAAAATCATATTTTTCAATACTGTACTGTATCAAGTAATAAGCAGGATATTGCAGATAATGAAGTTATCAAATACAGTGCTGGAAACAAATGTATTATCTACACTTTTTCTATAAACGAATGTATTATCTTCACTTTTTCTATAAAGCGATACACCATTTCTCCATCTCCCTCAGCTCTCCCGCAATTCTCAATAATCTGTTCTGCCAGTAAGCAGGAGCAAAGATTGTGGTGAAAAGTGAAATATTGTGTGAAAAGTGTATATTTTTTGCAAATGCACCCCAATAATGTACCATGTACACTTTGCAGTAGGATTACTCCTGTTTCCCCGAATCGGACAAGGACGTTCTTGGTATCAAAATAAAGGTAAGCAATTAAGGTTTAATCACATGTAAGGATATCCTGCAATCTTCAGAGAGTTATGAGATATGTTCATTTTAAATATGATGGAGTGCATTTGCACACCTTCCCACTGACAAAGGGTTAACACTGCTTTTATTGTTTTGAAGTGCCAAGGTGTCATTTAAATTCTTGTTGTGCAATAATGTATTTATTATCAAATGATATGGGAGGTCTGTGATGGGTGGTGATTAATGTACATAGTGACGTGGAGGCCCCTTAGATCAGAGTGCAAATCTGCATGATGTATTTCATTTGGATTATTTATTTACTAGTTATTTTGGGGATTATTGTGATTGGGGGGGGGGGGGGCTTGTGCTCAGTATGTATGATGAGATAAATCAGAAAGGAAAACAAATCTGCAAGACATGCTATGCATTATTTGAGTGTTTTCCAAAAACTTTGGAAAAGGATATTAAATGTATCTCTGATGAAAAAATACATGGCCCATTAAACAACACACACAACCTGTGAGAAAAAAAAACAATGCATGCAATTTGTAGAGCATATCTTTGTCTTAAAAAAAAGTCTTTTTAAAAGATAATGCATGCAAAACAGACCATAGCGTGTGTGTGCAAAGTAAATTAAAAGTGGATTTATTAGTTACTTTACAGGTATGTACTGTAGCTCAAGTGATGTCTGTGTATACCTGTACCAGTACTACTTGTACACAATTAAATCATACACCTGATCTCAAATAAAATTAGGATCAGTTTACTTCCCCCTTGGATTGACTCTATATCTCTAGTCACTGCTCTATTGGAGCTAGGAGATGATTTAGCATTGTTTACATATATTATTTTTCTTGGAATAACGAGAAATAGCAAACTTACATGTATTATACTCAGAAAAAATGGTCATACTCGTTATGAATAGTCGTTTGTACTCAGATTCTGGCACACCCTTATAAAAATGATTAATATTTAAAAATAAAAAATAGTAATTGCCAATTATTTTATAATTTTCACCCAATTTGGCATATCCAATTATTCTTAGGCTCAGCTCATCGCTACCACCCCCGCACTGACTCAGGAGCGGCGAAGACGAACACACACTGTCCTCCTTGTTCTTTACATTTAAACAAATGCATATAGTTTACTACAGGAAAAATATGTTTTGTATCATTAACTGGAACAAAACAGTTTGTGTCATTGTCTAAAAAAGGCATGAATTGTCAACTGGCTATCAACTAGGCATTTGGTTGGTGTTTTCTTTTTGTGTGCATTTGTGTAAGACTGACTATGTTAAAGAAGAAAGATTTGGTGACGTTGGTATTTTGTAGCTGAACTGTATCCTGTTAAGACACGCAGCATTTGACAGGCTGCACAAAATGTCAGTTTATCAGCCGAGAGGATTATTGGTTGCGTTGGAAATTAATTCTGTCCTGTGGTTACTTATTATTTATCTCTTAGCAGACGCCCTTAACCAGGGCAACTTACAATTGTTACAAGATATCACATTATTTTCACATACAATTACATTATTTTTTACACATAATTACCCATGTATACAGTTGGGTTTTTACTGGAGCAATCTAGGTAAAGTACCCCAAGAGTACAGCAGCAGTCTCCTCCACCTGGGATTGAACCCACAACCCTCCGGTCAAGAGTTCAGAGCCCTAATCACTACTCCACACTGCTTAGTAAAGCCCGGCCACGTCTTTTGACAGGCTGCACAAAACGTGACAATAAGCGGGTTTATGAGATGATATTAAGACAGGTAATTTCTCAAAGAACCTATGGTGCATGGCGAGTGGTTTTTGAAAACTCATGATAATAAACGGGGTATAATATTAAGCGAGGTGATATAAAACGGGTTCATCTGTATATACATTCTCTTCAACTACCGTAATGGTAATGTTAAAATAATAATTAACAATAACTACTTATTAGACCTATGTATGTAATGGTATTGTGTTTAACGAAAAGTATGATCGAATTTAGTTTACTTACATTTGTAGGAACAATTCAATAATTGATAATTCCGTTTATCTGGGTTGATTGGTTCTCTTATTAATAATATTTAATTGACGTGTTACCAAGATCAAGGATTTACTATGAACACATGAACACACATACACACGCTAGACACAAAGAATGTTTAATCAATAGCAGTATTGTATTTAAGTACACAAATATTAAACAGAAATCAGAAAAGTCAGAAAGTAAATCTCTAAGTCTCTAAGCACAAAACACAAGTCCAAAGCTCTCACTGCACTCATGCTGGCTAGCAGGCAATTGAAATATGTCATCGCCTGTCTCCTCACACACAAAGCAGCCACTGCAGCAGCTCAAGCAAGCTGTGACGTAGCCAGTAAATTGCTCACACACACATGCCCACATACAAGCACAGCCTCAACTGAAATGGTGCAGACAATCTGAGAATATATCACATTAAGCTTATTAATGTGGGCAGCAGTGTGGAGTAGTGGTTAGGGCTCTGGACTCTTGACCGGAGGGTCGTGGGTTCAATCCCCGGTGGGGACACTGCTGCTGTACCCTTGAGCAAGGCACTTTACCTAGATTGCTCCAGTTAAAACCCAACTGTATAAATGGGTAATTGAATGTAAAAATAATGTGATATCTTGTAACAATTGTAAGTCGCCCTGGATAAGGGCGTCTGCTAAGGAATAAATAATAATAATAATAATATAGATTACGGATATGGCAAGTTTACTTTTAAAGAAATTCTTCATACAACAATATGGATATTTATAGTCTTTTCACTCTGTTGAGCAGCGACTTTCATGAGATCATTTGTGTATCTTGCCCCTTTAAACTCCCAGTCCTTGGATGTTTTAATGTCCTTTTCCACTGGGACATCACTCGTTTGTCTTCCTTGCGTCAAAACGATTGTTGTTGTACGTGTGAATTATCTGTACATAATTCAACTGTCCTTTCAGCCTAATCCAGTTCAGGTCACATCGTTCAGTAGGTCACATAGTTCACTATGTCTGCAGGAAAGAGGCCCTCTTCTCAAGACACAGCAGTTTGCCCTGTTTCTCGAGACACACAGTTTCATTAATTAAGCCAGTTATATTTCCAATACACGTTCATGTATTATCATATTCAGGGAATATGTCCCACACATTTATGGTTCAAGTTATGCGTTTACAAACTTTACATATTAGTGAAGTACAGAACTGTAGTTTTGATACAGTATGTCTCCGTTTCCACACGGTAGAGGAAGACAGAGTGACAGAGAGTATTGAATAAATGCTGCCACAATTCACTCTGCTGCTAGTTTTGTTTTGTAAACACTATTTAGTATTGCTGATTTGCTCTTTACTTTGGGCCTGTATTGAAAGAAGCACACTCTGTAACATCCATCTACTGTGTCGTCCTCCATTGTTAAAGATAAGCACACCGCTAGCCGTACAAAAATATTATAATAATGAATGCAAGTAAATTAGAAAGCAGTTCCCAGTTATTGCATGCAATTTGTTATAATTATTGGTAATTATTTTGTTAAGTAGAAATTGCTATGGTAACTCATTTTTTAGTTTTTTTTGGATTGTGGCCCCAGTGAATATGTGCTTTGACGGAGGATTAAGATCAGAACATAAAAGCAATGCAAACTTCAGGCGATGGATGAAGAAATGGAAATGCATCTAGTGCTCAATGGGGATAAATAGACACAACACCTCATCTGCAGCGAGATCAATAAAACCACAAGACACACGAGGAGGCCGGGAGAGGAGCATCATGTTGATGGCAAATTGCAAAGGATTAAGAGAAGTAATGAGAGGACATGTGTCCTAAACAAGACAGATATTGAATATTTCACCCCAGGAAGGAATGTGATAGCTTCCATAGTGGGTGAGCAAACAGATGGTGTGTCACACTGGGCAGGCAGTGTCGGGAAGGCACCCTGCAGTAGAATTATTGTTACTACACCTCCTGTATTGTTTCTGTTAGCCGTACATAACAAGATAAAGCCGTTTCTAATCAATCATTCAGTAACTAAAGTGCTTCCTCTTTGTTTTCCTTTCTGAAAACAATGAATTAGGGAAGGGCCTTTATACAATAAAATATAGCACTTTATCAAACCGTGAATTAACTCAATTTGTAAATGATCAAATCGTGGAATATTGAAAGAGGCATTGTTTGTAGGTAGCAAAACATTTTATAGTGTGACTGAGACAAATACAGAATTTCATGTTTGAATATTCTTAGTCCAGCTGGAAAAAGATTATTATAATATTGGCAATGTAAGGTGCTGGCTTAGATGCACACACACACACACACACACACACACACACACACACACACACACACACATACATAAGAACATAAGAACATAAGAAAGTTTACAAACGAGAGGCGGCCATTCAGCCCATCTTGCTCGTTTGGTTGTTAGTAGCTTATTGATCCCAGAATCTCATCAAGCAGCTTCTTGAAGGATCCCAGGGTTTCAGCTTCAACAACATTACTGGGGAGTTGGTTCCAGACCCTCACAATTCTCTGTGTAAAAAGTGCCTCCTATTTTCTGTTCTGAATGCCCCTTTATCTAATCTCCATTTGTGACCCCTGGTCCTTGTTTCTTTTCAGGTCAAAAAAAAGTCCCTGGGTCGACATTGTCTATACCTTTTAGAATTTTGAATCTTTGAATCAGATCGCCGCGTAGTCTTCTTTGTTCAAGACTGAATAGATTCAATTCTTTTAGCCTGTCTGCATACGACATGCCTTTTAAACCCGGGATAATTCTGGTTGCTCTTCTTTGCACTCTTTCTAGAGCAGCAATATCCTTTTTGTAACAAGGTGACCAGAACTGAACACAATATTCTAGGTGAGGTCTTACTAATGCATTGTAAAGTTTTAACATTACTTCCCTTGATTTAAATTCAACACTTCTCACAATATATCCGAGCATCTTGTTGGCCGAGCATACCCTTTATGTGTAAAAAAACTAATGAAACTTTCAGTAGGACATTTTTTTAAAATATGAAATCTTTGATATATGTTATTTTTTTCTGATTTTTTTGTGATGTCTATTGGGGAAAATACAAATACATATCAGTTTAAATACAATACAATAATTCCCCAAATTTTACATTTTCACACCCCCCCCTCCCCACCCAAACCACCCCCCACAAAGGACCTCCCTAACCAATATCAGTCAGATACAACTGAAGAAAGATTAATCAAGGATCTAAAGGAGTCTGCAGCCGATCTCCAGGCCTGCACAGCCCTCTCCCCAGCGCCATGGACCCGAGCAATAGAAAGTTCCATATAAATTATATCAAGAAAGGCAAGAGTCCATTGACAGTAGGGGAGGGAATGCAGAGCTTGCCAACGAAGAGCTATCATTTGTTTAGCCAACCAGATCTGTTATTATTATTATTATTATTATTATTATTATTATTATTATTATTATTATTAATGTACATAGATTGAGTTGGGCCATGGTTGTCCAAAATTACAAGTCGTACACAAGTTGCTCTAATTATGAAACAGTATCCAAGGTAACAGTATCCTCGGCTCACCACGCATCAGCGACCCCTAGTGGGTGCTTTGAGCTCCGTGCACTAGGATGGTAACCCTTGAAAGCACTTCAATGTGCTGATATCAATCAGGTGCACCAGGCATTCCATTGATTGTATATTGTGTGATTTTTATGTATATAACTTATTCTAGTTTTTTGGCAAACACAAACATTCTCTTTCTATTCTATGGTTTCGTTTTCAAATATTTATTTTATCTGTAATTCAGAAAGCTTTACTGTTTTTGCTATATTGTATGGGGTGGTCATTTTGAATCTATGTTATCATATATTGGAAGGTTCAGAAGAACAAACACATAAAAAATCAGCTTTTGATAAATAATGTTGCTGTGCGATTGTGAATTATTATTTTTGTTATATTCTTAGCCTTCAAGTCTTTCTAATACTACTTTTAAAAGTGTTTACCGTGTGACCGAAGATGAACTTTTCAAAGGTTTTCAAAGGTCAGTTAGGGTCTTACCCTTAGGGATGCTAAGATGTCATCTTTGCTCCAGCTTTAGTATTTTCTCAAGCTTTGGGAAACACAGTGAAAACATTTCCAGCTCATTTGTTATTACGTTTTTGTTTTTTTATATAACTTCCAATCACAAAAGTATTTTTTAAAAAATGGATTCCATCTCTTTAAGAATGGTGACTAGTTTGTCTTACATAGTTCAGGTTGGCCTTTTAAAATGTTACCAGCCTCTTTTATAGTTCAAGATGCAGATTACACATCATGGGCTACGTGTGAAAAGGTTGATACAATGGGTAGACTATGGGTGTTTGGTGCTGTTCAACAAGCGTTCTTTACAAGTCCTCAATGCAAAAGCCCACAGGTGTCAGTTTCTAGGTCCTTCACCCCGTGGTCCTTTGATCACAGCACAGATAAGTGGTTCCTCCTTGATCTGTGGCAATAAAGCATACGCACAGAACACGACAATACAGCACACCATTCCTTGGTGGCAGTCTTTCTCCCCAGTCTCCTCTGGTCTAACTGAGCATTCTAAGACAGCACGTTCCCTTTAGTACTCAAAGCTCCTCCCCTGAAATCAGCTGAACACCAATCCCCACAGAGCAGGTGTTCTTAATGTTGTCTAGATGGAGTGACAGAGCCTGGAGCACTCCTGCTGTCTTCCCTTACCAAGATGGCATCCGCTAAAGGGTCATAGAATCTAATTTCAGTCAGGATACCTTTCAGCCTGTCACAGGGATAACATCATAACGCTGTTATTTGATTTTTAATTTACCTGTGATGTATAAACATGTCTTTTTTCATAAGAAGTGAAGGAATATTAAACAGCAATTTGGAGGTTCAATAAACACCAGTTTGCTTTATTAGCATATATTATGCAAGGTCAAACTGAGGTACGTGATCCACACGTGACCCTTTTCATATTCACGTTAGCTTTCAAGTTCCTATTGTATTACTGCGAGTTTTCAAATGCTGTGGCGTCCCCACAAGAAATATATTTTATAAGTACAAAAAAGAATACACAATTTGTTGAAGATAACGAAAAAAAACCAAGATGTACTGGTTGAAGAAACAGAATAAAAAATTAATATTAATTTTATTTAGTTTCTGCCACAAAAGCATTAAGCATAGCAATGTCTGCTGCCAAAACACCCTCATTATTTGTTGCTAGGAGAGAAGAGTAGCTTGCACATACAGTAATATAACCCTGATACATGTATAGACCTGTGTATGCACCTGTGCAAATAAATAAAGCATATTGGCTATTTGTAATTATTTTTAATTGTGTACCAATTAAAAAAGCAGCCACAAATAATCAGAATAATAAAAAAAACCTCTGACCCGGAAGTAGCATAGATAACAGTCATGAACAACAGAACTTCCCTGGAGCTCCACCAGCATGGAGCCAGCGTACATCATCACTTACAAAGAAGAGATGAACAGATGAAAGCATACACATCTTCATAACCGAGTGAAACAAATTACCTTTATAAACCATTCATTTAAATAAAGAGCTGCTGGACACCAACGTATCATTTTCATTAACTGGGCATGCACAATGGCAGACATCATACGAAACTGTAAACCTCATTTATACATCTTATACATAACGTCCAATAGCAGGACATGGTACAGTTTTGATAAGCAAATTACACAAAGGCTCCCATATACAGCACAGCACAGCCTGCCACTGAATGAGTGTTCTGTTAAAATGAGACTCAGAGCAGAAGCCTAATAAACAATGGCAGGTTTGACACTGCTAAGTTATCAGGATAGTGCATTGCCAGTCAATTACTTACTAGTAAAGGCGGCTAGTGAAAATAAACTTCATCCCTCTGGTTACGTTCGATGTATTAGTGTCTGTCATGTAAACTCAACACAGGATATTGAATTATGAAGGGAAAAAAAGCCTTGTTGAGCAGTGTCATCCTGTTGGCCCAAACCCTACTGACACTGTTATGAGAGATATTTCAACCCATGTAGCTGTTACCTTTACCTCTGACAGATAGACAGTCTCTTGCAGTGGTCACACACAGACAGACAAGACAGATAGACAGATGAATCCCTGTACATGTGTTGCAAGTATACGCCAAGACCCAGGTATCACTGATAAATAAGTACAAATATCTGCAACAGTATATAAAAAGGCTTTCCACAAGAGCAGCAACATACTAACTTTAACAGATGACTAGAGAGTAATATCTTAAAATCATTCTATTTTCAGCATGTTTAGTTCCATCTGACAACTGTCTTGGGTACTGAATCTTAAGCTATATCATGGACCAATTTAGAAATTTCTGGAAGGCAAACGTGGAAATACCATGAAACAGATAAAGTCTCCATTGCCCTCTAGTGGACATCTGAAGAAACAGCGTGTTTATTAAAATGTAAAAGAAAAACTGCCAGTCACCTTCTGAACTCAGTTATGAATGATTCTATTAGACTTCAAGATTAATGTCATATAAAGCCAGATGAGTTTATTCCCCAAGTTCCATTCAATTCAAAGTCCATACAATATTTTTTAAAAAAATGTAAATGGATAGGAGCCAGGAGACCAAACACGAATCTCTTGAAAAGCCAAGATTTAAAGGGACACATGCATTTTATACAGGGCAGGCACAGCAATATGACTACTCTTTAATGCTGATATAATTTACAAAGCTATTATTCAAGACATAAAAAGTCCATGGACATTGATATCTTACTAAATGCTTCAATGCAATTGCTTCTTCACAGTTCTCTTACTATTTGAAGATGTCTGTAATAATTCTGAGTAGTTCTGGGTTCTGTTCCTCCAGTTTTGAGGTATTGTAATGTTTGTCTAAATCTGCCTTTACCCAGGCCTGGTGGCAGCATGAACGCTGTGGGGGGGGGGGGGGGACAATAAACAAATAAATAAATAAATACATCACATGACAGAGCAATATTATGAACTATCCACACAGCACAAATTACCATAGCTCTTTCCAAAAAGTTTTTTTTTCTTTTAAATTATTATTATTACCAGATTAGCAACAACAGGGTGTCTGAGCAACATTACTTGAAACGAATACAATCATACAGTGAGCAGGCCCTTTACAGAGATTGCAGTAAACAGATTCCCACACACGCGAAATTACTGTAAAGTAACGAATGTACATATAATGCTTACTTTCAACTGACTATTCAATACTGAATATAAAAAGCAGACACTCTTGTAAACAATCTGATAACGAAGGGGTTTCCAAACACCAGAAGCAACTAGACATTTTTAAATGATTATTATTATTGTGCTTTAATTTGATTTGATTTGATGAATGATTTCTCATAGCTTTTTTATTTAAGCGATATATATATATATATATAGAATGCAGAGTAGGTTGAAAGGTTACTGTATGTGAGTCCCGACACTTCTCACCCCAGGAAAAAGAAGATTTACGGAAAAAAAATATTATAACTCAGTATTAACCTAGAGCAACTCATAATTATTACATACACCATAGGATAGTAAGGGACATTTTAAAAAGTAATTAAATTGAGATTTGAAGCTACTTATTCTCATGCCAGGACTGTAAGCTTGATTGTGATCCTCCTAATATCATTAAATGCATTTATGTAATACTATAGGGAGCGTTTTGATTTACTTTAACTGAGGAACAATAACACAGGATGCAGTCAAAATGAAAAATTTGTAGGATGAACCTGAGCTGTTCATTTAGAGTGTTATGGAAATACTCGAGGCTGGTGAATTAATTTATAAATAGCAATTATACAACATAATAAATATAACTGTACAGGTGAGCTAGTGCAGTCTTAGCTGTAGGGATGTCTTCAGTAAATACACCTGCTGCTTTCGGGTTAAAAATAGCGTTGAACTGTTTCTAGCTGATCCATGGGGGCACAATTGAATGTGCGTCTTTCACAGCGAGTATGACGTGTGTGTACATGTTTAAGTTAAGTATATGTTAAGTGATAAGGAAGATGAAGAGAGTCTGTACTGCCTCGGATTATATTGTGGGTCTGTGCTCAGTTAAAGGGTACATCAGCACTACATGAAAAATAAAACATAAACTATCCCACTTGCTGTTCCCAATGTATTTGATCATTGTATAATAATCTGTGTGCGTCCAAACATTTGCATAATGCTGCACCGCCAATGTCCAAAATCATTGTTCTGGAGCATCTCTTCTGAGCCAAGAAACTTGACTTCAGCATGTCAAAACAATCTGGTGATGAAATATTGTCTGTTAATTAACAGTTTCAATTCTAATTTTCCTCAGCAGCACAGTGTGACTGTACACAGGGAACGTCCGAAATAAAGCCAGACAATATTTCAACATCAGATTGTTCAGAAACTGATGGGGAGATGGAATTTGTGGCCGAATTCGACTTTCCCACTCAATGGTGTGTAGATGATTGTGCATGTGTTGTGTCAGGAAATGCAAATGAAAACCAAATAAAAAGGATGAAAAAATGCAATATTTATTTTTTTAGGTCGGATCATCCTCAAAGACCTCATTCCAAAAGGAAACAAATCTCATTTGCTAGTTTATTTACGTGTCCATTCTGCAAACTATTCTGGAGCTATATCTAAGACTTTGGGGACGTGTATTGAAATAACACAGTGCTGCAATAATTGTGGGCAGGTCCCTTCATTAGCTGGAAATGAGAACAACTCCATCTTGGCTTTTCTTTTCCCTGCAACCACTTACACAGCACAGACATTTTACAACATGCAAATACAACATGTGAAGGAAACATGTACAATGTGAAAGATTACTACACAGAACAAAAGCAGGTACAAGCTCCTTCCTTATGGAAAATTAGACAGACCATGTTTGTCACACAGACTAGTGTGTTTCCACACGGAGGTAATCTAGCTTATACAATTCTTCACTGGGCATGCGCCGGTACGTTTCAGAGCACATGTGAGGGTACGTGCGGAAGTCATGTTTTTTGGCTCAGAAGAGATGCTTGAAAGTGATTTTGGACATAGCAGTGTAGCATTACGCAGATGTTTGGGTGCATATGGATTATTATACAACAGTTTTATGTTTTTTTTTTCATGTAGTGCTGATGTACCCTTTACGGGTGAGCAGTGCATGTGTATTCAGCACTTCCATTGTGCTCTCCAAGCTCATTGAGTGCACTAGTTGTATTATTTTACCTTGTCACATTGGCATAACACAAGTGTGTGCTGCTGACCCTGGATTTGCTGATTAATGAACAACTATGTACAGTATCTTCATGAACGATGTTTACTGTCTACCCCTATTGTTAACGTGTAATTACTGGAAGCGTTTACACTGAATAATGCATGCACAATTAAATACCTTGTAATTAGGTATTAATGATTAACTACACTCATTGGCATGGTTAATTAGTAGGTTACAGGTATTCTAAGTATTAATTATGCATTAATAAGGTTTAAGATGCAACCCAATGATAAAGCGTGAATCTTTATCCTTAAGGCCTGCATACACTGGGCTACAGCTTGTGTGGGCATTGTAAAAACAGGGGGTCAACTAATAAGGCACTCTAAATGAAAAGTGCATAGATATGGCAAAAAGGAGCAGAAGTATATTTTCATTTAAAGACATCGGCGCTTAGTACATAAACCAATTAAAATGTACCCTTGATATATTATCAATTATTGTGTGGTGTCGTAATTCAGTGAAATGATGTGAATCGTAGATTTGAATCCTGAAACATGCATATGGCACTGTGATACACATTGTTTCCTACTTCCTATGTAATAGGACTCTAAATGAATGAGAGGATATTAAGGGTTATTTGTATTGATGTATTCAATCTCCTTAATAGAAACTGTTGAAGTGTGCACACATGACCCTACTGACACATTCTACTGTGTAGATTTGGATTGTAATATTGCTGTCAGGCGCTGAAAAGGCTCAATTATTAATCTCTTCAATTCCTTTTGGGATTACAGAATCATATTGTGGAGATTTAAACTGTGCGTAAATGCAGTTTTATTATTTGATAAATGTTTTCTCTCCAGTCTGTTTTCTACTAAATTAGATTTTGTTAATTTGCTCTACAATAACATTTACACAGAAATTGATATTGTTTGTCTCATGATGCATGCCTATGTGCATTTTAAAATATGCTTTTATTAACTATCTATGCAGGAACTGCTACTGTATAAGAACTGATGAAATTATAAAGCACAAGTATAGGAATTAAGATCAGCCAATCAGGATTTGAAGGTATCCTATGGTAGATGCCCTATAATTCTAATAATTCTAACGTGGACAATACAATCTTGAAACACACTTTAAAAGATCACATGTATTTAAATAAGCCTAAGTGAACCAAAACCAAAAACACATTTTAATGTTATTGTGGATAAAGAACATCTGTTTGTTTTTTAATAGCATTTGTATTCTCCTCTGCTGTCATTACCTTTTAAATATTTACATTGTATGTCTCAGCGGTAATGAACACTGAGCCGGATATTAGTGCTTAGATAGTTTTATCATATTTTGTTATGCTTTTATACCATTAGTGGATTTTTATATCTGCTTCCAGGAGCCAAGGCTCCACTGTGGGTTTGTGATTCCAAATTTGTGAAAATCGTATTTTAACTTTATATTTTGCTATTTAAACTTTTTTCTGGTTGGGACCTGTTGTGACTAACAAACTGTGACAGAGAGCGAATGAATCCTAGTCAACAATCTCCCTCCCGACCTGTGAGGGCGTTGTATAACAGGAACAGTGTGCCCCGGACTGGATGGTTTGGCAGTTCATTCCAGGGTCAATAGGAAGCCGGCCATCCAGGAAGGGGAGCCACAATACCAGAAGTCATCTCCTTAATACGGTAAGCGATGTGTCAGTCATGGATTGGAGGATACAGGGGATGTGATGAAGCAATCTGTTCCTTTGTTATGGTTCCTGCAAGGACCTTTAAAGGAGTGTAAGCAAACCATGAGTGTTTCGTGTTTTGTTTGTTTGTTGTTCTAACTGTTTTTATTTGTCATTGTTAGACGACTAACACTAAACGGGAGCTGTTGCTACAAGCCAGCACCAAACCCGGACTGCACTGCACCACTGTTTCACGGTCGTTGTCTTGCACCACACCTGCACAAAGAGCACTCACTGTCTGGAGAAGTGACCTTGTCTGTGTTGTGTGTTATTATTATTAGTGTCTTATTATTTCGGTTTTGTTGACACGCAACCCAGCCAAATAAAGGGCTTTAATTGTGAACTGTCTTGTGTCTGTCATTTCCGGAGCACTACTGCATCTAGGGTGACCAGATAGCAAGTGTGAAAGATCAGGCCTCTTTTTTTTGGGGGTATAGTTGCCTATATATGATTAAAAAATAAATAAAAGAACATTGGCACACAGGCCTACCTTGTACTGTAGATCGTACAGCTCTCAATTTTATTTACTATATTAGTAATATTTACTAATATTAGTGAAATACACTTTTTTACTAATAAAAAAAACACATGAATAACTCAAATAAGTATGGTTACTCAATCAGCCTCTTATGAAAAAATGTTTAGCAGATAAAATATTGCTTTACGAATTATCAAGGGGCACCGTTAATTCAGAATTGGGGTCTCAGTAGAGGCAGTTTTAATCGTACACGAAAACAGTTGGAGTTTTTACATTGAATGCTACATGTACTGAACCGTACTGGAGTACTGAATTTCAGAGTAACATGCCCAGTACGAAAGGGCCCTCAATGTCCGTACCTGGTGATACTCCTTTGCTGAAATACTGAATTTCAGAGAAACATGCCCAGTACGAAAGGGCCCTCAATGTCCGTACCTGGTGAAACTCCTGTGCTGAAGTTCTGAATTTCAGAGAAATATGCCCAGTATGAAAGGGTCCTCAATGTCCATACCTGGTGATACTCCTGTGCTGAAGTACTGAATTTCAGAGAAACATGCCCAGTATGAAAGGGCCCTCAATGTCCGTACCTGGTGATACTCCTGTGCTGAAGTACTGAATTTCAGAGAAACATGCCCAGTACGAAAGGGCCCTCAATGTGCTAGGTCGTTGATAATTCATTGACATGTGACCAAAGTATGCTGCTCAAAGCGTGTTTCAGACAACTGTAACTGACAGACAACTTCTGCTGTTACCTACCTGTAAAATATAATAGATACTTTTCTTTGAGGGGTTCCTGTTAATGAAATGATAACTTAAATCTTACCGCTGTGCACTTCCTTCCATTCTATATATGTAAGGGTCACATGTGCAGTTTTGCAAAAAGCATTGTGAAAGCATGACAACGTTTAGGTAAGCATTGTAAAGCCTAGAGAGGTATGGTAAAACATATAAATAAAATGTAACAAACCATGATGAACTATTGTAAATGCATAGTATAACCATGGGAAAAGCATTGTGAAACTGCAAAAGTACCCTAAAAATATACTGATTTTCTAAAGAGCCATAGCATTTTTATTTATTTACTGTACCACACTAGATTGAGACTGTGTGGTCCAGTGGTTAAAGAAACGGGCTTATAACCAGGAGGTCCCCGGTTCAAATCCCACCTCAGCCACTAACTCATTGTGTGACCCTGAGCAAGTCACTTAACCTCCTTGTGCTCCGTCTTTCGGGTGAGACGTAGTTGTAAGTGACTCTGCAGCTGATGCATAGTTCACACACCCTAGTCTCTGTAAGTTGCCTTGGATAAAGGTGTCTGCTAAATAAATAAATAATAATAATAGACTAGAAGCGCCGAAATTTCAAACTACCTAGAAGCACCAAACCGGTCATTTTAACAGGTAGCTTTTAAACAGCTGTAATATGATAATGAAAGACAAATGAGCATATAAAACACAAAAGTTTTATTTACATCAAATCAAACATTTGCATAGCAGAAACACCATATTTAAATGGAAAACAAAACTTTTTTTTTTTCAAAAGGAGCAGTACAAAACAAGAAAACATAAATAAAATAAACATTTCACTAGTAACTATTTTGTAATGGGTCTCTGCACATACGAAATTGTATAAACATTTTATTTGTTTGTAAACAAATTGTTTTTTTCAAAAATAGTATATAATGCACTACTTCAAAACATAAATAACTATAATACAATAAACTATTTACATAGCATATTTATTTAGCCTACATACCTGGCAGCTTTCTAACCTGTACAGTCCACACACAATACATGCTTCTTCACTTTCCCTGAGCATTTATCGCACACGGCCTTCCACAACCAGCACAAACATCCAAAGTTTTGTTGTCGTTGCATTTTGAAACCTGGCAGTGTTTCCTCTTGCGTGTGGGTGCAGCTCTGCAGCACTGCCAGAAGGGGTATCTGTCTCTGCCCTTTTCTGATCCATATGTGCTTGTTGAAGCTCCATGGCTAACTGCAAGATGAAGTCCCTCCTGTTGCAGTTTTCCCTGGTACATTCCTTGTACAAAACATATGCATTGATGGCTGCCAGGTACAAAATGTTATAAAATACAGCCACAGGCCCCCGACGAGCTCCGCCTTTGACTGAACACTGTCGTGCCATCTGGTCCAGCACATCCACACCGAACATGTGGCATTGTAGTATTCCACTGTATCAGGCTTTTTTTTGCCATTGGTTCCAAGCGCCACTTTTTTGTGCATAGAGCTGAGAATAATCACTGTTTTGTTCTTCTTGCACTTGTAAACACTGATGGTGGCACAGTTGCTATGCCTGAACAGTGTAGTCGAGTGCAAGGATGCTCGCAAGCCTGGAGCTGAAGGGGGTAGTTCGCATCTTGCCTTATTTACAGTTCCTACCAGGCTGTTTTTTTTTTTTTTCTTCAATTCTCTGGCCAAATGCAGTGATGTGAAAAAAAGTGTCCGTGGTCACATTCCTCCCTTTGTCGAGGTACGGCTCAGTCAGCCTCAGCACCACACTGTCTCCCAGTCTCTGGCCAGCAGGGCGAGTGTCATCCCTGCCCAGATAGGGGAAACCATTGACGAGATATTTTTAAACAACTTCTGCTGCCAGCTAGAACTTGATGCCAAACTTGTCAGGTTTGTTAGCCATATACTGGGTGAATGGACAACGTGATGTTTTGGCCTGGCTTGTAACAGGCAATACTGTTTGTAATGAAACCGTTCCAAATGTCCGATGCCAGGGCACATTTATCAGTCAGAAGGCGTGTGACTCTTGTTGGTCTCACATCAAAACGAATATATCGCATTATTTCTCTGAACCGATTGCATGCCATTGTCTGAGGAAAAAAAGAAATTCTCCACTGCTTGGACCACAAGCTCTCCATATGAACAGTTTTGCCCCTGTAAGTGCCACAAATATACAACATTGCAATAAATGCTTGCAACTCCCCCGCAGATAATGTCCATGAATCATTATTTTGTATGCGATGTGCCTGCGTTACTGTACATTGTACTATGTGCAGTAGCATTTGCATGTTGCTCAGCAACATAAAAGCACTCAGTACAGTGTCAATATTGCGTCTGGCGTGCGGTGCTGGACCTGGTGTTTCAGTGACTATGTTTTCAGAAGTGCGTCTTCTCACACTTTCCCCCCTGAATTGTATACGTTCTAAGACAGTACCTTCTTTTTCGATCTCTTGCAAACCACTGCTTGGTGTCGATGCAGCTGGTGATGGTGGTGCTGAAGGTGGCACAGCAGCAGGGGCTGCAGCAGACTGAACTTGCCCAGCTGGCAAGGCAGGTGATTCACCTGTTCTGCGGCTCAAACGTTGTCGTTTTCCATCCATCAACAGTCCACAGCACCTTTGACCATTGTTCCATTGTCCAATTTCTGTGTTCTTGTGCATATTCTAGCCTTTTAGTCTTGTTCTCCTTTCTTAACAAAAGTATTCTTACTGCAACACATCCTTTAAGTCCGGATTTAAAGAGTGACCTTCGTACTGTTGATTTGATGGACATCGACACCTGTGCCTTCTGCCAATTCTGTTGTCAATTTAACACTTGTCTTCTTTCTATTCCTTAAGGATATTATCTTCAAGTATTGCTCATCCTTGTTAGACAGCTTTTTGGGTCTTCCAGTCCTGGGTTTGTCAGTTACAGATGATGTTTCTCTGTACATGTTGATTATGCTTCGGATACCACACCTTGAAAATCGAGTGATGCGGGCTATTTCACACAATGTTTTTCCTTTTGTACGCAAGACAAGGTTGTTATGATAGTAGAAAACACCAGTGGAGGCTTTGAGTAAATTGTTGATGCTCATAATGCATCAGAGTAGAAAAATGCAACATGTCTAAGACTTTTGCAGTAGTGTATATGAGGAAAAACCCAGCCTTTGTGGGAGGAAACCTCTGGTCCTAGTGAAGAGATAGCCCCCACTCCGGACATGCTAGCTATACTTGTTGAGCAGAAATACTATCAAGGAGAAAAGAGTGAATATAAGAATCCACTGCTGAGGTAGGACTGGTTGATTTTAACTTTGGCTGCTGATGTTGCTGCACCTATATGGAATGAATTGGAGAATAGGATTGGGGAAGAAGAACAGCTTTAGAATGAGCTGAGACAGAAGATTGCAAATGTATGAATTTAGTTGTAAACCAGTTTGCTGAATGGAGGAATGAGTGGAGGAAAAGGTTGAGCTGAGGGAGCCAGATGTCTGAATTGCACGATCTGTTATGAGAAAGAGCATCAGCAGTGTAATTAGCGATACCTGGAAGGTGTGGGGCTTCAAAATAAAATTATTAATAACTGAAATCCAGACTAGCTGGTGAAGAAGTTGCATAATAATAGGGGAAGAGGAGCGGCCTTTATTAATATGAACAGCAGATTGATTATCACAAAAGATTAAGATAGAGTTTTCTGCCAAAATGAGCCCCAAAGACAGGCTGCGACAACAATAGGAAATACTTCAATACTTGTTTTATTTCTGGGGCCAGACATCTGAGAACCACTGATTAAGAAAATACCACCAAACCGATAGAAGAAGCATCCATATGGAGTGAGAGGTCATGGGGGCAGCATTGAAGTTATCGTAACACAGAGAAAGGCCATTCCAGTGCTGTAGGGGAGAGATCTGAAAGGACTGAATGAAAGAGCGAATGCATTCCAATTTATCGAGAGGCAGTTTGGCTTCAAATCTAATAGTATCCAAAGTTCCTAGGAACTCAAGAGTGTGAACTGGACCGATGGTTTTCCCCTGTGAGAGGAGGAGCCGACTGCTGAGAAGAGAGACATGAGTTCTAAGAGTGCTTCAGCTGGAGAGGCTGATGGAGGAGCTATAAGGAGAAAGTGAATGTCATTCAGATGAAAGAGGGCAGGTGGAACCTGAATGAGCATCACCACAAATACCCTGTGTCCAGAAATTCTGAGAAATTAACGTTTTTACCTTCAATAATATTGCATCTCAGTTGAGGAGAGATCCTGAATTAGAGGCGGTCGCTAAAGTCAAGATTGGCTGCTTGAGAACAGGTGTGGGCATGGCTGAAGCAGCGGGAGCAGCAGGTGCTCTACTGATGAGGATGTAATGACTGCCTATAGTAATGGAGGTGGATAGAGGATGAATGAGTTGATTGATATCGTTAAAAATCTGATAACGCAAATGAGAGGAAGGATCAGATGAAATTGAAAGCTGAGGGGTTGTAGATGCTGAATCGGAGGCGAGTGAAGCTTGCAATGTAACGGGGGCAGCGCGTGATTAGTTTTGATCTCTGCTGAGTCTTTTGAGGAGGACAGACAGACTCGTCTGATATGGAATTGCAATATGAAACAAATAAAGCAGCCCGATCGCACCCTGCTTCAATGGGCAATCCTTTTTGAAAAGGTTTTCATGAGTTTGTCGATGGGGCAATCCTTGTAAAAAAAAAAAAAAAAAAAAAAAAAAAAAAAAAAAAAAAAGTTGTGCTGGAGAATCGTCCTCATGTTTAATGTATTTAGCGCGGCGAAGAGAAATGGCAGCGGGCACAGCTGGATAAGATCGAAGCAGCAGCATTGTCAGATGGAGGAGAGCAGGATGGGTGGATTTCTTTTACATTTTTTTCGCTGGATTATTTGTTGAAGGAAGACAGCCAGAAGGAGAGAGAATTTCTTCACTGGAGTAAGATGAAAATGAAAGCTGCCTCGGGTGAGTAGTCATTTATACGGATTGAAAACAAAGGTTTTGTTTTAAGATTGGGTCTGCAAGTCTGCGTGACAACCACAAACTGAAAAGCAAGACGGGAATTAGGAAGCTGGCTACAGTTTAAATAGGGTGACTGACAGGTCATTAAAGGTTGACTGACAGATATTTTAGCGGGATGACTCATGGGAGGAGTCCTGGCTCCGGCCCCCCTGAAATACACCAAGGTCCTACTACGACTATGACTACGAATAATAATAATAATAATAATAATAATAATTAATAATAATATCAGCAATATAGTGTACCTATTTTCATCTGTCAAATGTTGGAGGGTCTGATTTTCTTTTTTAAAATACTTTTCTTTATATATATATAAATGAACGCTATTATTTGCAATGGCATTAACAATATTATGTGTATATTGTTTATTTTAGGTTTAAGGTGAATATGTTAGTAAATACATAACATTAATTTAAATGGGAGTATATACTGGTAACTTTATACTGATTTATACAGATAGAAATGAGTACTCCTGCATGGTCCTTGCTTTTTATAGCTCCTCAAGGTGTAGCTAATCAGAAAGAAAACACTTGTGTGTTACATAACATTTAGTATATGTTTGTTAGTGGCCAAATAAGATCATTGTTAACTATAAAATGAAAAAAAGCATTTCAATGATTTCAGAGAGCAAATCGCAGTGCACGTCTCTATTCACTTTCTGCCCTGCGTATACTGAGGTCACACACGTTAGTTCAGGGGCTATGTGCGCGCATACAGGCTCACAGCAGGCTTGGAGCGCTGCCCAAGTGTAAACGGGGGGCTCAAATGATAAGAATCTTTGATTCCAATCGACTCTAATCCAGTTCAGGTCAGAGCTGTAAGTATAAATATAAGAGGAGTGGTGTTTATCCGCCAGTGGGACATTAAGCTTGCGGAGGAGTGAGTAGCTAATTAGTTACATAGGCAAGACTGGGAAAAGAAGAAAGATGTGAACATTGGAAAAGTTAATACATGAGGGAAATAAAATAAAAGGATGAGAAGATAGGGAGAATCATAGATAGTGTGAGGTCTGAAGTGGGGAAATACTCTGACATTAAGAGCAGGATTTGATTAAAATATAGTCTTTACAGATACTTTTGGGAATGGTGCAGTGAATCACATTTTCTATTAAATTCAAACTTTGTAGGTTTTTTTTTGACTGATTTGAATGTAGACATTAGCAGAACTGAAGATTTATTCAACTAATAATCTCCTCAAATGAAATGCAATTGTTGCTTTCTCCTGAATTATCGTTCCAATGGTCATATTGAGTTCTTCTGCTCTCCTGCGTGCATTTGAAGATTTGTGATTTGAAACTTTATTATCTAATTATGTTTCGCTCATCCCATGGAAAAGGTCACTGTGAAAGCATGCAGTTGAGGCATCCTAATCTAAAATAGTAAAATATATTCATTTCAGAAGTGTGTTATCTCAAATCCAGACACTGAGAGGGCAAAGCTGTTGCAGGAGCTGCATTCATAATGTTCAAACTAACATGTAAAAAAGTAACCAAAAAGAACAACCCAAAGCTGTGGCTAAACAATGATAGGTGACAATCAATGTAGGCCTTAAATCAAAACACAATGATGTAATACTTGTACATCTCCTTACACACAGCATTCCACAGATAATGCATACTACTGATGGAAAATACCCCAGTCTTCTATTCAAAACACTATTAACACATGATGTAATACTTCAACATCTCCGTACACACAGCATTCCACAGATAATGCATACTACTGACGGAAAATACCCCAGTCTTCTATTCAAAACACTATTAACACATGTCAGCCCCAGTTACGATTGCAGGCTGGCAAACCTGGTCTTTTCATCTTGCACTGACGCAGAGTTACCTAATGAGCGTAACATGCCAAAAAACACATATGAGGGCAGACAGCTGGGGTGTGAATTAAATATATTATCAGGGAAATATTGGGAGTACAGTGCTGTGCAAATTTATTACACCACCCCATTGCTTCTGTTGTTTTGATTTGTTGTGCATATGAAATCAAACCACCGTAACTGAAAATCTTGGAAAATTGTCAAAATAGGCATTGTCTAATTTAATTGATAACTTTAATAGTACACACGTGCAATTAATTAAATAGTAAAAAAATAAAAATAAAAAAGGAACATATTGCCAGAAATGGTTATTTAAGATGCCTATTCTCACACCCAGAGGTTTTCATGCAGGTCGGCATATAAAGGATAGAAATGACCAATCCTGGGGGGTTCTAATATATGTGCAGCTACTGGTGGTGAATTACTATTTAAATAGGAAAACATGCTACATACCAGCTACCATCTGCTCTGTCATTGATCAGATTGCAGACTGCATATGCAACTGGCTGCAGATTGCAGACTGCATATGCAACTGGCTCCAGATTGCAGACTGCATATGGAACTGGCTCCAGATTGCAAACTGCATATGGAACTGGCTCCAGATTGCAGACTGCATATGGAAAAATTATTTTTAAAAAGCATGCAAAGAACAAACTGTCCTTACATCTGTCATTAAAAATGAAAATCTTTAGTTACTAGTGAAAAAGGGGCAGCAGTGTGGAGTAGTGGTAGGGCAGCAGTGTGGAGTAGTGGTTAGGGCTCTGGACTCTTGACCGGAGGGTCGTGGGTTCAATCCCAGGTGGGGGACACTGCTGCTGTACCCTTGAGCAAGGTACTTTACCTAGATTGCTCCAGTAAAAACCCAACTGTATAAATGGGTAATTGTATGTAAAAATAATGTGATATCTTGTAACAATTGTAAGTCGCCCTGGATAAGGGCGTCTGCTAAGAAATTAATAATAATAATAATAAGAGGTAGAGCAATAAACTAACTCTCCTTTAATTACAGACCTGAGCCTGGGGTTTCTATGGCTTGTCTGCAGTTCAACTTTGACAGATTAAACTACATTTTAAAAACCAGGAATAGGAGTTTGTATTTCCATCCTTGTCGTAACGAGAGGCAGGATTGTCACTCCTGCCAAGTTAGTGCTTTTCTATACAGGACCTTATGGGCAAACTAGGGTATCAGCACAACGATTCCAACTGTTTAAATGCCATTCTACTTGTGTCTGTACCAATCTAGACAAGCCAACAACACAAAGCATCTGTTGTACTATCTGTTGAGAGAGAAATAAGCAGTCCAGAAGGGGAAGTCCCCTTCTTGTTGTTCCTGTTGTTGTTGAAGAACATCCAGTTATAGAAAATCTATTGATCCTGCAGTGTATAGCAATGTGAAAGAGAAATGGCCATTCCAGTAGAGTTGTGCACTGCACACTTCCGTTTTGAATTGAAACAGATATTTTATTCATGTTCTGTTCTTCAAGCTGAAACACTGAGCAGGGGGCAAACTCCCTGTTCACGCATGTGTTTTTGCTTGAAGTCAAATCAATTGGATCCTGCTCCAATACCTGAACAAAGACTGTCCATTTCATTGCAACTAAAAAGCAATCAACATCTTTCCACCCAGACTTGGTGGCCTGCCAGCCTTTCTTTTACACAGTGTGTTTGAAAGACTTGCATTAACTGATTTCTGTTTCTTTTAAAACAATACAAGTTCACAATCCCATGCCTTGCCAATCAGTTTTTAGAACTTTATAGAAAATCTATGTGGATAGTTTATCATTTCAGGCACCACTTCATTTGTTCATGTCAAGGCTAATACTTCTCATGCTAAGCCAAGACGACTGCTTTTCCATGCAAAGGTTGATATTGATTTTTGTCTGCTTGTTTTTGCTGTAAACCAATGCTGATTTCAATAATAAAACACATCACTGAATCATTACTCAAATATTTTTTTCTCGTTGTCAGATGAAAGTTCCTTTTTGATCTTCACCTTTTCATCATGTTTGCAATCATTCCGATTGGTTCTTTTTACAATTACTTAAATGTGTGTTAATCTGGTTTTACTTGATTTCAGTTGCCTGTCGTATAAGGCTAGATCAGCTAAATATCTTCACTGTATTTTTTTTTAAAACCTTCAGTGAAGAATGAGTACTTGTAACAAACAGAAAATGACAAAAAAACAAAATGTTAGATTGACACATTTTGATCCGTTATTACACTGAGCCCAATGCTCTTTTCTCTCTTATAGGGGTAGATGTACAGTTGACCCTGTCTTCTGTTCATATCAGAATCTTTTTTAATGATTTTGGGTGGGCTGGAAGACAAAGGCTTCCATACACAGACGTCACCATCAGTCACGAGGGAGATGTTGTAACCGGCAGTGTCGCTGACGTGAGAGGAGGATCTTTTAAGTAGTGGTGTAGACTGCCAGTTCATGCCCAGCCTCTGTCCTGTGACATTAGTGCTGTGACTCGGGTCTCACAGATTGGCTGCAGCCCATCACTGAGGTTAAAAGGAGGAAGAGTGTGACGGGCAGTGGTGTGTGATATTCTACCGGTAAGGAGTCTGTATAGATTTCAAATAAAATATAGGTCCAAACCTACAAAAATGACTATTAGTAAATGAACACATTTCAGAAAGCATCTTTCTTGTAATATAATTTGTTATGTACATATTTATAAGTGAAAATGACCACTAGGGGTGTATTTTCATCACACTTCAGAAACTGTATCTTATAAACCAGATCTAAGCTGAAACAGCAAAATATAATTATAAAAACAGGCATAATGGGATATTAAACAGGTAAGAATTAGAATATTCTGGAAATATAGCTGGTATAAATATCCCTTTAATGTTCCACAGTAATGTATGAAAGAGTAAAGCTGTCACCGAAGACTGATGGTCCTGTGCTGCAGGATGAATAATCCAAACAGCTCTGACGTATTATCTTTACTCCAGCACAGCTGCATTACTCAAAGTCATGAGGATATTTCCACCGCTATGGATCATGGTCGTCATACTGAAGCCGTATCTATTGATCTCTCAAAGGTTAACTCAGTGGACCATAATCATCTTCCCAGGATGCTCGTGGGTCTGGGCATATACAATATTGAACAGCACTGTTTTGTGTTTTTTTGCTAATTTATTTATCATTTCTTGGGTTATTGTATGAAAATACTTGCTCAGTTCCTTTGCTGTTAACTAAAGTGGTATCTCTGGGGTTTTCAAGTCAATTTACAACTGTCTGGTTAAAGTTTGTATTCCAAGCTAGAATTGTGTATAATTCTAATGTTATTAACACTAATGGGTTCAGTTTCAATTCAGTTTTACACAGAGCACTGCTGCACTTTATCGTGTTCATCGTCTAGCTGTAACGTTCTGTTAATGAAATCATGAGTAAGTCTTGCATCTGGCTCCGTATCTATTATTATGCATGTCCTTGACATTCTAACTAAATAATGAAATCAGCTTTATTTTTCATCTTCCTTCTTTTCCACTTCCATTAGCAACAAAGGTCACAAACATGCTGTTTTGAAAGAAACTTGTGTTACAGCAATCATTTGCTGCAATGTGTGGTACTACATTAGGTTAAAGAACATTCTCAGTTTCCATGCCTTATTCTCAGAAAATCTGCCTTGCACTTCCTGGGTCATTTCACCTCAGCAAAGTCAATCAATAGGGGAAGCAGCTGATTGGTTAATGAAAGGAAAGAAACCGTTGAAGGGATGGAGACAATTTCACCCTATCTGAAAGCATGGTTTGCAAACAGAGATGTCTTACTGTAAATGGTACAGCACCATATATTATAATTAAGCACAAAAAACTAGGTTTTACTTGACAGTAAGAGCTGACAATTCTAAAAAAGAGGGGGAATTGTCAGGTAAGGTCGCC
The DNA here is from genome assembly GCA_036884735.1 of Huso huso. Lineage (NCBI taxonomy): Eukaryota > Metazoa > Chordata > Actinopteri > Acipenseriformes > Acipenseridae > Huso > Huso huso. The sequence continues at coordinate 3,423,540 of CM072695.1, forward strand.
ACTGCACCCTTACCTGACCCACGTTCTGACAAGGCTTTCCAGCACACACTGCTTCACTGGTACAGTAGGTGGGTTCACTTCACACAACATGTGTATTCACCACTGGACAGGTCAGGTCAGGTATAAAACCATAACAACCATGGTTGTTTTCATGTTGTCATAGAATTATATGTGAATTGGAAAAGCTAATTAGAACAAGTTACAGTATGTATTATAGTCATTCAAAGTACTCCATTCATCGGGCCATTAATACTTTCCTCATCTATAAGGTTGTTTTTCTTTCGCCATTTTAAGTTTGTCTTTGTTTCGTCTCCAGTCATGTACTGTTTTTTCAGCATTGCGAATTAACATGAATTTCGGCAAATTCAACAACGCGCAATTTCAAACCTGTTGAGTAGCATTTTTGTTTTTTGTCTGACTGTCCTACTTTATCCAGTCAAAAATCACTTGCATTATTATAGCACTGCAGTTACAATGAACAGGATGACTTGAAGTTTACTACTCGTCTTTCTAACCAATAGCTGTCTACAGATTCCAGGGGCGGGTTCAGTCTGAATGTTGACAAATTAGTGGCTCGGGAGGGTGGGAATAAGGAAATTCATAGAGACTGACAGCTGTTGTGTTAACAGTAAGTGAAGCAGTATAGCTGTGATGTTTTCGAGAGGAGGTCAGTCAAGAGTCTGAAAGCTTTCGTTTAACATTCAAAATGACAAAGGGTATTGAGAGTAAGAAATTAAAACTTCATTAGAACAGTGGTTTTGTGTTTCTACCTAGCAACATGACCTGAATGCCGTAGATCCTGAAAAATTAAATCAGGTTGTTGACTGTAAAGTTTGTGTGCACCATAACCGTGGCTGTAGTAAACCCATTGTGGCACTGGTACAGTAATTTAATATTAGACACACAGGCTCATATGTCGCACTGGTGTAGTAGTCGCAGCAAAGGATGCTGCGGCGCCATTTATTTGAAAAACACACAAGTAAAATACTGCGGTGCAAAGGATGCTTTAAAGGTCAACATCTGGCGCCGTTTATTTGAAAAACACAAGTAAAATACTGCGGTGCAAAGGATGCTTTTTTGATGCGCAGACGGGTATTTGAAAAACACACAGGTAAAATACTAATTCAATGCAAAACATGGATGCCTCGGCGCCGTTTATTTGAAAAAAAAATTCACACAAGTAAAATACTGCGGTGCAGAGTGCTGATCATTCAGAACAAAGGATGCCTCGGCGCCATTTATTTGAAAAACACACAAGTAAAATACTGCGGTGCAAAGGATGCCTCGGCGCCGTTTATTTGAAAAACACACAAGTAAAATACTGCGGTGCAAAGGACAACATAAAAAAAAAACAAACTTTGCAATTTCTAAAAAAACTCCTGTTTTTTTTTGCAGTGAAAGCAATAAAGGTATTATCAATGTTTATTTGAAAAACACAACACAAGTAAAAATACTGCGTTTATGCAAAGGATGCTGCAAAATGGCCGTTTATTTGAAAAACACAAGTAAAATACTGCGGTGCAAAGGATGCCTCGGCGCCGTTTATTTGAAAAACACACAAGTAAAATACTGCGGTTGCAAAAACATATGATGCCGCGCGCGTTTATTTGAAAAACACACAAGTAAAATACTGCAGTGCAAAGGATGCTGCGGTGCCGTTTATTTGAAAAACACACAAGTAAAATACTGCGGTGCAAAGGATGCACCTGGCGCCACCAGTTATTTGAAAAATGACACAAGTAAAATATGCGGTTTTTGAAAAAACCACCAAGTCAAAATACTGATGCTGCTTTATTTGGCCATTGTTTATTTGAAAAAAACACAAAAAAAATACTGCGGTGCAAAGGATGCCCACACACAGGGCAGTGCAAAGGATAACCACCAGACCCATTTGCAAAGGAGGTTTGAAAAACACATAAAGTTTAAGTAAAATACTGCGGTGCAAAGTAAGGTAAAACCACCAGGTCTTGAAAACAGGAGGGAGTAAAACCACCAGGCCATGCTGCAATACGCCGGCCAAAACACAGGATTTATTTGAAAAACACACAAGTAAAAAATACTGCGGTGCAAAGGATGCCTCGGCCGTTTATTTGAAAAAACACACAAAACCACGGTTACTGCGGTGCAAAGGATGCTGCGGCGCCGTTTATTTGAAAAACACACAAGTAAAATACTGCAGTGCAAAGGATGCTGCGGTGCCGTTTATTTGAAAAAATAACAAAAATAAAAGGTTTAACAAAAACAAAACTCAAACACAAAACACACAGGTCAGGCTGGGCAGATGCTGTCACTGATCCTGTAAAATGTATCATTTTTAACTTTTCTCCTTTCGCTCTCCCATACTCTCTCCTGTACACCCACCCAGAGCACGGAGAACTGCAGGCTTATATACAGGTGACCATCTTCCGATTAGCAACAATTAAACAATTAATTAACTTGGGAGATGGTCACCTTCTGCACATGGTTTTTAATGTGGATGGGGCTTCCCATCCACGCTGCTAAACAATACAAAATATTAGTAAAACATGGCTCCGCCGTCATATTTATGAATAAATAAATAACAATAACGATAACAATAATAATAATACCACAAAACAAATATAAAATAATAAATTGCACAGGGGCAGGGGTACCCCGTTCTATAAATAAATAAATACATGTACAGGGCTCCTCGCCCTGTTACACCCCCTTATAACACTGTTGGGTTGAGGATGGGCTCAAGAGCTGACCTGTACATTCCTGTTCTTATCTCAGTGCCCAGGACAATTGTCTACATTTATTTCCATTATATGGTTGTGCAGCTGTATTTCTGGTATTCAGCTTATCTGCAAGTTTCCATAGAACAAATGTCCTTTCCCAGATATCACATCTCAGCACATCGTGACCCACCCAAACATAGCTATACAAGCAAAGCAAGTTACAAAACTACAAACTGTAGAAATGTGCATTCAAACACACACACACACACACACACACACACATATACACACTGTTATGCAATATAATGTTATTATTAAAATATAAAAATGAAGCTTATTCCTACAAGTATTCTAACCACAACAAGGAAACCATATCTAATTCCACACGTAGCATGCCTTCCCACACAGCCCAGTCCTTTAGCACATTTGAATATATTTTTTGTAAACTTGGAGAAATCTCAGTTGGAATAAGAATATACTGTTACTTTAAAGTAATTGTACAGTAGGATACAAAATTATTTCATAATGCATTTATTCCCAGCTATACAGTGCCTTGCATAAGTATTCACCCCCCTTGGACTTTTCCACATTTTGTAGTGTTACAACCTGGAATTAAAATTGATTAAATTGGGATTTTTACCATTTGATTTACACAACATACTTAACACTTTGAAGGGTCAAAATATTTTTTATTGTGACACAAAAGTTAATTAAACAAAAAAAGACATTTGTTGATTGCAGCACCTTTGGCAGCAATTACAGCTGTGAGTCTTTTTAGGTAAGTCTCTACCAGCTTTGCACATCTGGAACCTGCAATTTTTGCCCATTCTTCTTGGCAAAATTGCTCAAGCTCTGTCAAGTTGGATGGGGACCGTTGGTAAACAGCAATTTTCAGGTCTTGCCACAGATTCTCAATCGGATTGAGGTCTGGGCTTTGACTGGGCCATTCTAAGACATTCAGGTTCTTGTTTTTAAAACACTCCAGTGTAGCTTTGGCTGTGTGTTTAGGGTCATTGTCCTGCTGGAAGGTGAACCTCTGCCCCAGTCCCAGGTCTCTTGCAGACTGAAACAGGTTTTCCTCTAGAATTTCCCTGTATTTGGCTCCATCCATCTTGCCCTCAAACCTGACCAGTTTCCCAGTCCCTGTCGATGAAAAGCATCCCCATAACATGATGCTGCCACCACCATGCTTCACCGTGGGGATGGTGTTCTCGGTGATGAGCAGTGTTGGCTTTGCACCACACATAGTGTTTTGCGCTAAGGCCAAAAAGTTCAATTTTAGTCTCATCAGACCAGAGAACCTTTTTCCACATGTTTGCTGTGTCTCCCACATGCCTTTTGGCAAATCCAAACGGGATTTGATATGGGTTTTTTCAGCAATGGCTTTCTTCTCGACACTCTTCCATAAAGCCCAGCTTTGTGGAGCGTCCAGGTTATAGTTGTCCCATGGACGGTTTCTCCCATCTCAGCTGTTGATCTCTCCAGCTCCTTCAGAGTTACCATTGGCCTCTTGGTTGCTTCTCTGACTAATGCCCTCCTTACCTGGTCACTGAGTTTTGGTGGATGGCCTTCTCTAGGCAGAGTCGCGGTTGTGCCATATTCTTTCCATTTTTTAATAATAGATTTAACGGTGCTCCGGGGGATGTTCACAGTTTGGGATATTTTTTTATAACCCAACCCTGATTGGTGCTTCTCCAGAACTTTATCCCGGACTTGTTTTGATAGCTCCTTGGTCTTCATGATGCTGTTTGTTTTTCATATGCTCTCTAACAAACTCTGGGGCCTTCCAGAAACAGGTGTATTTAATCTGAGATCATGTGACACTTTAATTGCACACAGGTGGACTCCATTCAACTAATTATGTGACTTCTGAAGGCAATTGGTTGCACCAGAGCTTATTTAGGGGTGTCACAGCAAAGGGGGTGAATACTTATGCAATCAAGACTTTTCAGTTTTATATTTGTAAATAATTTTGAAAAATATGTAGATTTTTTTTTCCCACTTCGACATTATGGACTATTTTGTGACAAAAAATCCCAATTAAATCCATTTTAATTCCAGGTTGTAACACTACAAAATGTGGAAAAGTCCAAGGGGGGTGAATACTTATGCAAGGCACTGTATCAATGGGGAAAAAGCATGAATGGAGAAAATGTTTTAACTGTTTTGTTAGCTACAACTACCTTAATATTTTTAAGGTTTGATTGAAGGTGATTCTCAATGATAGGCAAGACTTTGTAAAGTAACATAAAGTCTGTATACTACTTGTTATCCACCTGTTCTCACAGAATATTCACACACCACTTACCACAGTGAAATGAAACAAAACAACAAGCTGCCAATGTTACAGAACTATCAGCAAACAACTAAGGTACACTGCAGAGATCTTCAATTACTGTAAGCTTTTTAACATGTTGTTTTAGAAAGAAGCAGTGTTAACATAGCACCATGGTAATACATGCTTTGGGAAGATGACCCACAGTGCTGTTTCTTACAGCAAGACTCCCGGTCCTCACATCCCCTTATTTAAACATTCTGCACCTGCATTCTGATTCTACTCAGTGGTCCCCAGAAAGACAGCTTCTTACTGCTTTGTTTCTGTAAACAGCCTCTTTTACACGCTAAAGAGGACAGCAGCAGCACACTCGCACTCCAGAGAGTAAGAACAACACGAGAGATTCCAGTACAATGAAAACACTTCACACTTTCATGGAGAAGGGAAAGCTGTGGAACTACAAAGGTATGATTTTTACCACTGTCAATCTTCAGCATTCCCAGTCCCATGTCCACAACTGTCAACTAAAGCCTAGGTCACAGGGCATACCATTGTCAGTTTCTAAACAGAATAATAAGTCCGCTACATGGGTTCAATGTACATAACACAAAAGGGTGTCACGATCCTTCCAGAATGTTCCTATACCACTAAACCAAAGGTTATACCAAATTCACAACACTATGTAGAGTGCAGTATAAATCACATGTCTATAAAATATTATGCTCTGGTTGGTTGTTAAGCTCAATGACATACAAACTTCAACAGTGTTCCAAATTGACTGGAAATATACCTGTAGTTTTTGGTTGTTTTTTTTTCTGCAGTGAGGGAGTTATTTTCCATGCTCAGTAATTGTTTTCTGAGTTACTTCCTGTGTCAGAGTGTGTTTTCTCCCACATCTTTTAGTCTCTGGGCCTGTTGCATTGAAACTCTTTGCTTATTTTATATAAAAGTTCAGGGTCCCTGTTAGGACACGTTATATTTGGTGTATGGTGCAGCTAACAGCTTGGAAATGCTACATTTTCTTTCCCCTGTTCCATCCAGAAGTAGGTCTGAGAGCTGCTAGGCCTCTGTTTGAGGTGTGGTGCTGCTGGAGCTGGGAAGTGCTGAATTAGTGTTAGGGAAGGAGATCGAGGCATACCGTAATACCTGTTCTGATATATAAAAAGGGCTGTGTGTCTTGTTTTTGATATCCTCTTCTTGGTGCATGGTGTATGATATAGTAGACTGCAGGTAAATGTTTTAGCTAGGGTCTGTCTTAATATACAGTATATGTTACCAGAAAATGTGGCTGTAAACTGGTTTTCCTTTTGTTGGTTTGGCCAAATAAATCATCTTTGTTTTCATTCAAATACGCGCCCCCTTGTGTTTACCTAAAACCTGCATGCAAAATCAATTTCTTCACTTTCAAAAACATAAAACTGTTTTTACATTTCAGCTTGTATGTTGTTTCCTCAGCTGAGTTGAAGTACAGGTGCACAGGGGTGATGTTTTAGTTCCAGAACTTCATTAGCAGAGGTTTACTCAACATAAGTTGTGCAAATAACCACTGTGTGTAGAAGAGTTACTTTGTGCATTACACAACGTGTTATTCTAGTGCAAAGAGGATTACACACAGCCTGGCTTAGAATATAAGAACATAAGAACGTTTACAAACGAGAGGAGGCCATTCAGCCCATCTTGCTCGTTTGTTTGTTAGTAGCTTATTGATCCCAGAATCTCATCAAGCAGCTTCTTGAAGGATCCCAGGGTGTCAGCTTCAACAACATTACTGGGGAGTTGGTTCCATACCCTCACAGGCTTGTAGGAGTATTTCCTATGTCATGCTTTCTCTATAAATGATATGCATTGTATCCATTGGCATGTTATTCACATTGTTGGGTTTCACAAATGAACCAAGCCAAATTATTGATGAATAAATATAATGTTTTTTTTGTTGTGATAATGTTTTTTTTTTTCACTACATGTACACAATTAATTATTCAATTAAATTATATTTTTTATATAGATTATGCTGCATAAAAATACAGTAGAATAACAAAGTCTAAATTAAGATGTTAAAATGAACAGAGGGCCCTAAAGGCAAAGGCAGCCTAGTAAGAACAATAATTCAAAACTACTCATTCCCTCTGATTAACCTTGTAGCAATTCCCATGCTACATAATGTGGGTGTAAGTCTCACCCACCTGTCCCTTTAATTAGGGTCAGTAGCCTGGCCAGGTTAAAACTTCATTTCCCATAGTTCCTTGCAACCACCCTCTGTTCATCCTCTCTCCCCATTGGCTCATTCAGATTTCCACCCCTCCAATCTCAGCGCTCCTTAGTAGCCAGCACTTGTATTAAAGCTGGCTAATCAGGCCTGAGAGAGACTCCCTTTCTCAGAGGAATCCATTAACCTACAGCATTTTCTTTACTTAAATTTCAGTGAATCCATTACCATCCTTAGATAATTCCAGTGCATCCGTTCATTTTCTTTTGTCGCTGCGCTTTGTCTAAACTGCTCTTTTTTGTTTTCACTGTTACTTGTTTAAGTTTAGTTGTTTTTTTCTCTAGGTCTGTTTAGTGTTTGTTGTTTTATGTGTGACAGCCTCCATTTTTTTCCTGATCCTCCTGATTTTTTTCCAAACAACTGTTCACCATTCAACTCAACACTACTGGACAGTCTCAACAATTTCAACGTACTCAATGTTTTCAACCTTCTACAATCACCATCATTTCGGGACACTTTGCTGGACTGCCTTATTTGTGGGTGAGATCATTTCTTTTTTTTTTGGATTTTTCTACTTTAATTTGATACTTTGTTTCCTGTATTTTTTTTTGTTATTTTGTTACTTTGTATGGAGTTTCAATTACCCTGCTATTACTGGACTTGTTGGGCCCTACCTGTCATTCTCCCACCATTGCCATAGAGACTGTTAAATGTAATTGTTTCCACAAGTCACTGTTTTTCATCTGTATCTATTTATTTATCCTTGGTCTTTATCTGTGTGTGTTGTGTTTGTGAGTGTGGGTTTATTGGAGACCCTCCGGACACCATTCATTTCTACTTTGTGATACTGTTTAGCCTTCTGTTTGTCCCTACCTACTTATCTGTACCAGCTTTTCTTACCTGTTACCTGCAATTATTTGAATTCCTTTCTTATCATTATTCATTTAATTCATTTGTTCATTTTTTCATTTGTTGACATTATTGTTCACAATAATAAACCGATTGTTCGTGAAATTGACACCTCTGACGTCCCTGCTTTTGCTGTCTGTCACTCTTGCTGACTTATTTAGCTATAGGAATAGGGCCAGTAGTATCTCCTTAGGGAGGACAGTGCAACTGCTTCTCAGTTGTGCAGAGTGATCGTTACAACCTATATAATGCATGATCAATGCACGTTGAAACCTTGTTTGCCAATCACTTCATTCACAGCCACGCTTTCAAAGCATGGTGTGCATTATATAGGAAGTGAGGATAAGGTATTAGTTGTTTGTTGATCATTTCAAATTGTTTGCCTTCAATATAGAGCCTCGGCAGTGTTTTTACTGACCTTTGGCATGTCGTGTGAATGGACCGTTTGTGTCCCTGCTATTCTATTAAAATATTTACAAGATTTGCAAGCACACATCAAATTGTTAATATAGTCTAAGACTGGAACTTTCCAGTGCAGTGATAGTATATAGATCTGGATGGGAAATCAGAAATCTGTAGCAACTGGGGTGTTTAGCACTGTGAGTCGTCAGTCTATAGATGTAAGTTCCTTTTCAGCGTTTATTTTTAAGGGCTCAGAAAGTAACATATTCTGTTGAGCTGACTTGAGCTCTGAATGCGATCATTTTCAATGTGTTTCAATTTTCTTTGCTTCTGAACAGCTTCTGACCAAATGCAGCTTGGCGGAGATATCCAAATTAAGGGAAATCACAGCAAATTAAATAGGTGTCAATCATACATATATAACAGATTGTAAGAAATATGGGTTCTAATTTATGTTTTATTCATTAATATGGTGTAACGACGGGCAGTGTTGTGTGATACACTGCGTTACAGATTCTCAAGTGTGACGGGCAGTGTTGTGTGATACACTGCGTTACAGATTCTCAAGTGTGACGGGCAGTGTTGTGTGATACACTGCGTTACAGATTCTCAAGTGTGACGGGCAGTGTTGTGTGATACACTGCGTTACAGATTCTCAAAGTGTGACGGGCAGTGTTGTGTGATACACTGCGTTACAGATTCTCAAGTGTGACGGGCAGTGTTGTGTGATACACTGCGTTTCAGATTCTCAAGTGTGACGGGCAGTGTTGTGTGATACACTGCGTTACAGATTCTCAAGTGTGACGGGCAGTGTTGTGTGATACACTGCGTTACAGATTCTCAAGTGTGACGGGCAGTGTTGTGTGATACACTGCGTTACAGATTCTCAAGTGTGACGGGCAGTGTTGTGTGATACACTGCGTTGTCATTCTCAAGTGTGACGGGCAGTGTTGTGTGATACACTGCGTTACAGATTCTCAAGTGTGACGGGCAGTGTTGTGTGATACACTGCGTTACAGGTTCTCAAGTGTGACGGGCAGTGTTGTGTGATACACTGCGTTGCAGGTTCTCAAGTGTGACGGGCAGTGTTGTGTGATACACTGCGTTACAGATTCTCAAGTGTGACGGGCAGTGTTGTGTGATACACTGCGTTACAGATTCTCAAGTGTGACGGGCAGTGTTGTGTGATACACTGCGTTGCAGATTCTCAAGTGTGACGGGCAGTGTTGTGTGATACACTGCGTTGCAGATTCTCAAGTGTGACGGGCAGTGTTGTGTGATACACTGCGTTGCAGGTTCTGTCCCATGTCAGTGAGATGAGTGGAGGCTAAAAGCTCTAAAACCATAATTACAGACGAGCCCGGCTCTTTAGCACAGGGGTTCGCGCCCTGCCCCCACCCTGGTACTTTGGGTTATACTTTCATTTTAGGTATTTTTTAAATCGCTGTAAAATAATCCAGTTACCTTCTGTATTTTAAACCTGCCTCCGTTATACCTGGTTGGCTCTGACCTCTCGCAAGATTTCAGCTTCCTAGTGAGATAAAACAGGCCCCCACACAGAAAGTAAATCGAGGAGACCTCTGAAAAGAAAAACACAGCTTTTGTGTTAAATCTTTGATTAACAGTACAGTTTGTGAGACTTTACGACAAACTGTGGTTTCTTTTAAGAATAAGTGATGGGGAAAGTGATATTAATATGATCATATTAAGCACTGGAAATCAGCAGGGCCATAGGAAGCCACTGCTGGTAATAGTCCTAATGAATAATTAAGGATATAAAGCAAAATACAAAAAAAACATATTGTTTTGAATACAAAGCAATTGTTTTATACACTTTTTAGAATCCATTATCTACAGTAAGTGTTTTTTTCTGAACATTTTAAAGTATACATTGCTTAATTCATTGATGTATGTGTTTGTTTGACTTTTCCTTTAGTATTGTAATGTGTTTGCAGTCGTTCTGAGCTGTTCTGGACTCTGTTTTTCCAATATTGAGATGATATCAATCTGCCTTTACCTTTAAAGAGGGGATTGAAAGGTCACTTTGTCACATGATTTGAATGGAATGAGGAAGATAGATCAGTGCAAGCCCTCGGGATTCTCCAGACAAGCTCAAAGCACACACAACGCCAGGTGAAGGCAGATTTAGAGAACAATGATAATCACTCACTATTGGAGCAGCAGAACCCAGAACAATCACACTGTATCCAAACATCATTAAATACAGCCAAAATGACCCTGAAGCGACTCACTATTTAATATAAAACTCATTTGCTCAAGGACATCATGTATTCATGTTCATACCTGTTCATACCTAATTATTGTTATTACTGGTAAAGGTATAACTCCCTCCTAGTACCTCGTACATGCAGGGTTATGCTGTCTGACATTCGTAGCCACAGCTGTTAGGTGTGACTGGGATGTAAGAGATTGCAGAAGAAAGCAATGGGTTGTGACAGGAAGCATGTAAAGAGTGGTAAACTGGTCTCAGCTGAGTGCAAGCCCTGCTGAGGCTGTCACTTTTTGGATATCTCAGGCATGCAAGCTTTTGATTGTAGACTGATTGCATTAAACATGTATATTACAATTTACAAAAAAGGGGATGGCTTGTTGTAAATCGAGTGGCCTTATTTTCTAGTGCTTTAAGTTCAGCTTGTCAAAGTATTTATTAAAGTGGATTTGTAAGATCAATTATAAATGTACAATAGATCCGTTTGAAATTGCAAATAAAATATGTGAGGTGCGTGTTTGCCTTATTCTAGCCCTCTGCATGTTCTGACTGCTGTGCTGCTGGTACCTGGCATGCTGTCCCGCTGAGCTCTCACGCCGAACACACAATAACATTCAGTGTGATAGAGACAAAGTTTATATTTCTAAAACTGGTATGGACACATGGACTTTGACCAAACCACATAGTTTCTTTTAATTGAGTTCCCTTTTCATTAATTCAGAGGGTGTCAAGCCCCAAGTCTGATTTTTCAAATGTTTTCACTGTTGGAGATCCAATGCGTCAGTATACCCTAAGGGGCTAGCTGCTGTTGTCACATCTCATTATACCCTAAGGGTCTAGCTGCTGTTGTGACATCTCATTATACCCTAAGGAGCTAGCTGCTGTTGTCACATCTCATTATACCCTAAGGGGTTAGCTGCTATTGTCACATCTCACAACTTCTTCTAGTTTAATACCCCTCTCTGGAATTCAAGCTGACTTGTTTCCTCTAGTTTAATACCCCTCTCTGGAATTCAAGCTGACTTGTTTCCTCTGGTTTAATACCCCTCTCTGGAATTCAAGCTGACTTGTTTCATCTGGTTTAATACCCCTCTCTGGAATTCAAGCTGACTTGTTTCATCTGGTTTAATACCCCTCTCTGGAATTCAAGCTGACTTGTTTCCTCTAGTTTAATAACCCTCTCTGGAATTCAAGCTGACTTGTTTCCTCTGGTTTAATACCCCTCTCTGGAATTCAAGCTGACTTGTTTCCTCTGGTTTAATACCCCTCTCTGGAATTCAAGCTGACTTGTTTCCTCTAGTTTAATACCCCTCTCTGGAATTCAAGCTGACTTGTTTCATCTGGTTTAATACCCCTCTCTGGAATTCAAGCTGACTTGTTTCCTCTGGTTTAATACCCCTCTCTGGAATTCAAGCTGACTTGTTTCCTCTAGTTCCTCACATTCGGATGGTGGTCAGTCCCAGTTTGGGGTAGAGATTATTTTATGCACATATTTAGAGGTGAACTGTCGGCCACACTACAACATCATTTTCCAGTAGGATTTATGGAGGGAGAAGCAGTGGCTCTTACTCATGGTAAGCAAGTCTGTACAGTACATAGCTTCACACACATTGATACAGATCTGTAATCCTTTCACAATGAAATGTGTCTTCCTTTCAGAAATAAAGAATTTGGAGTAACTAGCTTTGAGAACTTAGCCCTTTTGTAAAATAAAAAAAATATGTCAGTATTTAAGTATTTATGGAAACATTTGGAAAGACATTGTGCAATGGATGTATATTATAAAAAAATGAAAAGGTCCTTTACGTATATATTTATTATGTTATAATAATATAATAACCATACCTACATTCATTATTATGCATTAAACGCCTCAGGCTTGTAATGTTCAGCTTATAAATGTGTTTCTGTGGAAGGGTGTGGGAAAGCACCAGGCAGACACAAAGTTTGAATATGAAACGCAGGCACAGGCGCCCAGATTTATTGTTCACAGCTCTATTGGCAGGTGCTTCGTTGACAGTTTGTGGCACTCCATCAGTAATGGTATTATGCCCCGTCCTTCATAAACCACACGCGCAGGTGTGGAAACCAAAAGAATAAGCAAAAGGCGAAAGGAAAAAGGAAAACAAAAACACTTTAAGGAAAACTACAAAGTAAAACAAAAAATGCACTTTAAGCCAGATACTGTAGACACTGTACTGTTTTCTATCCTCTCCTAGATACAGAGGGACGGCTCAGTCCCACTAAACTACCTAGTGTGACTAGTAAAATTAAACAGCCAGTGCGTGGCTGGCTTGCACCACCGTGTTTGACTCACGCTTCTCCAGAATTTCCAGGTTTCATTTCCAAATGTCAGGATTCCGCTCTGAAGTCACACTCCACTATACTTCCTGCATGAGCCAGAGAGGATACAAAAACAATGCCTTTTTATTTAGCCATTCACCCCATATAGCCCCACCCTCCAGCCAATGACAGAGCACCAGCCAATTCATTCACAGCTGACTTCTGCCAAAAGACATTGCCTGACAGCTTGGGAATACAAAGGGTTTCCCAACCCCCCCTGCAAGCTGACGGCCACTCCAGATCCCTCACAGTTACTCATTGACATGATGAGCTGTAACCACTAGGGTTTTTCAATGGAATATATCAAATGCAAGCAAAGTGTAGGACTATGCTTTTAGCGCATGTATTATGTTTGATGACAGAACTGCTCATTCGCTGAATGGCCAGTGGATGTAAAAAATACCACACATGTTTACAAACAACATTTGCATTGTGTCTCTCAGCTGGTGCTGAGATAGGCAGGGAGGCTGCTAGCCCCCCTGGCGAGGCTGAAAATGAGGTGGAGGTTGGAGAGGAGGAGGTCAACTCAAAGCATGGCACACACTGCAAGGAGAGGTTTACATGTACAGTGCCTTGCGAAAGTATTCGGCCCCCTTGAACTTTGCGACCTTTTGCCACATTTCAGGCTTCAAACATAAAGATATGAAACTGTAATTTTTGTGAAGAATCAACAACAAGTGGGACACAATCATGAAGTGGAACGAAATTTATTGGATATTTCAAACTTTTTTAACAAATAAAAAACTGAAAAATTGGGCGTGCAAAATTATTCAGCCCCCTTAAGTTAATACTTTGTAGCGCCACCTTTTGCTGCGATTACAGCTGTAAGTCGCTAGGGGTATGTCTCTATCAGTTTTGCACATCGAGAGACTGAAATTTTTTGCCCATTCCTCCTTGCAAAACAGCTCGAGCTCAGTGAGGTTGGATGGAGAGCATTTGTGAACAGCAGTTTTCAGTTCTTTCCACAGATTCTCGATTGGATTCAGGTCTGGACTTTGACTTGGCCATTCTAACACCTGGATATGTTTATTTGTGAACCATTCCATTGTAGATTTTGCTTTATGTTTTGGATCATTGTCTTGTTGGAAGACAAATCTCCGTCCCAGTCTCAGGTCTTTTGCAGACTCCATCAGGTTTTCTTCCAGAATGGTCCTGTATTTGGCTCCATCCATCTTCCCATCAATTTTAACCATCTTCCCTGTCCCTGCTGAAGAAAAGCAGGCCCAAACCATGATGCTGCCACCACCATGTTTGACAGTGGGGATGGTGTGTTCAGGAGTGATGAGCTGTGTTGCTTTTACGCCAAACATAACGTTTTTGCATTGTTGCCAAAAGTTCGATTTTGGTTTCATCTGACCAGAGCACCTTCTTCCACATGTTTGGTGTGTCTCCCAGGTGGCTTGTGGCAAACTGTAAACAACACTTTTATGGATATCTTTAAGAAATGGCTTTCTTCTTGCCACTCTTCCATAAAGGCCAGATTTGTGCAGTATCGACTGATTGTTGTCCTATGGACAGAGTCTCCCACCTCAGCTGTAGATCTCTGCAGTTCATCCAGAGTGATCATGGGCCTCTTGGCTGCATCTCTGATCAGTCTTCTCCTTGTATGAGCTGAAAGTTTAGAGGGACACCAGGTCTTGGTAGATTTGCAGTGGTCTGATACTCCTTCCATTTCAATATTATCGCTTGCACAGTGCTCCTTGGGATGTTTAAAGCTTGGGAAATCTTTTGTATCCAAATCCGGCTTTAAACTTCTCCACAACAGTATCTCGGACCTGCCTGGTGTGTTCCTTGTTCTTCATGATGCTCTCTGCGCTTTAAACGGACCTCTGAGACTATCACAGTGCAGGTGCATTTATCTGGAGACTTGATTACACACAGGTGGATTCTATTTATCATCATTAGTCATTTAGGTCAACATTGGATCATTCAGAGATCCTCACTGAACTTCTGGAGAGTTTGCTGCACTGAAAGTAAAGGGCTGAATAATTTTGCACGCCCAATTTTCAGTTTTTTTATTTGTTAAAAAGTTTGAAATATCCAATAAATTTCGTTCCACTTCATGATTGTGTCCCACTTGTTGTTGATTCTTCACAAAAATTACAGTTTCATATCTTTATGTTTGAAGCCTGAAATGTGGCAAAAGGTCGCAAAGTTCAAGGGGGCGAATACTTTCGCAAGGCACTGTACCTGGCTTGAATAGTATTGGTAGCTGCTACTGATTGAGGGATGACATGAGGGGGTTACCTCTGAAGTCAAATGTCTGCTTGACGTGGTGATGGTTGATTTTTCCTGTCAAATCGGAGAGGAAATGATCATTTGAAATACCGATATCCATCCACCTTAAAACAAATAGATCTTGATAGGATATACGAGAGATGCATTAGTCATTGCAGTCTGCAGGCTACTTTGAGGATCTAAAACTGCCCATTTTTCACATTAATAGGGACTGTTAACACACCTTCATACCAAATTGAGTGAACACACAGGTTACAGAACATGGAGCAGCAGGAAAGCAGTAAAGGAGTAAGCCTCCAGAGGCTCGTTCTTCAAGCCGGGCCGCTACAGCTCCCATGCAGGGCTAATTAATAACTCTTCAGAAATAATGGAGTCCCAGAGCTAATGTGTGTCTGCCCCTCCTGGCTCATCCTCTGTGGGGAGGAGTGAGGCAGAGACGGAGGTGAGGTTATTATTATGGAGAACTTGTCTAAAGGGAGAAAACTGTGCCATTAATAAGAAAGAAGCAACAGCATGAATACATTCATTCTAAACAGGGCAGTCGGAGGTGCTGAGGGACCGGAGCTGCTGATTCTCACTTGTTGCTTGTCTTTCACACAGATTCCCGGTGATTGTTTTCTTTTCTCTGTAATAAAGTCTCTGATTTCCCTCAAGAACACCATGTAACCTTTATAAAGGTTTCCCATAGTAATAGCATTGCAATGTGTAACAAAGCATAGGAAAGAATGGTAAAACCCAGAGAGGTATGGTAAAGCGTATTAAACACATTGCAAACCATGTGTAACAGGGGACTCCTGCACAATTGAAGGATGACCAATTAGATGATGACGTGGATGCGTGATCGCTGCGTGATTGACAGGAGAATGAGACTGGAAGGTTGGGATTGACATGCCCTGCAGGTGCACAGGTTTATTTACATACAGACTACATACAGGAACCCCATGTGACACTACCAGCCATGGTAGCTCACGTGGGACATATGGCCCGGCGTACAAAAGGAAAAATAAACACTGTACAAAAACTATCAAACAAAAATGTGTCGTGAAGACGGCTCGTGCTACTCCCCTAATAAATGGAGGTCCCGCTTCCACACCTGTCTGCTATACTGGATCTACTATCCTGAAACTAACTCCCTGTCCCTCGGGCAGTTCACCCAACTCCAACCTCGGATATACACTCAATTGCTGGTGTGTTGCAGCTTCCTTCTCCCAGGACAAACTCCCGACCTCGGAGCATACACACGATCGCTGTTAGAGGTGGTCGCTTTGTTTTCTGAGCCCAGTCGTTCAGCAGCACAGACGGACCGATGCTTCAGGCAGCAGCAGCACTCTGACCCCTATGGCTTTACAGCAGCCTTGGTCTGTGTAATCGGACCCTTTTATTCCTGGTGCTCTGCTGCACCGCGCACACCTGCTGATTAGGAGCTCACAGCTGGTAATCTCACACACGCTGCTCATTCCTGTAACTAAGCACAGCAGGCAGGCTGCTACACACAGAGCATCAGGTTCCCCATTAAAACCAATCCCGTTCTTATTTATACAATCACAACACTTGTATTTATAGTATTGTATCACAGAGGCCCCCTCCTTATGTGCAGCCCTGCTCTACCATGGTAAACTATAGGAAATGCATAGTATAATCATGGGAAAACCTTTGGAAAGCTGCATGATTACCCTGCAAATGCAACAGGTTAATACTGTACAGTGGTTCTGACACCCTTGTTTCTTTATACAAAATGCTTTAATTCACTTTGATATTATTACCACTTAGGAAATTTGGATATGTAGGTACTAGAAATGAACATTTCTCTCAACACAAAAGTTTTCAATTACCAGTATGCTTAGAACTACAGCTATGGCCAAAAGTTTTGCATCACCTAGAATTTTAGGATTGAGACATAATTAAAAAAATACATCTATGAACATAATGTAGATATTTTATTTAACATTAATCATGTAATAAAAGAAGCTACAAAATGATATCGCAAAAGTCTACCAGAAGCCATAATAGTACAATATTTCATGTTCGATTTTGAAATGTCACATTTCACATTTTTCAGTTTTTTGTTAATCGGGTGATATAAAACATTTTGGCCATGCATCTCCCTGTTGTAAATCTGTTTTACTCTGATGCACTTTGATAGAGCGCTCATAGAAGCCACTCCCTTGGTTTGTTTGCCTTGCCAAATCAAATTTCAGAGTGATAACCCTTGAGGTCAGTCTGGCGAATAGATTTCATTGCAGATTTCCACATCCAACCTCCCCCCAGGACCAGATTGACAGTGTTTTACATGGCTGTGCTCAAGCATGCATTTGACTTAGCTGTGTGACGATAGTCTTGCATCTTTGTAGCATACAAAGCACGGTCAATATACAACAGAGAAGCGTCTGTAATTTTACCAGACAATGAGGAGAACTCGATTTGTCAATGAAACCCATTACTTTCAGGAAAGGATATCTTTTCTAGGAGCTGGGCAAAGGTCAAAAAAGCCATTATTTCTTCTGGGTGCTCCTGTGTTTTGTGTCTTCTTTTTAAAATGCGCTGCTGGGGAAGCAATTGTTCTGTATTGTCTGTTTTATTTGAGTAATGAGAAGAGAGGCTTTATTTGGCTATTGATTGAATAACACAGCATGGTTTTATTGTGTGAGGGGACAGAACAATTGCATATAAACAACAACTAACACGTTTTTTAGTCATTTTACATTATTGTATTTTGCCTATATACCCTATGACAGCAAATCATCTTACATACTATGAATACATACACTTCAAGTTTCCCCACAGCCTACGCCTACTTTAAGAAAACTATAGTTGCTTTTCTGACAGTTTTATTAAAAATACTTAAATCTCCCAAAAGAAACCCTAATTTGATTGCAGTAGACTGTTTTCTGCAGAGAACACTGATCACAAAACAAAGAATATGCACTAGGGAAGGCATGAGAACTACCACCTTGTGTTAGAAAAAAATAAGATTCAAATGGTAAAAACAGTAACAGAATTTTAATGGCACATGGGAACTTCCTCCTGGATCACTGTATGAAACATAGACAGTTTTCAATCTTTTATAAGCAATAGTTAGTCAATCAGACATCTCCTTTCTGTAAACATTCCTTCTGAAAGACAGTAAGGAGGCATCCCAACCACGCTTCGTTATTTATGATCTGACAGTTTGTGTGTAGAACAGCCAGCAGAAAATTGCCCGACTGCACTTGAAATTGCTTGCAATCAACAGGAGGTAATTATTACCTTGGGCACTGCCAGGGCTGTTCTATTTCCTGGCTTCGATATTAATCTTGCTGAGTATGCTGTCATGGTAAATAAAATAAGAGGGCTCACATTCTCAAAGCTTTTTACTCCAAATGGTTCAAATTAATTTTGTTTCACTAAAATTAATAAGAAACAACTTAAGAATGCTTACAAGCTCAGAAATTAAGTTCTTTATTTCTTGTTTATTAACTTTATTTTGTGTGTTTTTGTAGGTGATTAATGCGCTCAATACTCTTGATGTTCTTGAAACATCTCCACCCATATTTATAAACATTACCATGTTGGTGAATGTATAACACTGTCCTTGTTATTATATTTACACAGTACTTTAAACAGTAAACATTATTCATGAGGACAGCAGTCCAGCGACGCTTTCCTTTCCCAGAGCTACATCACTCTTTCAGGGTATAACCCCTCTCTCAAACAGTTGAGAAAAGGGTTAATGAACTGCAAACTTGATTTTTTAATCAAAATTATCTTTAAAAGAACAGTCCTGAATATTCCTTAAAACTGTGATTAGGGCCCAGGACTATTTAAATGTATTATAAGGCCATAGCAAATAAAAAACAATAAGACTTCAGGAAGAGATGCTAGAAAGGTTTTTTTGCATATGTAACCATCACACATATGAAAGATTCCTGTGAGGTCATTATTTTATAAACTCTTAACCCTTTAAGGACCAGGATCGTGTTAACACGATCATACTGAAGTGGGCTTCTAGGATTGTGTAAACATGATAAGGAAGCACTTCTTTTTGATGACTTACAGGGCCACCATACTTTGCAGTACAGGCTTAAAACATGTCATTGGATAGGGGAGGGACTGATGTTCACGTGCTGATAGTTTTTTCTATTTTTTTCGTGTGATGTCACTGAAAAGGGCATTAGTGTCTAAAAGGTGGAAAATGTTTTGTCAGCGAGGAGAGAAAAGACATCAAAGCCTGCTTTAGAGAAACTTGTAAGAAAGACATGGAAAAACGCTGTAAATCTGATGTATTTGACACAGTTATATAGAACATTTATTCTGTCTCTGTGTTTTAATATGTATATGTTTTTAGAACATTTATAAATTATCAAGAAACAAGTGGATATAAGCAGATAATATTTCATGAACTAAATGTATCAGGTACTTTTTTGTTTCCTTATTACTGTTAATAATGGAATGAATAACTCATATTTTATTTATAAATATTTATTTTGAGCAAATAATCAAGAGTAGTGTCCATTATTGCTTATAAAGACCCTGAGAATAAACGTGTATTATGTCATCGCAATCACTCTGGTGAAACAACGTCTTGTAATTTGCCCAAACATCAATATTTTTCAACAAAACTTTCAGGAAGTACTGTAAGGTCTCTTGGGTCATAGAATAACATTTTGTATACATGTATCTCTAAGCAGAATACATAATAACAAATACTTAACTTTTAAAAAAGAAATATTGTCTTGAAAAAAAAGCGAAAAGTTTGTATGGTTTCTGTTCTCCTCCTTCTCTCACCAATCTCCTTCTAACATGACACGTAACTTCTCAGTACTCAAGACCAAAAACGAACCAACCCCGGTCAGCAAAAACTGCTTGTATATATAGTGGTCAGGGATTAACTGGTTATCAATTACCTCGTTTATCCCTCGACCTCACGGGTGTTCTAATAAGCGTGATCAACAGCCAATTTATCGATAAATTATTAGCTGCCGACCACACGTTCTCACGGGATGTATTTTGGCAGACACGAGAATATAACCCTGTCCCTGCCATAGACATTTAACAATAATAATAAAGGTTGTTTTTCCCACACCATACATTTAAATAATAATAATAATAATAATAATAATAATAATAATAATAATCCCTGAGGAAATTGCCTTTCTTTAGATACTCAGCGTGTAAGGGTACGTTCTTGGTTGGATTTTTAAAGTTTTTAAAGTTTCCTTCTTGCCTAGGGGGTCTGTTGACAGTGGTATTCTGAGTCTGTCATTGTCGTAGTCATTTTAAATCGAGATGATGTAAAAAATATTCCTCATGTTTTTTTTTCTCTTTGTCTCTTAATCCCCTGAATTAAAACAATGAAAATGTAAATTCTGTTGTGAAAGTTCCTTTTGCCAGTAAGACGTTTATTGCCAAATGAGTGTTCCTGGCCTGCAATAAAACTCTTTTTTGTCAAACAATATTTTCCTTTATAAATGTATTATTTGTTAAGGAAGAAAAATTAAATTAAAGGAAGGATTTAGTTTGAAAAGGAAGGATTTTAATGAAATTAAAATCCTTCCTTTTCAAACTAAATACTTCCTAAAGAGTCGTATAATATAAATAACCCCAAAACCTAATTTAATCAAGTGAACTAGGTTCATTAAACCACCTCTTTGTTATAGTGCACCACTTTAGTTTGATTTCTCAAAGTTTCCTTTGCAGTATATTCCCTGCTATGCAAGCTGTAATAATTCACTTAATGGTGAGATGAGTGTACATTATTAAAATAAAACCACTCTCCTACATGACATAAATTACACTGTATTAAAATGTGCTCTTGCAAAGAAATCTAGGACAAAGGTTGGTTTCTTCAGTATTTTCAAAGACCTTGGACTCTATTCATAAAGGGACATTATTTTTGCAAGCATTGCCAATGCCATTAATTAACTTGACTGTATTGATTTTACTGTTACAGCCTGATTAACGCTGGGCTTATCAACCCTCATCGTTTTTTAAGGCAGTCATCTTTTTATAGTATTTATTTACTGTTATTACCAATTTAGACCTAATTCATAAATCATTAACCATTTTTTGCAAGCTATTTAAAACCCTTTAAATTACCAAGCATACATGTTCATATTATATTACAGCACAGGTTCCCAAACTTCTTTACCTGAGGCCCACCTGTTCAGCTGCATTAGGCTCTGTGGCCCACTAGCACTCCTGGGGAAAATGTCAAATTAAAAACATTTTATATGTTTAAACCTGTAACATTATAAATAAATCTAATCTAAACTATCCTGTATTCATTTGAATAAATATTGTTAAAGATGGAAAGCACATAGACTATGCACTGAGTGAAAATACAAAAAATTGAAACACTTTAATTTTAGTAAATAAAATAAATTGCAAAAACTAAACAGATGTTTTTTGGGAAATTCTTTCCGAATTCTATCCATCAGTGGAATGTAATTTAACTTATATAAATTAGTAAGATGTTTATCTACGTAAATTCCTAAATATTTGATTCCATTAGGTTTAATTTTAAATGGGAATCATCGTTCCAGTTGGGAATGGTCTTCACTCGAAAGGGGAAGGATCTCACTCTTAGACCAATTAATCTTGTGTCCTGAAAATTCACTAAATTCTTCAATAAGTTTTAAAAGAGCTTCTAATGATTTACACGGCTCTGTCAGGTATAATAAAATATCATCAGCATATAATGAGACTTTGTGAATTGTGTTCCCTATTTCAAAGTCTTTAATATTTAAGTCAGTTTAATTTTTTCAGGTAGGGGTTTGATTACAAGAGCAAACAGCAGTGGGGATAGAGGGCATCCCTGCCTGGTGCCACGGGAGATGGAGAATGAGCTAGAGATCATTCCATTCGTGCTGACCCTGGCTCGTGGGTTATTATACAGAATACGTATCCAATTCACAAAATAGGGGCCAAATTGAAAATTTTCCAGTACCATAAAGAGATGTTCCCACTCCACGCGGTCAAATGCTTTTTCTGCGTCAAGTGACACAGCTATTGTAGGGCTATCTAACCTCCCTGCTTCATGTATAATATGAAATAAACATCGAAAGTTGTTGCTAGACATTCTGTTTCTAATAAATCCTGTTTGATCTGTATTAATTAAGGTTGGTAGAACCTTTTCAAGTCTAAGGGCCAGTATTTTAGCCAAGATCTTTAAATCAATATTAATTAAGGATATAGGGCGATATGATCCGCATACAGTAGGGTCTTTATCTGGTTTACATATGAGTGAAATTAAGGCTTCTTGGAGTGTTGGAGGTAATTCACCATTTTCCAAAATATGTTGATACATTTTAAATAATGGATCAATTAGTTCTTTTTGAAATTTTTTTAAAAATTTGCTTGTGTACTCATCTAAACCAGGTGCCTTGCCAGACTGAAGTGTCATCAGGGCAGATATTACCTCCCCCTTAGTTAAAGGTTGCTCCAGTGCCTCTCTGTCTACTTTCTGAAAGTTTAGATAATTTTATTGTACCAAGAAAATGTTCAATTTTTTATGTATATCTCCCCCTTCTGTGGAATATAGATTATTATAGAAGTCTCGGAAACAGTTATTGATCTCCTGTGGGTCACAAGTCAAGGAGGAGTCTAGTTTTTTAACATGTTGTATGCTTGCATTTGTTAATTATTATTATTATTATTTATTTCTTAGCAGACGCCCTTATCCAGGGCGACTTACAATTGTTACAAGACATCACATTATTTTTACATACAATTACCCATTTATACAGTTGGGTTTTTACTGGAGCAATCTAGGTAAAGTACCTTGCTCAAGGGTACAGCAGCAGTGTCTCCCACCTGGGATTGAACCCACGACCCTCTGGTCAAGAGCCCTAACCACTACTCCACACTAGTTCTAAACAGATGTTTTTATAAGACCTTTAAATTAGGTACCTTTGTATAATTGAACTTTTTAGAAATGCAGTTATTTTTGTTGGTCATCAAACAATAGTGCATGTCTCTTATTATTATCATTCATAAATGTCTGAACAGGAATCACTTTTGAGTAAAACCAGTACAACATGCACTAAAACATAACTCTTAAATCCTAATTTCTGAACACTGTGTAACGCCCAGCCATTACATCTCACGCTGACCTGTCATGCACAAAAAAGACGAATGCGCACAATACAGAGGGAAATGAGAGCCTTGCATAAGTTGCTTTTTTCGCCAATACTCTGTACAACCAAATACAACTTGCAAAATCACATTCAGTTGGCTTGCAACCACCTTCAAAATCACACACCAAGTTAAGTGGCCTCCACCTGTGTTAAATTGTAGCGATTCACATGAGTTCAGGATAAATTCAGCAGTTCCTGTAGGTTCCCTCTGCTGGGTAGTGCATTTCAAAGCAAAGACTCAACCATGAGCACCAAGGCGCTTTCAAAAGAACTCCGGGACAAAGTTGTTGAAAGGCACAGATCAGGGGATGGGTATAAAAAAATATCAAAGGCCTTGAATATCCCTTGGAGCACGGTCAAGACGATTATTAAGAAGTGGAAGGTGTATGGCACCACCAAAACCTGCCTAGATCAGGCCGTCCCTCCAAACTGGATGACCGAGCAAGAAGGAGACTAATCAGAGAGGCTACGAAGAGGCCAATGGCAACTTTGCAAGAGCTATAGGCTTTTATGGCCAAGACTGGTCAAAGTGTGCATGTGTCAACAATATCCCAAGCACTCCACAAATCTGGCCTGTATGGTAGGGTGGCAAGAAGGAAGCCATTACTCAAGAAAGTCCACCTTAAATCCCGTTTGAAGTATGCAAAAAAAAAAAAAACCTCAGGAGATTCTATAGCCATGTGGCAAAAAGTTTTGTGGTCTGACGAAACACATTATGGAACTTTTTGGCCTAAATGCAAAGCGTTATGTTTGGCGCAAACCCAACACAGCGCATCACCCAAAGAACACCATCCCTACTGTGAAGCATGGTGGTAGCAGCATCATGTTATGGTGATGTTTCTCATCAGCAGGGACTGGGGCACTTGTCAGGATAGAAGGAAAATGAATGGAGCAAAGTACAGAGAAGTCCTTGAGGAAAACCTGCAAGAAAGTTGAAACTGGGATGGAAGTTCACCTTTCAGCATGACAACGACCCAAAGCACACAGCCAAAGCTACACTGGAGTGGCTAAGGAACAAAAAGGTAAATGTCCTTGAGTCCTCCCAGTCAGAGCCCCGACCTAAATCCAATCTAAAATTTGTGGCATGACGTGATGACTGCTGTCCATCAACGCCCCCCAAGGAACTTGACAGAGCTTGAACACTTTTGTAAAGAAGAATGCTCAAATATTGCCAAATCTAGGTGTTGGTAGAGACCTATCCCAACAGACTCACAGCTGTAACTGCTGCCAAAGTGCTTCCACCAAGTATTAACTCAGGGGGGTGGAGACTTATCCAATTATGATCTTTCAGTTTTGTATTTTTTATATATAATTTTTTTCTCAATAAAAACTATTTTCCCCTCAACAGTGTGGAGTACGGTGTGTAGATAAGTGGAAAAAAAATCCTCATTTAAATGCATGAAACTCTGAGGTACTGACACAACAAAATGTGAAAAAAGTTCAAGGGGGTGTAGACTTTCTATAGGCACTGTATATCAAAGTACTCAATATTTTAAATGTTAATAGCTAATTAGTCACAAAAAGGTATTTCATAGGCATCAACTGAATTTTTAAATGAATGTTATTACATACAAAAGTTAGTATGAAAACTTTTTTACAAAAGAGAAAAACCATTCCAGCACCACAAAGCTGAGCCCGCGGTACAAATGCATTCAAACTCCTTTAGCTGCCTTTTTTGTTCTTTATGCTTTGCAAAGCGTATTCTTCGACATATTTGTAAATTATATTAATACTGAACACACTTTTCCATCTGCCAGCAGAGCGATCACATGACCTAACACTGCCCTATTGTCAGAGCTCTCGCTCTACATTCCGCCTACAGGTAGGCTATGGATGCATTCACAGAGATCATTCTGCGCAGATTCTGTGACCAATTCAGCCAATGATCTTCTAAGAATGATCTCCATGAACGCACCCATTGGCTAAATCGGTCAGATTCTGCACTGAATCTGCGCAGAATGATCTCCGTGAACGCACCCAATCTGTTGAGGGGGGTATAGCCTTTGATTATAAGCTACAGCCCAATCACATGATAAGGGTGATAGCCATTTTTTATGTTTGGAACAGGTGCAATGTCATTGTTTAAAATAAAATAAAAGATTGTCTCTCAGTTAAGAAACACAAAGTTGGTAAATGTAGGTGGGCTATGATGCCCAAACTTAATAAAGTTGATTGGATGTAAATATTTCAGAAAAAGTAAGTACAGAAAACATTGCATAGCTGCACTAATGTAATCATGGAGAAACGTGCTACCATGTTTTGTTTTTTTGTTCTTTTTTTGTGAAAAAATTAATGATCATCCAATAAGGTTTGCTGTGCTAAGCTTTTCTTTAAAAAGGGGAGGTTGAGATTTTTTTTTTTCTTAAATGTCTTGAAACCACTATAAATATATTAAAGAACTTATAACACATTATTACAATTTAAACAAGTGTGGTGAACTGGAATATGTTCACATAGGAGTATGTTCAGGAGTACCGGACCGGATTTCATATCTCGCAGTGTGGGCCCCAGGATACGTCAGCAATGGACAGCGGGAGTTTTAAGGGGGTTCTAGTGACGTGGGACACCCTGGCTTCTGTTCCATGGAGTGTGCCCAGGAACACAGTCTAATTTAAGCCTACCTTTTTACAATGAGAGGGTGCTTTGTTTGTTTTTTGTATATAATTTTCTGTGTATATAAAATGCAAAATAGTTTTCTAATATATAAGTTAATATAAAAGTTTTTATGTTCTAGAGCAGCGGTTCTCAAACTATGGGGCGCACCTCCCAAGGGAGGCACAGGAATGTGTAAAGGGAGGTGCGAGCTGTGTTTTTTTTTTTTTTTTGGAGGTTGGATGATTTGAAAAAAATATATTATATTATTATTTATTTCTTAGCAGACGCCCTTATCCAGGGCGACTTACAATTGTTACAAGATATCACATTATTTATATACAATTACATTATTTTTTTACACATTATTTTTACATACAATTACCCATTTATACAGTTGGGTTTTTACTGGAGCAATCTAGGTAAAGTACCTTGCTCAAGGGTACAGCAGCAGTGTCCCCCACCTGGGATTGAACCCACGACCCTCCGGTCAAGAGTCCAGAGCCCTAACCATTACTCCACACATGCTTATGTATTATATTTAAAAATAACACAAAAAATATTTTGTTTAATGTGCTAATGTTCTTTAGCAACTGACGTGATTTTTCCACCAAGTAAACTGTTATCAGCAGTGCGCTTAGAGAGAAAGAACTTAAGTG
This sequence comes from Huso huso, assembly GCA_036884735.1. Taxonomy (NCBI): domain Eukaryota; kingdom Metazoa; phylum Chordata; class Actinopteri; order Acipenseriformes; family Acipenseridae; genus Huso; species Huso huso. Next base: position 3,450,207 of record CM072695.1, read on the forward strand.
AGAAATGGATCATTTTGTGACAAAGGGAGAAAAACATACAACACAAACCGAAGTGAGGGCAGCAGTGGAGGTTCCAGCAAAACGCAGAAGCCGAAAATATGAGGAAGCATATTTAAAACATGACTTTACATGGAGCGGGTCCAGCGATGCACCGAGGCCTCAATGTGTTGTATGCGGCGAACTACCCAGCAAATGATAGTATGCAGCCCTGCAAGCTACACCGGCATCTCGAAACAAGACACCTGACCTTAGTGTCTAAACCCATAGAGTTTTTTCACAGGAAGCTCAATGGGTTAACAGGACAAAAAAAAGTTGTTGAAGTCTACAGCACTGTTAACATGAAGGCTACAGAGGCTTCTTACCGTGTGGCTTTACGCATTGACAAAGCTGGTAAGCAGCACAACATAGGTGAGAAACTACTACTTCCAGCTGCAAAGGATATGTGCTCATGATGATAGGAGAGAAAGCAGCATCACAGCTAGACGTGATCCCACTTTCAAATGACACAGTTTCACAACGTATTGAGGAGAGGGCCACTGATGTAAAAGAGCAGCTCTAGAAAGTGTTTGACAGAGCCCATATTTTTCAATTCAGATATACGAGTCTACCGACATATCCAATGCTGCACAGCTACTGGTGTATATTCGTTTTGCTACAGCAACAGAATTAAAAGAGGAATTTATGTTTTACCGTCCACTTCCAACACGAGCAACAGGTGAAGAGCTTTTTAAACTATTGAATGGTTTTGTCCAAGACGCTGGCCTTGATTGGGGACGTTGTTTTGGAATTTGCAGCGATGGCGCAAGGTCTATGACAGGACGGCATAGCGGGCTTGTGACAAAGGTACAAGACATGGCCCCCACAGCAACCTGGAATCATTGTATGATCCACAGACAGGCATTGGCTGCTAAGAAGGGGTCAGAGGAGCTTAGCAATATTCTTAATGTTGCAGTGAAAATCGTAAACTTTACAAAGTCGCGCCCGGTTAATTCAAGGATTTTTGCCATTTTATGTGAAGAGATGGGGGCAAACTTCACACAGTTGTTACGCGCAGAAGTCCATTGGCTGTCCAGGGGCAAGGTGCTGACAAGACTATTTGAACTGCGCGAGGATGTCCATATTTTTCTTGCAGACAATAACTCTCCACTTGTACAGCATGTCAGTGACACTTGTTGGATATCCTTGTTGTCATATCTGGCTGACATATTCAAGCGACTGAATTCTCTGAATGTGTCACTTCAGGGACGAGATGCAAATGTTTTCATTGCTAATGATCGGATAGCAGCATTCATTAACAAACTTGAACTGTGGTCTTCACGTGTGCAGCAGGGATCTGTTTGGATGTTTGCAACACTGGAGGACTTTGTGGAACAGTGTTATCAACATTTCTTAAAATGTTTGTGAAGTTTTATTTCAGCTGCTTCCATTTTCATTGTTTTTGAACTTAAGATTAATACTTCTGAAGCTCATACTGATCTATATTGATCAAATCCCTTCTACTTTTTATTCATTATGTTGCAACATATAGTAGGATTTCCAGTTTGTTGTATTGTTTCAGTAAACTGGGGAGGCGCAGTAATTTTTTTTTTATATAGCTCAGGGAGGCTCACTATGACAAAGTTTGAGAAGCCCTGTTCTAGATACACAGTCCAAATTCCTGTTTTTTTACAATGAGTTTTTTGGATATACATAATTAATATTTTTGAGTATTTTTATATAAAGTTTTTTGCACTTTGAAATACATGGTTTTTCGTTGTTTGTTAATATAATGTTTATATAATAAAGACTGCTACAGGTATTTGCTGATTAATCGGACTACCCAGTCCTTAATAATAAACTAACAAATACTGTTAATGCATTCATGCCTACATTTTTAGAATTAAGTTTCATTTGCTGTATTTGTGTGCAGATCTGACTTAAGAACATTTCTAGTTTTTTTTTTTTTTTTGTTTTGTTTTGTTTTGTTTTGTTTTTAAAGTTAGCCTTTAAAAAAATTATTTTTTCTGCATCCCGTATTTCGGACACTAGGCACAGATGGGTGCGTATTTTAGCATGCTGTTCACATATATCTCTGGAGATATGGGATCTCTCAGCCAACACCAGTTGACAGGGACTGTGGTAGCCAGGGGAGTGCCTGAGGCCAATATGATCTGAGAACCACTCCTTCACAATTCTGGCAGTGTGCACAGTGGCATTGTCATTGTCATTCTGGAATATGCCATCAGCATGTTTAGACGGTGAGCATTTTTGATTGCACCTGGTCAGCGATGATGTTGAGGTATGCCACAGAGTAAACCCAGAATGATCAGAGGAGCTCTCCCAGACCAGCAGAACATACCCAAGACCATGACAGCCCCACCAGTAGCCTGAACAGTGAACACTACTCTTAGGGGGTCTAGTGCTTCATGGGCTTGCCTCCATACCCATCAGTGTTGCATAGTGTAAAACGTGATTGGTCTGACCACATCACATGCTTCCAGTGTTCAACGGTCCAATATTTTCTTTATTGGCACCACTGTAGGCAGACATTGCAGTTTTTCTCAGATACAAGTGGTTTTCAGATTGCCATGGTGACAGGTATAGTATGTCCCTGCCAGTGCTGAATTCTGAGGTGAGTTTTTCTTGATTTGACTGCCCATTTCTTTTCACAAGACATGAAATCTGTCGTCTGTCCATTTTGTGCAGTGGCTTCGGTCGACCTGAATTGCACTTCTTGTTGATGGTTTTTTTTTCCCCATCAAACACTGAATTGTCACATTAGCCAATTCTGCTGTTGCCTTGAGCGATGCACCAGAGGCACGTGCACCAACCATCATGCCTTCTGTGTGGTGACATCAGCCTTCCATCCCATAGCACATCACACTGAGGGCCAGGCCTGATCTGCTACTACTTTATAGTCAAGGGTCATGGGAGATACCACGTGTTGACTCATTCCCTCTACATTGGACAGGAGGGGTCGCACAGCTTTGGGCACCTTCTCCTCTCATTGGCATCCTGCAGTGAGTGGCCAGCTGATGCCAGGAGCATTCATTGCCTCAGCTACAGTCTATACACATTTACTACTGTACCTCTCTTCAAAAAGCCAACAGGTCCAGAGATCTATTCTTGTGCTCTGCAGAGTTTCTATACAGGAGCCATGCACATCGGTAATCAACAATATAAGGGTCTTGAACTAGACACAACAAAAACTGAACCAAAAAACAATGCTCAGTTTAGATAATATGAAAATAATTGTTATAAAATTGTTATGTATAGCTAAAGCACACACTAACCAACATACATTCATGAATAAATAAGAATGAAAGATAATGGCTAAATAAATTGTCATCAATATATGTAGTGTCTAACAGCCAACTTGAAAGATTGCATTTGATGCTGAGGGAAGACATGATCTGGCAACCAAATAGTAAAAGCAGGGAAAATACAGCTGTAAGGGAGTAATATTTTCCAGGATTAATGATTTCATTTCAGTGAACACATAACCAGGGAGATGCACATACTCACCCCGTCCCATATATGGGACGCTTGGCATTAATATAATAAAGTAGCTTGCTTATTCAAATAAATAAATGGCAAGATCTGCTTCTGTGGCGCCCCTTGTGTAGTGCGTTGCTAGAAGAGACCTCAGGATCTTATTATTCAAAAGGGTCAATACAGTTTTATAACATTTTATATACTCGCATGTGTATCAATTCTCATTGGCAGAGTGGAGTGATTTATTTGTGAAAATGTAATTACGGGTATAATTTATTCAGTTAAATATATACATATGTCTGCAAGGGTTTATATCTTGGCCACTGGGAGATTTGTGTGTACACCACTGACATATGAAGGTTAATTATTTTGTTGTTACCGAGTTAAGTTCTTATCGGGACATGTTTATATAACTGATCTAACGTTAATAACACCGTGTAACAAATTATTTTTTTTTGGTTCCTGGGTAGTAAGTGTTATTTCCTAATTGCTTATGCCTCAAAAGTATAGAAAATGGCTATTATTCCCCACAAACTTTGCTTTTGTGACAAGGACAGTGATATTTTGAAATTTACCTATTTTCCAGAACATTCCAGATAGATTCAGTGCTGAGTAAACTTGGAGTAACTTCTAGAACTTTCTAGAACTTTCCAGTAATATAAATAGTAGTATAAATACAGGGGCCTTAAGCCCACCAGTTCAGTTTAGTTCCAGCTGCCTAAGTGGATACATATCTGCATTTTTTCTGAGATGGCATGAAGGTCATAGGAGACTTCAAAATGGTGGCATTCCTGATGGGTCTCCAAGTTTTACCTGCCTATATCTTTGCCTTTGGGACAGCAGGGACACCAAGGCGCACTACCACAGGCGGGACTAGCCACAGCGGACCGAGTTCTCTGTGGGGAGCAACAACGTCAAGTGGGAGCCACTGGTGGACCCCCGGAAGGTGCTGATGCCACCACTGCACATCAAATTGGGCCTTATGAAACAATTTGTCAGAGCTCTAGATAAGGAGTCGGCAGCCTTCAAGTACCTTCAAGACTTCTTCCCTAAGCTGTCTGAGGCAAAGGTCAAAGCCGGTGTCTTCGTCGGACCACAGATAAAGAAGATCCTGGAGTGCAATGAATTCCCCAAGAAGCTCACTAGTGAGGAGAAAGCGGCTTGGAACAGCTTTGTCGCAGTGGTTCGGGGCTTCCTGGGCAATCATAAGGCCGAAAACTATGTGGAGCTGGTTGAGACTCTGGTGAAGAACTACGGCACAATGGGCTGTAGGATGTCCCTCAAAGTCCATATCCTTGATGCTCATCTTGATAAATTCAAGGAGAACATGGGAGCGTACTCGGAGGAGCAAGGCGCGCTTCCACCAGGATATACTGGACTTTGAACGCCGCTACCAAGGACAGTATAATGAGAACATGATGGGAGACTACATTTGGGGGCTGATTCGTGAAAGTGATTTACAGTATAATCGAAAATCTCGAAAAACTACTCACTTCTAAATCTTTTGTAGTCATTTTTGTATTACTTTAGTATAAATACATGTTAATTTGGATTCATATGTTGTTTTTTTTCTGACTTTATGTGAACGAAAAGACACAAATTCGCCCGTTTTCTCATTGGAAATAGGTAAATTTCAAAATATCACTGTCCTGGTCACAAAAGCAAAGTTTGTGGGGAATAATAGCCATTTTCTATACTTTTGAGGCATAAGCAATTAGGAAATAACACTTACTACCCAGGAACAAAAATTGTGTTACATAGTGTTAATTCTAATAAAAATTATGAATGGATTAATACATAATTAGGCCATCTCAGTGCAAGATTATGTGCTGATGTCACCTGCATTTAAAAAGCTCTTTATTAACATGCCCCCTGTAACAACTATCTCCCTTAATAAAGTGACAGAAAGATTAAAAAAGAACATATAAATTACAGATCATTTACTCAGACAACTAGCTAAACGTACAAAAACCAAAAGTTTGTTGCTGTTCTGTAGGACAGATGCTAAAATATAATAAATATTACAGTATTTAGCTTTGGAGTTGCGTTGAAGATGACAAAAATATTTCGTCTGCTTTTTATTTACTTCTATGTTTATGGTCACATGGTCGGGTTGTTGAGGGTGACTGAAGCACACACTCCTGCACAGTGCGGCTGCAGGTGGATGATGTCTATTACGAGTTCCGCACGCAACACTACCCTGTGTGAGCTACCCTGCGAGAGCTACCCTGTGTGAGCTACCCTGCGAGAGTTACGCTGCGGGAGCCTTCATTCTGCACAGATATACCTTTGAATCTGTTAGCTCTGATTTGTGAATGTCTGCTTTGGTTGACAGTCCGCCAATACTCCCTCGCTACACTTGCGGCCCACGGTTTGGTAATCCCTGTATTACAATGCCTCTCTTTAGCAATGGTTTTCTAAATAATTTTTGCGGTGGGTTCAGGGCTTTGAGCACCTGGCGTGGACAGTGCCGAATTTCCAAATTGTAAACATCTTTCTAATGCCCCCCTTTGCCGCTTGCATTCTTCTTCCTCCCAATTCTTGTTTGACACATTGTTTGCTGTATTCAAGCAAAATCTACCTGGACTTTTCTTGTGCTGTTGCGCAAAAGTGCGCAAATCCGTATCTGTTTAAAAAAAAAACATTTGCCTATGCGTTAATCTGGCCTTGCCTATTTCTTACATCCACTGGGGGCATAGTGTTGCCAGGGGACAACCCAGAGTACCAGATGAATTTAGAGAGAAGACATGTTTGAGACTGTAGATAATTGTGGCAGGGTGAAAGCCCTACCTCTGCGTGTGTGGAGAATATTGGGTTGGCAGGGAGCTTGAGGCGATGGTGGTGTTGTCATTGTAGTTGTTTTTTCTTCAGTAAACAATAATAATCTGGAAGCTATAAGTAGAAATCAAGCCGATTTCACTAATAATAACTTTTTAATTATACTCCTTTGAGCCGCTCACTCCAGTCTCTTGCACACATTTTTTTCTTTCCCTACTACCCCCCCCCCATTACTTTACTTCTTTCTGATTCGGTGTAGCTTAGTGGACTTTTGCTGAGTTCTAATAGGGTTACTACAGTGACAGTTCAACATAACCACAAGGCTCCATAATAATAATAATAATAATAATAATAATAATAATAATAATAATAATATCCCAGAATGTTCTAATATTGATAAATTAAACAATTGTTTCTTGACAGTTTCATTGCAGTACTTTCACTTCTTTCAAAATAGGGTGTATTGTGTTGTGACAGGAATATCAATATCTTTCCTTGAGTTAAAGTAAAAAAAGAAAACTTCTAGAAATATGAATAGAAAAATGGGGACTTGTTAGAAAGCTGCAATGCTATTGAGAAATAAGGAAATGTTTTTTAGTAGACTTTATTTAAGTTCTTCAGAAAAATATTGGATTCTACTATCATCAGATCTCAGGAACTTTCAACACTGGATGCAGCATTTATTTAAGAACTTTCAACACTGGATACAACATTTATTTAAGAACTTTAAACACTGGATTCTGTATTTATTTAAGAACTTAAACACTGGATACAACATTTATTTAAGAACTTTAAACACTGGATACAACATTTATTTAAGAACTTTAAACACTGGATACAACATTTATTTAAGAACTTTAAACACTGGATACAACATTTATTTAAGAACTTTCAACACTGGATACAACATTTATTTAAGAACTTTCAACACTGGATACAACATTTATTTAAGAGCTTTAAACACTGGATACAACATTTATTTAAGAACTTTCAACACTGGATACAACATTTATTTAAGAACTTTCAACACTGGATACAACATTTATTTAAGAACTTTCAACACTGGATACAACATTTATTTAAGAACTTTCAACACTGGATACAACATTTATTTAAGAACTTTAAACACTGGATACAACATTTATTTAAGAACTTTCAACACTGGATTCTGTTTTTATTTAAGAACTTTCAACACTGGATACACCATTTATTTAAGAACTTTAAACACTGGATACAACATTTATTTAAGAACTTTCAACACTGGATACAACATTTATTTAAGAATTTTCAACACTGGATACAACATTTATTTAAGAACATTTGAGTAGCACCCCCGCAGTAGGAAATACACACAAAACAGCTTTTGGTAAAAAGAATGACAAGTGAAATATGTGCAGGTCTGTGATAACAGCTCTTTGCATTTATTGTAGCTTTTTTATACAATTGGGATAATGTTACTTTCTACTGCCATCTAAAGTGCACCACAGAAATGCCATCTTCTCCCTTTATCCATACATACTGAATAAAGGTCTACTTATAAATAGAGAAAATTTCTCTTTCGAAACGTATACAGTGCATGTACTGACCAGCACAGGCAATGGTACAATCATGTCTAGGGTACAATCATGTTATTTTGATAGATCAGATTTTCATCCAATCTTGATCACAACACTCTGATTCTCTGGAATACAGAATTACTCTGTGTGTGTGTGTGTGTGTGTGTGTGTGTGTGTGTATATATATATATATATATATATATATATATATATATATATATATATATATATATATATATATATATATATATATATATATATATATATATATATATATATATTGCCATATTCACAGTCTCATAGTTCAAATGAAAAAGAACACATACCTAAAGCAAAGAACATGTTGAAATACTAACAAGTAAAAGAGTAAACAGCAGAGGAGGAGAAGGGGAACTAATCAATAGATATTGACTATTGTTAAGACAACTGAACTTTCCAGTTTCTCCCAGGGAGGTCTCAAAAAACCAAGATCAATAGAGCCGTTCCTGCATATTTCTTGATTTCTTGGAGAAATGTAAAGCAGCATTGGCTACAGCTCTGGAACCCGCAGTGTACTGAGAAGACAAACACAACCAGAAGATAAAAGCAAAATAATGATGTAGAAATAATCAGATTAGTCTCACTGTCTTCCTGTTAGTCTCACATTGACAATGTGAAAAACCCTTGTGAGGAATTAACTACTGTAGAAACATGTTGTAATGGTCTTTAGTAGAAAACACATTGCTAAGATCCATGGTAGGTCAGAACATTTTGAATTTCATTTGCTATACTTTCAGTATGTATGCTTTTGAATTATACATGCTACATGCATACAGTTGTGGTCTGGATTGCAGACTGCTGATGGGCCCAGTTTGATATTAGACTAAGATGCGATTGAGTTTTATGCTGCAGTTGCATCTCACCATATCTATCACAACTTTTAAAATCAATTGTTATTGCAATACTGTCCCAGGATGGCTCACCTGGTAAAGGTACGACAGTGTGGTGTGCAGTGTGAGTCATACAGTCAGGGGAGCGCAGGTTCGCATCCTGGCTGTGCCAAGTCCCCTGTCTTAGCTGGAGTTTCCAAATGGAGGGTTACAATGGCTATGGTACTAAAGTAGAAGGCCTTTCTGACTCCCATATTCTACACAATGTCGCATTAGCGCACAATTCTTTGGGGGTTTATAAAATTGCTAGGTTGACTATTTTGACCACAGATATTATTCAACAATCGCTAGTTGTCCTTGTGCATGCAATCCATTAGTTTCACTGTTGATGATTATGACAAAATGTGCATGCAGCTCTACTTTTATCATTAGAATTGTTTATTGAGGTGACAGATACTCCAGTCTACAAGCTGCAAGCTGTGGAAGAGGAATTTGTCTCTACGCTGTGGTAATGTAAATGCAGATAGTTCACAGCCCTCCATGTGCGCTCCTTCCTCGGAGATCTGTCTTTCTGGCACTAATTATGCATTACGTTTCAGTTCCAAAGTCTTAGTTTAATTATTTTGGAAAATGAATGCAGTGATAGGCAGTTCAATTTCTCCTGCTTCACAAGTTTTAATTTGCCACTTGAAATTATTTTCATCCGCCTTGCTCTTTTTTAGTGCCTGTGTTGACCTACAGCATAATTACTGTAATTAATTGTTGTTTTCTTATCCAGTAAGTCACTCATAGTATTATATGGGTATTTATAATGCTGGATTGAACTTGAAACTGGGACAGTTTTTCAGCAAGCAACTTCCTTCACATTCATGTCACCAACCTGTGTGAATGGAGCAGCAATCTGTGTGAGTATATTCATTCCACAAGAGCAATCAGCACACATTTAATAACTATATGTGAAAAAATATTTAGCCCAAGAGAGCTGCCCTCGAAACTTGACAGCTGCATTTTTAATTAGACTCTCTTTAATTAGAGATTGGGGGAGGGATTATGAATGTTTGCTCCTTTGATCACTGCCCTGTTATTTAATTAAAGATTGGGGAGGGATTATGAATGTTTGCTCTCCTTTGATCACTGCCCTGTTATTTAATTAGAGATTGGGGAGGGATTATGAATGTTTGCTCCTTTTGATCACTGCCCTGTTATTTAATTAAAGATTGGGGAGGGATTATGAATGTTTGCTCTCTTTGATCACTGCCCTGTTATTTAATTAGAGATTGGGGGAGGGATTATGAATGTTTGCTCCCTCCTTTGATCACTGCCCTGTTATTTAATTAAAGATTGGGGGAGGGATTATGAATGTTTGCTCTCTCCTTTGATCACTGCCCTGTTATTTAATTAGAGATTGGGGGAGGGATTATGAATGTTTGCTCCCCCCTGATCACTGCCCTGTTATTTAATTAGAGATTGGGGGAGGGATTATGAATGTTTGCTCCCTCCTTTGATCACTGCCCTGTTATTTAATTAGAGATTGGGGGAGGGATTATGAATGTTTGCTCCCCCCTTTGATCACTGCCCTGTTATTTAATTAGAGATTGGGGGAGGGATTATGAATGTTTGCTCCCTCCTTTGATCACTGCCCTGTTACTTAATTAGAGATTGGGGGAGGGATTATGAATGTTTGCTCCTCCTTTGATCACTGCCCTGTTATTTAATTAGAGATTGGGGGAGGGATTATGAATGTTTGCTCCCTCCTTTGATCACTGCCCTGTTACTTAATTAGAGATTGGGGGAGGGATTATGAATGTTTGCTCTCTCCTTTGATCACTGCCCTGTTATTTAATTAGAGATTGGGGGAGGGATTATGAATGTTTGCTCCCCCCTTTGATCACTGCCCTGTTATTTAATTAGAGATTGGGGAGGGATTATGAATGTTTGCTCCCCTTTGATCACTGCCTGTTATTTAATTAGAGATTGGGGAGGGATTATGAATGTTTGCTCCCTCCTTTGATCACTGCCCTGTTATTTAATTAGAGATTGGGGGAGGGGTTATGAATGTTTGCTCCCTCCTTTGATCACTGCCCTGTTATTTCATTAGAGATTGGGGGAGGGATTATGAATGTTTGCTCCCTCCTTTGATCACTGCCCTGTTATTTCTTTAGAGATTGGGGGAGGGATTATGAATGTTTGCTCCCTCCTTTGATCACTGCCCTGTTATTTAAAGTTCAGGTAAAGTCACCTGGCTGTTGCAGATGCAATTCCATTTTGTCACATGATTTCAATGGAAAGAGGAAGTCAGTCAAGCCTACAGTAGGCCAGTTATGACATGTAAGAAAAAGAAAAGTAATAATAATAACTGAACAACAGTATTAAAAGGCAAGGGAACAAAAAAAAACTTAAACTACATGCTCTTTAAAATCTAAAGAAAATGTGAACAATATTGACAAGTGTGTTTAATAACTATTTATTATTGATATGCATTATACATTTATTGAAGTCCATAAACATTGAATAGATTATTATTTATTTCTTAGCAGACTTACAATTTTTACATACAATTACATTATTATTATTTATTTACACATTATTTTTTCATACAATTATCCATTTATACAATTGGGTTTTTACTGCAGCAATCTAGATAAAGTACCTTGCTCAAGGGTACAGCAGCAGTGTCCCCCATCTGGGATTGAACCCATGACCCTCCGGTCAAGAGTCCAGAGCCCTAACCACTACTCCACACTGCTGCCCTGATTTGCAATCGTGTGTGTGTGTATCATATTCCTTATGCATGTTGAGTATGTTTATGAAATGTATGTTTCTAGTTAATACTATTGTTTTGTCATTTTCATATTTTTTACACAAACTGTGGAGAATGTCATTTTGATCTGATGAAATGTGCATTATTGTCTGGATACAGTCAACCACATAAGTGGACTGTCTTGCATGTGTGTTTTTTTAGTGTTTATTTTGTAGCCTGTGAATTTGTACACAATCTCTGAGCTCTAGTTTCCAGAGTGGCTTGGGGATTTCACGCTTGGTGAGTTTCTGTTGACATGTGGTCCTAGAGCTGCTGCCCTGTTTGTTTAAGATGAGTCTATTGCTGCACTGTGCTAATGGAGTGGTTTGCAATATTACAAGGATACAGGATAATATTAAGTAGTGAAGTGCCTGTATCTCAGTTTCTATTTTAAATATTCATGATACAGGAAAGTAGTTCTCTAAATTCCGCTGTTTAATTTGGTTTCAACATACTTTCTTTTCTGTGTATTGTATGTGTTATACAAACAGAATACTCCATGAACGTTCATGGAGTGCTGTGGCTTTTTAACTCAAGAGGATAGCCATCCTCATTCATGGACCAGGGATGGCAATAAGACTCCCATTGCATAGCAGTTTGATCCATTCCTGGTTTCACTATAAGTTTAATCAGCGACACCTGAGCTTGTTACCTATAGACTGTGGCTAATTAGGTTTGTATTAAAAACTGGAATGGGTGAAATTGCTATGAAACAGGAGTTTTATTTCCATCCCTGATGAACTTGTATGCAGTCATGTAGAAATCACCTTATTTCCAACAGCAATTTGAGCTGAATAAAAAGCAGCTCTTAAATAAATGGTGGGTGGGGATTTTGTGGAATGTACTTGTTTTCATAGTTTAAAACATATTTTAAAATATTTATCAGTTTTCTTAAAGCTACAGCAGATTGATGCAATCCAGGGTGATTAGCCAGTGCCATAAAATGTGCTAATAAAATCCAGCTGTGACTTGTCCTAGAAGTAGATTTATTTTTTAATTAATTTTTTTGGCAGACACCTTTATCTAAGGCGACTTACAGGTGTTACAGGGCAGTACAGGGTTACAATGCAAGCTTAATATTTAAATAGTGTAGTTTACAGTAAGTGCAAATAATAATACTAAAATACAATATGAACTAGGATGCAGTTAGGATCACAACAGTTTATATCTACAATGACATAGTAGCGCAGTGGTGCAAGGATAGTGCATTAGCTGAGGATCCAGTAACATGGTGATAGGTCAGGTAAGTTCAGTGCATAATAGGAGCAGTAGAGCAAGAGATCTACAAGTGCAGTCTAAACAGCTGGGTCTTGAGGAGGCAGGGGAAGGCAGTGAGAGACGGAGCACTCCTGAAGTTCTCCAGTAGCTGGTTCCACCACAGAGGGGCTAAGGAAGAGAAAGACCAGTCATGGGAGGATGGAGAGTGGAGGGAAAGCATGACCAGTCAGCCTGTAGAGGAGGAGTGGAGAGGGTAAGAGGGGGTGTAGGGAGACACGAGGGACTGGAGATAGGAGGGCAGTGTGGTGAAGAGAGGTAGGTAAGAGTAAAGGTCTTGAATTGAATGCAAGCAGAGATAGGTAGCCAGTGGAGGGTGCGAAGCAGAGGGGTAGCATGAGAGTAGCAACCCCTTGGTAGATTAACCCAATCCTCTCCTGCTGTTTCTCTGTGCTTTAAAATACGCAAGGTAGCAGCCATTTAGCGATTTTGTTAATACAGAGAACCTGACATATCCGATTTACTGTCATTGATTCCAGGGGTCCACCGGGTGGTACCTCAGAGGGAGTGGTTATACTGCATTGTAGTTGCTTTATTAACATCGGGGCATTATACATTAACAATGTCAGGTGCATCAGTGTGTCTGAAACACCAAAGTACGGGACTGCATGTGTACTATAAGTGAAAATGATTGCAAAACAAAGCACTGCAATACAGGATTTGGCCATTTACAAAATAGCATTGCAAAAACAGTTCTTACCATGCTTTCTCAGTCTATACAAAAGTAACCCGACAGGTTTTTTTTTGTTTTTTTTTGACCGCGTGTTAACTCACAATGACAAACTGGCTTGGAGGTTGGCTAAAAAAATCTTGTTTAATCTTTTTAATGTTACAGTAATTATATGAATCCCTTGTTTTCTTTTATTTAACATGGTTAAACTGGGCAGTTATGTGAAGTGGCAGCCCCTGTGTTATTTTGTATTTGTGTTTTATGTTTTATTATTGTATTTATATATGACAGCGAAGCGCCGAGTGTTTTGTTATTGTTTTGTTTTTATTTAAAATGTGTTCTGGCAGAGGCGAGGTTGAGTACTCGTGCAGAAGGTGGCCATCTCCCAAGCTAATTAAGTGATTAATTTGTTGCTAATCGGGAGATGGTCACCTGTATATAAACCTGCAGCTGTCTACCCTCAGGGTGGGTGTGTTCAGAGGAGGAATGAGAGCGAGGAGCGAGGAGCGAGGAGCGATTAGCGAGGGGGTGAGGGAGCGAGAAAAGTAAAATTATATACCGGAACAGTGACAGCAATTGCCCAGCCTGACCTGTATTGTTTTGTTTTGTATCGTGTTTGTGATTATTTTGTTTAAATCTTTTATTTTCGCTCTGTGAGCAAGTGTTTTTTTGTTAAACCTTTTATTTTATTTTTGTCATTTAAATATAAAACGGCGCAGGTGCCTTTGCACCGTAACTGCATTACTTGCCTGGTGTCAGTTTGTTCCTTCCTGCTTCTGGCCTGACATCACCGCACAGCCACCCTGCCACAGACCCATAATAAAATGTGCATTTATCAGTTTCCATCAGTACCGTTCAGTTGGTAGCAGCACATGTACAGGTAGTGGACAAAAAAATGGAAACACCAATGTAAAGTCACTTAATAGGGCGTTAGGCCACTATGGTATCCCGCTCTCTGGGGAGTTTACGGCGGACCGTTTTTGATGAAACTGACTGCTTGCGCCCCAGGTTGAAATTTGCAGTCAGTTGATCTGCAGTTGCTCGCCTGTTTTGCCTTGCACTTCGAATTAATGCACAGATATCACGATCCTGGAATAGGCACTTCCGCCCACTGCTGCCCTTTGCTGATGATGTCTTTCCCTTGGAGTTCCATGCCGACATCACCTAGACAACGTTGCTCGTGAAACATCAGCAAGTTGAGCTGTCTTGGTCACTGAAGCTCCTGCCAAACGCGCCCCAACAATCACCCATCTTTCAAAGTCACTGAGGTCTCCTCTTGCAGCCATGCTAGCTATAATTATAGGCAACCAGGCCTGTCCAGCATTTTTATACATGACCCTAAGCATGCTGGGATGTTATTTGCTTAATTAACGCATGAGCCACACCTGTGTGGAAGCCCTTGCTTTCAATATACTTGGTGTCCCTCATTTACCCAGGTGTTTCCATTTTATTGTCCACTACCTTTAAATGACACGTGCCAGAGGTCCATCGGTTAATAGAGGGTATCGTATCTTATAGGATCGGATATGACAGGTTCTACTGTACATGAGAGGATTAAGTTTGTTGCCGTTTTTCTAGTATTTACTTCTTATGGTCATACATGGACACATTTGCAGACTGGATCATTTGCTTCTTTGGTTTGAAGCTGATGATTGTCAGTATTCCATCCAGAATGTCTGTCAATACAGTTAGTGTTAGTCAGCAACAACTACAGGCCTGTCAATGTCAGAAGAACATAAGAAGAACATAAGAAAGGCTTGGGAATGAGAAAAGGTCATTCGGTCCATCAAGGCTCTTCCCTTGTTAGCACACCATTCTCCCCTACTAGGAGCACAGAATCTAGTCATTTTTGTAATGTTCCCAGTGTTTTAGATCATACTACTTCAATCTAACATTCTATTTGCCTTTTTAATTGCCTCACCACATTGGCAAGATACTTTTAATGATGACTCCACTAACCCTAAGGTCCTTTTCAAGGTCCTCCATCCCGTTCATTTTATAACATGGATTATTACACCCAATATGCAATACTTTACATTTCTTAACATTACAATTTGTTTGCCACAAGTTTGCCCATATACATAGAAGGTCCACATCCGTTTGAATTAGCTGGGCTGCGGTTTCAGAGTCCACTACTACTCAGGTTTGGTATCATCTGCAAATGTAACAATCTTGCAATGTGTATCTTGGTCCAAGTCATTTATATCAACGAGGAACCATGAATTAACTCGATGTTCATGATGTTCTGTGCTCAGACATTTTTTGTTGTTTACTGATTTATGGGTTAAAATGTGTCTTTTACTGACTGTCTGTACATTTGCGGCCCTTGGGATGATAACATCTTTATCTTAGAGTTTTACTTGATCATCAGATATGGTGCAAAGAAAAATAAATAATGAGAAGAGTGTACTTTTATTTTATATCCTCAAGGAGAATATCTTCCAGTTGGAAAAAAATAGAGGATAACAGATGGCAACTACAATAACCTTTACAGAGATTTAATGAGTTCTAGATTACAGACATAATTGCATAAATAATTGCTGTGCATTTCCACCTGATTAAACAGATGTAGGTGGAAATGCCATTTAAATGAAAATGCGATTAACAATGGTGTATGTGAACTCACACAAGAATCTGGAGGCGAAAAGAACGTCTGGAGAAAGCTTTGCTAATTCCGCTAATTCAGTTATTAAAGGTATTTTTAGATAGGCTCAAAGGAGATGTAAGCACGATTTAGAGAGTATTAAAAACATGTGCACCCCAGGCTCAGAGTGTCCAAGACAAACTTACTTACTTAAATTCAATTACAGGTCTATCATTACTAAAGGCTAATCTGGGGCAGATTACACTTTTAATTTAAATCTCTAAGACAAACAACGTTTCCAATTAGATTCTTTTAAATTGCTTGAGATTCATCTAAACTGAATTGGACTTCATTGACTGTTTGATAGCTTTCAGTGAACCTTGGAAACCCATATAAAGCTAAAGAGTAATAGTATAGTCCAGTAGCCATACCTGCACAATGAAGATGTTCATGCCTATGTTGACTAAAATGTTAGGATACTTTTTATCTGCAGCAATACAAGGCATAGCTACCTCAATTAACCATATCATCAGTCCTTCCTTTTGACCTCACAAACTGGACATGGAGGTCACCGTCACAGGTAGATAAGCTCTAATGAACAAGGACTGTGGGAAACCTACAGTAACAATGGATTACTTACTACAGCATCTGTTTTCAATTCTCCCATGAGTAAAGCAATTTTGTTGACTTTTTAAATGAATCCATAAAAAGGCGAGTGGCCATCACAATTGGCCCATCCAATGCAGCAGTAGAACCGATGACCCGATTTGGGCACAGTTCTGTACTTTTACACAGTCAGGTAAAAGCATGTGTAAGGGCCCATGTAAAAGCATGGCTCCTGTCTGTGTAAGGGCTCTTGTAAAAGCATGGCTCTTGGCTGTGTAAGGGCTCTTGTTAAAGCATGGCTCCTGGCTATGTAAGGGCTCTTGTAAAAGCATAGCTCCTGGCTGTGTAAGGGCTCTTGTTAAAGCATGGCTCCTGTCTGTGTAAGGGCTCTTGTAAAAGCATGGCTCCTGGCTGTGTAAGGGCTCTTGTAAAAGCATGGCTCCTGGCTGTGTAAGGGCTCTTGTAAAAGCATGGCTTCTGTCTGTGTAAGGGCTCTTGTAAAGCATGGCTCCTGGCTGTGTAAGGGGTCTTGTTAAAGCATGGCTCCTGGCTATGTAAGGGCTCTTGTAAAAACATGGCTCCTGGCTGTGTAAGGGCCCTTTCATAACTAGTTTGTTTGGAGAGGATGATTCGGTCAACACCCAAGTTCGGTTCGTTTTGCCAGGCGTGAAACGTCAAAAATATTTGTTTAGCATCACAGTGTGCACCAGATGCGGGGTCTAGGATTCACTTGAAAAGGTGGTCAGCAGAAACGCAGCAGAAACCAAACCAACTGGTGGTGATGTAATGCATAACCCACAGTCCACAGGAGCAACGTTATTAAAAGAAATTAGGCATAAGCATACCGTTTCTCATATGAGGAGCCATTTCAGACAACAGTGTGCCATTGCAGAGGGAGACCAAGTTTTGCAGTGAGAGAGACCAAAGCCATTTATATACGTAACAGCTACACATAATATTACATTATTTTCCCCACTAGTTTACCAGAGATGTCCTGATAGAACAGCCAGTACAGAGTGTACACTAATAGCAAGTCCATCGTTTAAATATCCTTTATTTGTAGCAAAAAAAAAAAAAAGATTATTAATGATTGGTACTGAAAAAATGCATAAATTGAAATAAAGTAAAAGTTATGAAATATCATATTACAATATGATCATATTGAAAGATTGATGAACAGGGATTGGTAGGTGCCACTTACTGGTGTCAGACTGATGCCAGTGGCAATGCAACAGCCAACACAAAATTCAAAGAATAAAGTATAAAGCCTCGTTTGTCACCTTTAAAATCGTCTCCTCCCTACACATAATCTGGCACGAAAATGTTGATGTTCCTCTTTAATATTTTTAACCTGACTTTCGTGCTGCCTTTCTACCTATAGCAGACTGTGAATAAACCAAACAGGAAGCCTGACACGGACACAACCATTGAATAGCCATCTGGGCATCAACAGCCAGGCAGAATTTAGGTCACATATCCAGACAATCAGGTGCACTTGCACAAATTGCAGTGTGAAACTAAACAAACTGCAGTGTGATTACAGTAAAGCAAACTTGTATTCACTTGGCGGCGAACTGCAGTTCGTTTGAAACCAATCGATGCAAAAGGGCAGCATTTCAAATGAATTCTAAATCAGATCTTTATAAATGAACTAGGTATGAAAGGGCCCTAAGGCAAAGGCTGGACTTTTTGACCAACATATCTGTATGCATTCTTTTTCGTAAAAAAAATCTGATAGTTTATTTAAATTAACAGCGTAATTAATTGACTATTTTTCCATTTAAACGAAGTGAATCTGCAGCATCGCATGCAGCATTCAAAATGCCCAGCTTGTATATTTTCTTAACTGCATTTAAAAAGAAAAATAATGGACGAATAGTGCTGTGATAAAGGTGAACTGTATGTAACGCTGTTTTTATAGTTTTGCTATTTCTGTGGTTTTGTAGTTTGTCTTGTATATGAACGTATTGGAAAGAGAATACTCATGTTTTTCAGGTACAGTATTGCATTTTTTTTCTTTTTCCTACAGAAAGGCCTTTTGAAGTCGACCATCAGAGACATGTGCCAATTATAACAGATACTGCTCCAGAGTCTGCCTTTCGACCCAAACCAGCCCGGCCTCTAGCTATGTGTAATGAGACTGACTCCCATGGGAATAGAGATAAGGGACCAGTTGCACAAAAAAGTCTTAAGTCTAAGACTTAGTTTAAGTCCAGCGAAATTGGTCTAACGTAAAAGACCTTGAGATAAGTCTGTTGCACAAAGCAAAACTTTGTAGGTCTTAAGTACTGTTGCTAAGCAACAAAGACTGGTCTTATTTTTTCGAGTCTGTTTGAAAAAATCAAAATTGCTGCACGCAAAGTGAAGAAAATACTATTTTAGCAATGAAGGAAATTTGGCAATTGTACTAGAAGTAATTAATAAAAAAAGAAATATATTGGGGAGGTCAGGGGTGCCATTAAAAAATTCTGACAAAAATAAACCTTGGCAAGAAATTACTGAAAGGGTAAATGCCATCAACCCAGCCATAAGTGGTACTGTAAATTACATTTAAAAAATTGAAAAAGCAGCTGGCTGAGGCCAAAAAAGAAACCAAACACTGGAGGCCTCCCTTCTGAATAACTTCTTTAATAATTGATATTTATGGGGAAACACGTCCCATTTTCAGCGGAATTGAACAGGTGCAGAGATGGGAATAGAGGATGCTACGGTAATAGCAGCAGCAGGGAAATTAAAAATAAGTTGGTGAGTGTCTATATATTTTCAAATACCGTTTAATTAAAAATGTATTCAATCGGTAGTATTCTTATACTCAAAATCTGGTAATCATGATTTTGTGTAACAGCAACGTATATGTGGCTGTTACGAGTACAGACAAGTTGGGAATGAAGTTCATTAAAAAGTAACTGTTAGATAACTTTCACAGACCAGTTTTTTACTGAAATGTTTAGTTTGTTTATATTTTGCAAAAAGCTGCATGCACATTTTTTAAATGTATGTGTTGTTGACCTCAGCTGGGCAAAAAACGTGCAGATTAGTTTTAACAGTTAAAACTAAGTGGTTATACACATATCAAAGTTTGACTTGTTTACAGTAGTGTATGTCTCTTGGACAAGGGATGGTTGTTTGTGCAGAAAACATTCATGAATAGGGTTAAATGAATCTGATACTACCATTGAGGCTTTTTAATCCTGCTGGCTGACGATTTGTGAATCCCTGTGAAGTCTCCAACAACATTTTAAACACTTCCAGTGGCATAGAAACGAATTGCCACACAAACTTGAATGACTGCGGGGATTCTGTGGCTTCTGTTAGCTGCAGGCTCCAAGTCATCTTGCAACATCTTGTGACAAGGCTGGCTGAGTGATGATGTCAGACCCAGCAAAGGAAACACACACAGGACGGTGAAATGATGAAGGCGCTTGCTTGCACCGGTTTATTTCAAATAAAAAGGTTGTACAAAACAGAAAAACACAGACTGAACAAACAAAACAGCGCGTTGGCCAAAGTAAATAGACAGACAAACAAAGTGGACGAACAGACAAACAAGTACCGCGCTGGTGCTTCCAGCAGCGCAATAGCAATTGTTATTTTGTTTCTTTTTTATTTTTTACCTCCTCTCCACACCCGTTCTCCACTCACGAACACACAACCCCGAGTGAATGAAACGTGCATCTACTGTATATATACAATTGTGCTGGGATTCAATTACCAATTAATTATTCACTTGAATCCCAGCACGTGAACTAAATCTGTGCAACCCTGTGCTCACATATTATTAAATACTTTAAATGCACCTGAAGTGACCCCGTGCCTAAATACAATTATACATTTTAAACAATCGTGCTCATTACCCGCATTATATCCCGTGTACCAACTACAATACAGCAACATTAACACACGCAACATACAACATAAAACACAAGAATACACACAGGGGCGGGGGACATTGCCACGCATCTCCACTAAAGTTAATACATCCTCATTGTGGAAACGCAGTCGTTCAAACACAGCAATGTTGTTTAAATTCTCTAAGGGATTGTGCCTGTCCTTAAATACTCTTTACCTACGAAATGCCCTTTCATTTAAAAATTCAGCAAAAGCTATCAGGTGTGCTGCCATGTTGGCTTCTATAGCAACAGATACTTGTTTCCCATCTAACCCTGATGAGGGGGAGGCTTAAAAAATTACTTAAATTTAAGACCAGACTCAAATTAAGACTTTTTGTGCAATATGTCTTATTTATTTGGGGCTTAAATTTTAAGTCTAAGTCCAATAAGCGGTCTTAAAAGCATTTAAGACATTTTGTGCAACTGGACCCAGAACTTGAGCTGTAATGAGACTGACTCCCATGGGAATTAGAGATCAGAACTTGAGCTGTAATGAGACTGACTCCCATGGGAATTAGAGATCAGAACTTGAGTTGTAAATAGGCTGACTCCCCACAACTAGAATTCCCAGATGTTAGGGTGCCCCAGTCTTGGTATTGAAGCAATGAGCTATGTACTGCATGTAGGTTTGGTAAAAACAGTGAGATTGACTTGGACAGAGAAGAAGAGAGGAGGAGACAAGAACCAAAAAATGCCAGATCTCAATTAAATCCAGCTAAAAAAAAAACTAAATATTGTTTAAATGACTTAAAAAGGAACTGTTTTTACCTGGATCGCCATTGAAGAAAGGAAACGTTAATAATTGATTAATTCATATGGACTGAGTGTCCTGCTGTGTTAGACATCCCAATGCAAAGAGGATTTTCTCATTGAACAAAGAACTGAGGTGGACAGCACCCAACACCATCGCCCTACAGACCCGGATCTGAGGTGGACAGCATCCAACACCATCGCCCTACAGACCCGGATCTGAGGTGGACAGCACCCAACACCATCGCCCTACAGACCCGGATCTGAGGTGGACAGCACCCAACACCATCACCATACAGACCCAGATCTGAGGTGGACAGCACCCAACACCATCACCCTACATACCCGGATCTGAGGTGGACAGCACCCAACACCATTGCCCTACAGACCCGGATCTGAGGTGGACAGCACCCAACACCATCGCCCTACAGACCCGGATCTGAGGTGGACAGCACCAAACACCACTGCCCTACAGACCTAGCTCTAGCTCCTTTAGGATGGGGGGGGGGGGGCAGTAGACCCCTTAAAGGGGCCACCATTTAGACACATACTTTTAAACATAGTAATTTTTCGTTGCAGTAAAAATATAGGCTTATAGGCAATTCCATGACAAACAAATGTAAATGCAGAGTGACTCACCAAATAATATTCTTTTAGATGTATTCAGTGCATCTCTGCCACCCATGTTCTACAGGTGTACATCATTTGGGATGACGTTTTTATCTCTACCTCTTTTTTTCTGAGCTGTATTTTTTATTCCTTTATACTTAAACTGCCTTTCCATTCATTTTATTTAAACTATTATATATATATATATATATATATACAATCTTCCTTTCCACTTTCCAAAAGTAATGAACAAAAAAATGAAAGCAATATAATTAAAGCATACGTTTTCTATGTTCAGACTCATAGTGATAGCTTTTTCATGAGCCAAAATAACTAAGTTTCTCTTTCTGTCATGAAGCATGGATCGATGAAAAGGAGTATAAGTACCCGTGACAGAGTGGAGAAGGAATTTCCACATGAAGCTGGAGATACACCAATTATTAAAGCTGACACATACATCTTATGCAGCAAAGGAAATGCATCTGCATATGCATGCAGAAGTTTACAGACAGCAGCACAGCCTGCATCTTTGTTGAGTTTTTTAAGCAACATAGGTGTAGTTACAACAGTTTCACTGGCCGTGTCATTTTTGTCAATAACAGTTATCATCTGAAGAGGCTGTAGCATGGTAGCATCATGTACAAGTCAAGACAAAGACTTCATTAAATCCAGATTCTTCTGAGACAATCTGTGTTCCATCTCTGACACTGCTCTATCTAGAATGTTTAACATGGGTCTGTGGCAAAGTGGCTGGTAAGGGAACAGGTGTAGCGGTGATGCGATGCAGGAGTGACAGGCAGACAAAATTTAATAAAATTTAATAAAATATTAAATCCCTGGCAGTACACAACAATCTTATGCAGCAATAATACAACACAGTCCTGAACAGAAAACAAAGGCACGGTCACCAGTCCTGGGTGAATTCAAACATGCAGGTGCTCACAGTGGTGCCTGCATCTTTGTTGAGGAGTGCTTTAAGTCTAGTGGTGCATAAAGACAGACAATTACAGACAGACAGAAATAACACACACGTAACACTTTATTTCACTGGCTCCTCTGTCAGTTTTCTCCTAACGTCCCAAACGAAAAAAGAACAGTTATCATCCCCTGAAGATCCTGTATATCTAGGTAAACGGTTTGCAGCTGCCTTATCACTTGCAGCTGCCCCTCGTTTACCTGTCAAATCAATAAATTACAAAGAGTTCGCTTCCAGGCTGGCCCACTTCCCGTCCCGAAAAAACTGTCAGGCCAGCTCCTTCCATCTTCTCCTCCCGACATCTCAGGTCTAGGAATGTTTATCACCAGAACTCATTTTATTTCTCTCTTTTAATGTCAGACTGCAGTCAGATTTAGCAGTACTTGAAGAGTCTGAATGTCCTAGTGTTGAAAACACAACAGAATCAGCTAGCTGCTTACTTGTGGTTCTCTGTCTCTTTGTTGGATGCACATCTACAGCTACACCACAGTGCTCATTCCAGAAATCTTCATCTTGACGGAGATATTTTAATGCATCTACTGATGCATTTATCACCTCACCAGCACAAATCAACAGATTGTGACTGAAGAACAGCACTGGCTGGCTTTAAAATACCGAGAATATGGACTAGGAACTTTCCAAGAACAAACAAGCTCTGTCTCTTCAGCTGAGAAAAAAGACAGGATGCTTCTGTACATAAGTCTATGGAAGCAATATCCTCTGAGACTTCTGACAGTATATCAAGAATTATATCCTGATTATTCTGGATATTCAGGAGTAGTATGGGCAGCAGTGTGGAGTAGTGGTTAGGACTCTGGACTCTTGCCCGGAGGGTCGTGGGTTCAATCCCAGGTGGAGGATACTGCTGCTGTATCCTTGAGCAAGGTACTTTACCTAGTTTGCTCCAGTAAAAACCCAACTGTATAAATGGGTAATTGTATGGAAAAATAATGTGATATCTTGGAACAATTGTAAGTCACCCTAGATAAGGGCGTCTGCTAAGAAATAAATAATAATAATAATAACTAGATGGTAACTTTACAAGTAAAGTTGTGGGGCTTGCTTTAGCTCTTTAAAAGTATTTTTGTGGTAGTGGAAGAAGTTTAAAAAGTTTTACTTTTTACAGACAAAGTTAAATTTAGTAAAATAATTGGTCTGATTACTTTGATAGACTCCTATATCAACCTTATTACTCTGGACTGTGGGGCAGTTAGATCACACATTTCATCAGACATGTACCGTTTGATTGGGAGAAGATATTTTTTAACTGATTTCAGATTTGAATAGCAGAGAAGTGGAGGAAGATTTCATACACTAACTTTTTGTCTAACTTGTTGGGAAAGTGGTCAAAGTAGCTGATTTGTGTCAAAAGTCACATTGTTTACTAATTGTCTCTTGCTTAGAATGTGCTATAATTTGAAATTTCTCAAAGTTCTATGACAGTTAATTCAACAGTGGGAAGTAGCCTACTGAAAGACGTTTTTAATGTAGTGCCGATGAAAGAATGCATACAGAGAACTGCAAAGATCAAACAATCTCTTTGCACATGGTTCACTTTGAATTGCATGCACTGCTACTAAGTGCAGCTGATGGTTGTATCAATGTATGTACAGTATGTGCCTTCCTAGTCTTTGCAGCAAAGCCTGCACACCTCCATTAACCCCACTCATCACTGATGCACCATCGTAGCACTGGCTGATGATGTTGTTAGCATTAAAACCTACTTCACAGAGGTGTTGAAGTAATTCAGTTGTAATGTATTCTGCATCCAAATGATGCAATTCCACCAATCAGATGCTCCTCAGGTACTGAATCAGTAACAAATCTTACCATGATGGACAGATTTTCTACATTGCACTTATCTCATGTCCCAATCACTTTAGATACAGTACCCACTAGAATCAAAATGCAGATATTTCTCTTTAATTTGATTAAGAATCATTTTACTTAATGTTTCTATCACTTCATTTTGTATATCTTTTGATGTATACTTTGCATTTTTGTGGTAAACTCTTTTATTATCAGTACTTCTAGTAGTAGTGTCAGGCACAGGCTCTTTTATTATCAGTGTTTCTAGTAGTAGTGTGAGGCACAGGCTCTTTTATTATCAGTGCTTCTAGTAGTAGTGTGAGGCACAGGCTCTTTTATTATCAGTGTTTCTAGTAGTAGTGTGAGGCACAGGCTCTTTTATTATCAGTGTTTCTAGTAGTAGTGTCAGGCACAGGCTCTTTTATTATCAGTGCTTCTAGTAGTAGTGTGAGGCACAGGCTCTTTTATTATCAGTATTTCTAGTAGTAGTGTGGGGCACAGGCTCTTTTATTATCAGTGTTTCTAGTAGTAGTGTGAGGCACAGACTCTTTTATTATCAGTGCTTCTAGTAGTAGTGTGGGGCACAGGCTCTTTTATTATCAGTGTTTCTAGTAGTAGTGTGGGGCACAGACTCTTTTATTATCAGTATTTCTAGTAGTAGTGTGGGGCACAGGCTCTTTTATTATCAGTGTTTCTAGTAGTAGTGTGAGGTACAGACCCTTTTATTATCAGTGTTTCTAGTAGTAGTGTGAGGCACAGGCTCTTTTATTAATAGTGTTTCTAGTAGTAGTGTGAGGCACAGGCTCTTTTATTATCAGTGCTTCTAGTAGTAGTGTGAGGCACAGGCTCTTTTATTATCAGTGCTTCTAGTGTGAGGCTCTTTTATTATCAGTAGTAGTAGTGTGAGGCACAGGCTCTTTTATTATCAGTGTTTCTAGTAGTAGTGTGGGGCACAGGCTCTTTTATTATCAGTGTTTCTAGTAGTAGTGTGAGGCACAGACTCTTTTATTATCAGTGCTTCTAGTAGTAGTGTGGGGCACAGGCTCTTTTATTTATCAGTGTTTCTAGTAGTAGTGTGGGGCACAGGCTCTTTTATTTATCAGTGTTTCTAGTAGTAGTGTGAGGCACAGGCTCTTTTATTATCAGTGTTTCTAGTAGTAGTGTGGGGCACAGGCTCTTTTATTATCAGTGTTTCTAGTAGTAGTGTGAGGCACATGCTCTTTTATTATCAGTGTTTCTAGTAGTAGTGTGGGGCACAGGCTCTTTTATTATCAGTGTTTCTAGTAGTAGTGTGGGGCACAGACTATTTTATTATCAGTGCTTCTAGTAGTAGTGTGAGGCACAGACTCTTTTATTATCAGTGTTACTAGTAGTAGTGTGAGGCACAGGCTCTTTTATTATCAGTGCTTCTAGTAGTAGTGTGAGGCACAGGCTCTTTTATTATCAATGCTACTAGTAGTAGTGTGGGGCACAGACTCTTTTATTATCAGTGCTTCTAGTAGTAGTGTGAGGCACAGGCTCTTTTATTATCAGTGTTACTAGTAGTAGTGTGAGGCACAGGCTCTTTTATTATCAGTGTTACTAGTAGTAGTGTGAGGCACAGGCTCTTTTATTATCAGTGCTTCTAGTAGTAGTGTGGGGCACAGGATATTTTATTATCAGTGCTACTAGTAGTAGTGTGAGGCACAGACTCTTTTATTTATCAGTGTTTCTAGTAGTAGTGTGAGGCACAGGCTCTTTTATTATCAGTGTTTCTAGTAGTAGTGTGGGGCACAGACTCTTTTATTATCAGTGCTTCTAGTAGTAGTGTGAGGTACAGACCCTTTTATTATCAGTGTTACTAGTAGTAGTGTGAGGCACAGGCTCTTTTATTATCAGTGTTACTAGTAGTAGTGTGAGGCACAGGCTCTTTTATTATCAGTGTTTCTAGTAGTAGTGTGAGGCACAGGCTATTTTATTATCAGTGCTTATAGTAGTAGTGTGAGGCACAGGCTATTTTATTATCAGTGCTTATAGTAGTAGTGTGAGGCACAGGCTCTTTTATTATCAGTGCTTCTAGTAGTAGTGTGAGGCACAGGCTCTTTTATTATCAGTGCTTCTAGTAGTAGTGTGAGGCACAGGCTATTTTATTATCAGTGCTTCTAGTAGTAGTGTCAGGCACAGGCTCTTTTATTATCATTGCTACTAGTAGTAGTGTGGGGCACAGACTCTTTTATTATCAGTGTTACTAGTAGTAGTGTGGGGCACAGGCTCTTTTATTATCAGTGCTACTAGTAGTAGTGTGAGGTACAGGCTATTTTATTATCAGTGCTTCTAGTAGTAGTGTCAGGCACAGGCTCTTTTATTATCATTGCTACTAGTAGTAGTGTGAGGCACAGACTCTTTTATTATCAGTGCTTCTAGTAGTAGTGTGAGGCACAGGCTCTTTTATTATCAGTGTTTCTAGTAGTAGTGTGAGGCACAGGCTATTTTATTATCAGTGCTTCTAGTAGTAGTGTGAGGCACAGACTCTTTTATTATCAGTGCTTCTAGTAGTAGTGTGAGGCACAGGCTCTTTTATTATCAGTGCTACTAGTAGTAGTGTGAGGCACAGGCTCTTTTATTATCAGTGTTTCTAGTAGTAGTGTGAGGCACAGACTCTTTTATTATCAGTGCTTCTAGTAGTAGTGTGGGGCACAGGCTCTTTTATTATCAGTGTTACTAGTAGTAGTGTGAGGTACAGGCTATTTTATTATCAGTGCTTCTAGTAGTAGTGTCAGGCACAGGCTCTTTTATTATCAGTGCTTCTAGTAGTAGTGTGAGGCACAGGCTCTTTTATTATCAGTGTTACTAGTAGTAGTGTGGGGCACAGGCTCTTTTATTATCAGTGCTGCTAGTAGTAGTGTGGGCACAGGCTCTTTATTTTGTTGAAGAAGAAACCAATCCATTGTGATGCAGCAGAACTAATACGATTTTTTTAAACCGTTTTGAAAAGTGTATCTGGGGGGGCCAAAGGGACATTGGCACCCCCCTAGCGCCGGCCCTGTCGCCCTACTGACCAGAGCTGTGAAACAGAGAGACTTCTCCATTAAACTAAAAGAATACAAAAGAGTTAAACAAAATATGCGTGGGGATTGTAATGACTTCATATTTTTTGATAGTGTAATTTAATTTTATATTTTAAAGCTTCTGAGTGAATTCCAATGGATACCATGGATGACTGAGTTCTTAGTAGCAAAATGTATCTATTATTATTGAAGCGGTGTGATGAAAACTTGGTAAAGCGCGACAATGTGTTTGTTATTTTACAGTACTTAAAGAGTAAGTAGCAGGGTTCTAAAAAATATAGCATTATATAAGTCCCCATGTGTTGCTACAACTGTTTAAATAATGTACCTGTCATTTTTCTTTTTAGTGTTAACATCCTGACAACTTTTTACGCTTATAACTTTAAATAGGGCCGCTCTAGTGCACTGGGGTTTGTGATCTGTGCTCTAAATCACTGCTCTGGCTTTTGTGTTCCGTACCACATCATGGATTGTTATTTGCTGTGTTACCTGTTTGACAATGTGGGCAATAATCCTGACACTATCAGTGCACTAGAGCAGACATTTTGAAAATAACTTTGAAACAGTCTTTAAAGTTATAAGTGCAAAAAGTTGTCAAAAATGTACTTTATTTAAACAGTTGTTGGAACATGTGGAGGTGTTTACTGTTATATTTTAGAAACCCTGCTACTTACTCTTTGAATGTAGAAATCTCTCAAAGTTTCCAAATATTTTCTGCATAGAAATGACCATGTCACCATACAAAGCATCTGAGCCAGCGAAGAAGCCAGAGGACTTCTGACATTAGAGGGAATATCTGCAATATGGAACAGCTGTCCACAGTACATACTGTAGCATGCTGGAAAAGAAATCAGCTCACGCTCCAAACAGAAGTCAGGTGGCTGTCTTTATAAGCATACCAGCCACTGCAATAACAGCCTGATCACTACGTTTACATGCACACAGAATCATCAGTCCAAACACAATTGAGATTGGGAGGCTTCTGAACACTTGAGCACTTGAATCAGATTGAAACCCCAATTCAAGCTCAAAACTGATTTCCAGGCCGGGTACTGTATATATTGCTCAAACAGGTCGTCTGAATCCAATTAGATTGTGCATATAAACAGGACAAATGACGAAATTGGTAAGGGCGTGTATCATCTTACCCAATGTATTGCTGCTGTTGTTACCTATGTGGGGTTGTGAGTGGCTCACCCGGTATAGGCACGACCATGTGATTTGCCCATGTATTACTGTCCGACCCCCTGGATCATTACACTATAGACAGGTTAAAGAAAAAAGAATCCTCAAATGTATAACACACGTTTAGCAATAAATGAAAAACACACACACACACACGAAATCTGGAACGAGAGGTACATGTTAATAATGTCAGGATGCATTGTTTTAGAAACTACAAAAATAATAACTTTTAACCAGAGGTGCAGAAGAAATGTAATTTCAGAAATTTAAAACGAATTGGATATTAATGTAAAGGGCAGCGGTGTGCAATGTACTGCTATCTGGCATCTGTCGGTGAAATTGGGCTGAGAGCTCTATAAGAACACTGTAGAGCAGACGGTTGCTTTAGCGCAGTGCTTCAGGGGCTTGATGCAGACGGTTGCTTTAGCGCAGTGCTTCAGGGCTCGAGGCGGTTGCTTTAGCAGACGGTTGCGGTTTTTAGCGCGGTGCTTCAGGGGATGCAGATTGCTTTAGATGGTTTGCTGCTTCAGGGGCTCGATGCAGACGGTTGCTTTAGCGCAGTGCTTCAGGGGCTCGATGCAGACGGTTGCTTTAGCGCAGTGCTTCAGGGGCTCGATGCAGACGGTTGCTTTAAGGGTCTCGCGCAGTGCTTCAGGGTGCTCGATGCAGACGGTTGCTTTAGGCGCAGTGCTTCAGGGGCTCGATGCAGACGGTTGCTTTAGCGCGGTGCTTCAGGGGCTCGATGCAGGCGGTTGCTTTAGCGCGGTGCTTCAGGGGCTCTTGCGATGCAGGCGGTTGCTTTAGCACAGTGCTTCAGGGTTTAGCTCGTGCTTCATCGATGCAGACGGTTGCTTTAGCGCAGTGCTTCAGGGGATGCAGGCGGTTGCGATGCAGGGTCTCGATGCAGACGGTTGCTTTAGCGCTTCAGGGGCTGCTTCAGGGCTTCAGCTCGATTGCTTTAGCGCGGTTGCTTTAGCGCGGTGCTTCAGGGTCGATGCAGGCGGTTGCGATGCTTCAGGCGGTTGCTTTAGCGCTTCAGTGCTTCAGGGGGGCTCGATGCAGGCGGTTGCTTTAGCGCAGTGCTTCAGGGGCTCGATGCAGGCGGTTGCTTTAGCGCGGTGCTTCAGGGGCTCGATTGCAGCGCGGTTGGGCTTTGCTTTAGCGCGGTGCTTCAGGGTCTCGATGCAGGCGGTTGCTTTAGCGCGCGGTGCTTCAGGGCTCGATGCAGGCCGGTTGTTTTAGCGCGGTGCTTCAGGGGCTCAATGCAGGCGGTTGCTTTGCTTTAGCGCAGTGCTTCAGGGGCTCGATGCAGACGGTTGCTTTAGCGCAGTGCTTCAGGGGCTCGATGCAGACGGTTGCTTTAGCGCAGTGCTTCAGGGGCTCGATGCAGACGGTTGCTTTAGCGCAGTGCTTCAGGGGGTCTCGATGCAGGCGGTTGCTTTAGCGCGCGGTGCTTCAGGGGCTCGATGCAGGCGGTTGCTTTTCAGGGGGCACAGTTGCTTTTAGCGCAGTGCTTCAGGGGCTCGATGCAGGTTGCTTTACGCGGTTTCAGGGGCTTTTTGCTTTAGCGCAGCGCGGTTGCTTCAGGGTCTCGATGCAGGCGGTTGCTTTAGCGCAGTGCTTCAGGGCTCGATGCAGGCGGTTGCTTTAGCGCAGTGCTTCAGGGGTCTCGTGCTTCTTTAGCAGGCTTCTCGATGCAGACGGTTGCTTTAGCGCCCGGTGCTTCAGGGGCTTGCAGACGGTTTTTAGCGCAGTGCTTCAGGGGCCTTCGCAGGCGGTTGCTTTAGCGCGGTGCTTCAGGGGATGCGGCGGTTGCTTTAGGTGCTTCAGGGCCTGCTTCGGGGCAGACGGTTTGCTTTAGCGCAGTGCTTCAGGGTCGATGCGATTGCAGCGCGGTTGGGGTCTTTGCTTTAGCGCAGTGCTTCAGGGTCTCGATGCAGATGGTTGCTTTAGCGCGGTGCTTCAGGGGCTCGATGCAGACGGTTGCTTTAGCGCAGCGCGGTGCTTCAGGGGCTCGATGCAGACGGTTGCTTTAGGGTGCTTCAGGGGCTCGCGCATGCAGGCGGTTGCTTTGCTTAGCGCAGTGCTTCAGGGCTCGATGCAGACGGTTGCTTTAGCGCGGTGCTTCAGGGGCTTGCGATGCAGATGGTTGCTTTTCAGGGGCGCAGGCGGTGCTTCAGGGGCTTGATGCAGATGGTTTGCTTTAGCGCGGTGCTTCAGGGTCTCGATGCAGACGGTTGGGGCTTTAGCGCAGTGCTTCAGGGTCTGCGACGGTTGCTTTATGCTTCAGGGGTCTCGGTTGCTTTAGCGCGGTGCTTCAGGGGCTCGATGCTTCAGGCGGTTGCTTGTTTTAGCGCAGTGCTTCAGGGGCTCGATGCAGGCGGTTGCTTTAGCGCAGTGCTTCAGGGGCTCGATGCAGGCGGTTGCTTTAGCGCACGGTTGCTTTAGCGGTGCTTCAGGGTCTCGATGCAGGCGGTTGCTTTAGCAGTGGGCTCGATGCAGACGGTTGCTTTAGCGCGGTGCTTCAGGGCTTGATGCAGATGGTTGCTTTAGCGCGCGGTGCTTCAGGGGCTCGATGCAGGCGGTTGCTTTCGGGGCTCGAGCGCGGTGCTTCAGGGGGCTTGATTGCAGTGCTTCAGGGGGCTTGCTTTAGCGCAGTGCTTCAGGGGCTCGATGCAGACGGTTGCTTTAGCGCAGTGCTTCAGGGTCTCGATGCAGGCGGTTGCTTTAGCGCAGTGCTTCAGGGGCTCGATGCAGACGGTTGCTTTAGCGCAGTGCTTCAGGGGCTCGATGCAGACGGTTTGCTTTTTAGCGCGGTGCTTCAGGGGCTTTAGCGCCCATGCTTCAGGGGCAGACGGTTGCTTTAGCGCGGTGCTTCAGGGGCTCAATGCAGACGGTTGCTTTAGCGCAGTGCTTCAGGGGCTCGATGCAGACGGTTGCTTTAGCGCAGTGCTTCAGGGGCTCGATGCAGACGGTTGCTTTAGCGCAGTGCTTCAGGGGCTCGATGCAGGCGGTTGCTTTTTAGCAGGGGGCTCGATGCAGCGGTTGCTTTAAGCGCGGCTTCAGGGGCTTGCTTGCTTTAGCGCGGTGCTTCAGGGGCTCGATGCAGGCAGCGCGGTGCTTCAGGGCTCGATTGCTTTAGCGCAGTGCTTCAGGGGCTCGAGCGGTTGCAGACGGTTCAGGGGCTCTTTAGCGCGGTGCTTCAGGGGCTCTCGATGCAGACGGTTTCAGGGGCTCGATGCAGCGCGCAGTGCTTCAGGGGCTCGATGCAGACGGTTGCTTTAGCGCAGTGCTTCAGGGGCTCGATGCAGACGGTTGCTTTAGCGCAGTGCTTCAGGGGCTTCAGGGCTTTAGCGCGGTGCTTCAGGGCTCGATGCAGGCGGTTGCTTTAGCGCGGTGCTTCAGGGGCTCGATGCAGACGGTTGCTTTGCAGCGCAGTGCTTCAGGGGCTCGATGCAGGCGGTTTAGCTTTCAGCGCGGTGCTTCAGGGGCTCGATGCAGACGGTTGCTTTAGCGCGGTGCTTCAGGGGCTCGATGCAGACGGTTGCTTTAGCGCGGTGCTTCAGGGGCGCGAGTTGCGCGGTGCTTCAGGGGCTCGATGCAGGCAGCGCAGTGCTTCAGGGCTCGACGGTTGCTTTAGCGCAGTGCTTCAGGGTCTTGCAGACGGTTGCTGCTTCAGGGGCTCGATGCAGGCGGTTGCTGCTTCAGCGCAGTTGCTTCTTCAGGGGTCTCGATGCAGGCGGTTGCTTTTGCTTTAACAGTGCTTCAGGGGCTCGATGCGCAGCGGTTGCTTGCTTTAGCGCAGTGCTTCAGCGCGGTGCTTGCGCGCGGTGCTTCAGGGGCTCGATGCAGGCGGTTGCTTTAGCGCGGTGCTTCAGGGGGGCGATGCGCGGTTGTGCTTGCTTCAGGGTCTCGATGCAGGCGGTTGCTTTAGCGCAGTGCTTCAGGGGCTCGATGCAGGGCTCGGTTGCTTTAGCGCGGTGCTTCAGGGGCTCGATGTTGCTTTAGCTTTCAGGGGCTCGATGCAGGCGGTTGCTTTAGCGCAGTGCTTCAGGGTCTCGATGCAGACGGTTGCTTTAGCGCGGGGTGCTTCAGGGCGGTGCTTCGATGCAGACGGTTGCGCGGTTTAGCTCGATGCAGGCGGTTGTGCTTCAGGCGGTTGCTTTAGCGGGTGCTTCGATGCAGACGGTTGCTTTAGCGCGGTGCTTCAGGGTCTCGATGCAGACGGTTGCTTTAGCGCAGTGCTTCAGGGGCTCGATGCAGCGGTTGTTGCTTTAGCGCGGTGCTTCAGGGGCTCGATGCAGAGCGGTTGCTTTAGCGCAGTGCTTCAGGGGCTCGATGCAGACGGTTGCTTTAGCGCAGTGCTTCAGGGGCTTTAGCGCGGTGCTTCAGGGCTCGATGCGGTTTGCTTTAGCGCGGTGCTTCAGGGGCTCGATGCATTTGCAGCGCGGTTGCTTTGCTTTAGCGCAGTGCTTCAGGGGCTCGATGCAGATGGTTGCTTTAGCGCAGTGCTTCAGGGGCTCGATGCAGGCGGTTGCTGGGCTCGGGCTCGATGCAGACGGTTGCTTTAGCGCAGTGCTTCAGGGGCTCGATTGCTTTAAGCGCAGACGGCAGGCGGTTGCTTTAGCGCAGTGCTTCAGGGGCTCGGCTTGCCCCGATGCTTCAGGGGCTCGGTTGCTTTAGCGCGCAGTGCTTCAGGGGCTCGATGTTGCTTTAGCGCGTGCTTGGGGCTTTAGCGGTTGCAGTGCTTCAGGGCTCGATGCAGACGGTTGCTTTAGCGCAGTGCTTCAGGGGCTCGATGCAGCCGGTTGCTTTAGCGCAGTGCTTCAGGGGCTCGATGCAGACGGTTGCTTTAGCGCAGTGCTTCAGGGGCTCGATGCAGACGGTTGCTTTAGCGCAGTGCTTCAGGGGCTCGATGCAGACGGTTGCTTTAGCGCAGTGCTTCAGGGGCTCGATGCAGGCGGTTGCTTTAAGTGCTTCAGGGGCTTGCAGACGGTTGCTTTAGCGCAGTGCTTCAGGGGCTCGATGCAGACGGTTGCTTTAGCGCAGTGCTTCAGGGTCTCGATGCAGACGGTTGCTTTAGCGCAGTGTGCTTCAGGGTTGCTTTAGCGGTGCTTCAGGGGGCTCGATGCGGGTTGCTTTAGCGCAGGCTGCTGCTTCAGGGCTTCGGGGCTCGCAGACGGTTGCTTTAGCGCAGTGCTTCAGGGGCTTGCGCGCCATGCAGGCGGTTGCTTTAGCGCAGTGCTTCAGGGGCTCGATTTGCAGGCGGTTGGGCTTTGCTTTAGCGCAGTGCTTCAGGGTTCGATGCAGGGTTGCTTTAGCGCCCAGTGCTTCAGGGGCTCGATTTGCTTTAGCGCAGTGCTTTGCTTTAGCAGGGGCTCGATGCAGGCGGTTGCTTTAGCGCAGTTGCAGCGCGGTGCTTCAGGGGCTCGATGCAGGCGGTTGCTTTAGACGCTCGATGCAGACGGTTGCTTTAGCGCAGTGCTTCAGGGGCTCGATGCAGACGGTTGCTTTAGCGCAGTGCTTCAGGGTCTCGATGCAGACGGTTGCTTTAGCGCAGTGCTTCAGGGTCTGCGGCGCAGACGGCTTGCTTTGCTTTAGCGCAGTGCTTCAGGGGCTCGATGCAGACGGTTGCTTTAGCGCAGTGCTTCAGGGGCTCGATGCAGACGGTTGCTTTAGCGCAGTGCTTCAGGGGCTCGATGCAGACGGTTGCTTTAGCGCAGTGCTTCAGGGGCTCGATGCAGACGGTTGCTTTAGCGCAGTGCTTCAGGGGCTCGGTTGCTTTAGCGCGGTGCTTCAGGGGCTCGATGCAGGCGGTTGCTTTAGCGCGGTGCTTCAGGGGCTCGATGCAGGCGGTTGCTTTAGCGCGGTGCTTCAGGGGCTTGCAGGCGGTTTGCTTTAGCGCGGTGCTTCAGGCGCTCAGACGGTTGCTTTAGCGCAGTGCTTCAGGGGCTCGATGCAGACGGTTGCTTTAGCGCAGTGCTTCAGGGGCTCGATGCAGACGGTTGCTTTAGCGCGGCTTCAGGGCTTTACGGTTGCTTTAGCGCAGTGCTTCAGGGGATGCAGACGGTTGCTTTAGCGCGCAGGCGCTCGTTGCTTCAGGGCTTCGCGCAGACGGTTGCTTTAGCGCAGTGCTTCAGGGGCGCAGATGGTTGCTTTAGCGCAGTGCTTCAGGGGTTGCTCGATGCAGACGGTTGCTTTAGCGCGGTGCTTCAGGGGTCTCGCAGACGGTTGCTTTAGCACAGTGCGGGGTTGATGCAGACGGTTGCTTTAGCGCAGTGCTTCAGGGGCTTGCGCGCGGTGCTTCATGCAGACGGTTGCTTTAGCGCGGTGCTTCAGGGGCTCGATGCAGGCGGTTGCTTTAGCGCGGTGCTTCAGGGGCTCGATGCAGGCGGTTGCTTTAGCGCAGTGCTTCAGGGTCTTCAGGGTCTCGAGCGGTGCGGGCTCGATGCAGACGGTTGCTTTAGCGCAGGCCGGTTGCTTTGCTGCTTCAGGGGCTCGATGCAGGCGGTTGCTTTTAGCGCAGTGCTTCAGGGGCTCGATGCAGGCGGTTGCTTTAGCGCAGTGCTTTGTTTTAGGGGTGCTTCGGGGCTCGATGCAGGCGGTTGCTTTAGCGCAGTGCTTCAGGGGCTCGATGCAGACGGTTGCTTTAGCGCAGTGCTTCAGGGGCTCGATGCAGACGGTTTAGCGCAGTTTCAGGGGCGATGCAGTTGCTTCAGGGCTTCAGGGTCTCGATGCAGACGGTTGCTTTAGCGCGGTGCTTCAGGGGCTCGATGCAGGCGGTTGCTTTAGGGGCTCGCAGTGCTTCAGGGGCGCGGTGCTTCGGGGCAGATGCAGGTTGCTTTAGCGCCAAGCGCAGTGCTTCAGGGGCTCGATGCAGGCGGTTGCTTTAGCGCAGTGCTTCAGGGGCTCGATGCAGCGGTTGCTTTAGGGTGCTTCAGGGGCGATGCAGGCGGTTGCTTTAGCGCGGCTTCAGTGCTTCTTTAGGGGCTCGATGCAGACGGTTGCTTTAGCGCGGTGCTTCAGGGGCTCGATGCAGGCGGTTGCTTTTAGCGCGCGTGCTTCAGGGGCTCGATGCAGACGGTTGCTTTAGCGCAGTGCTTCAGGGGCTCGATGCAGACGGTTGCTTTAGCGCAGTGCTTCAGGGGCTCGATGCAGACGGTTGCTTTAGCGCAGTGCTTCAGGGGCTCGATGCAGACGGTTGCTTTAGCGCAGTGCTTCAGGGCTCGATGCAGACGGTTGCTTTAGCGCGGTGCTTCAGGGGCTCGATGCAGGCGGTTGCTTTAGCGCAGTGCTTCAGGCTCAGGGGCTCGCGGTGCTTCAGGGGCTCGATGCAGGCGGTTGCTTTAGCGCGCAGGCGGTTGCTTTAGCGCAGTGCTTCAGGGGCTCGATGCAGGCGGTTGCTTTAGCGCAGTGCTTCAGGGGCTCGATGCAGATGCGGTTGCTTTAGCGCGGTGCTTCAGGGCTCGATGCAGACGGTTGCTTTAGCGCGGTGCTTTAGCGGTTGCAGTGCTTCAGGGGCTCGATGCAGACGGTTGCTTTAGCGCAGTGCTTCAGGGGCTCGATGCAGGCGGTTGCTTTAGCGCAGTGCTTCAGGGGGCTTGCGCGCGGTGCTTCAGCAGCTTTAGCGGTTGCTTTAGCGCAGTGCTTCAGGGGCTCGATGCAGACGGTTGCTTTAGCGCAGTGCTTCAGGGGCTCGATGCAGACGGTTGCTTTAGCGCAGTGCTTCACGGGCTCGATGCAGACGGTTGCTTTAGCGCAGTGCTTCAGGGGCTCGATGCAGACGGTTGCTTTAGCGCAGTGCGGTTGCTTTTTAGCGCAGTGCTTCAGGGGCTCGATGCAGACGGTTGCTTTAGCGCAGTGCTTCACGGGCTTGATGCAGACGGTTGCTTTAGCGCAGTGCTTCAGCTCGCGCAGTGCTTCACGGGCTCGATGCAGACGGTTGCTTTAGCGCAGTGCTTCACGGGCTTGATGCAGACGGTTGCTTTAGCGCAGTGCTTCAGGCACTCGATTGCAGTGCTTGTGGGCGCCCTTTCATGATCCGTCTTCGCTCTTTTACATTAAAAGTTAAAGAAGAGTGAAGGTACTTTAATGATGGATGGATAGCCATGCCTATTTGTAATGTTAATAGTTTGTTGCTGTTTGGTTGCAGAGCAGTGGCAGGTGTCTGATATTGACATATTTCAATGCATTCCAGTTTTAAGTAATATGGTTTGCTAGATAGACTGCAAAAATGTTAAAGTGTTAAGTTCCGGAACATTGCTTTCACTTGAATTCCAGCAAATCACTTTTTTTTTCACAGACAGTTAAGTTCAAGGAAAAAAAGGTTCTTTTTTTCATTTAAAGCTGTCTTAAAGTAGTTTAAACCATGTTTTGTGTCAGCTCAAAGCAAATAGTGTGCTGCATTTCAATATTGTAGTGTGCTGCATTTCAATATTCTCCCGTATGTTCCCAAATTAACTATCTCATTCATTTGATATTGTATCAGGTCTTTGTGCTGAGGTGTCAGGTGAAAGTATGTAAGATTAACCTCATTAAGTGCACTGAATGAATGTTATGCTCATTAATAACCAGCACTAGAACATAAGCTAGGTCCTATTCAAATGCATTCAGCACTCTGGTACATATAATGCAATGCATGTGAATCATTACCAGTTCTGGAACTTTATTTCACAATAAAACCAATAGTTTAACAAAACTACTTATTAATATTTTTCACAAAAATACCCCTTTCAAATGAAAACCATTATGTGTAACCCGATTTTAATCATAGATGCTATTTACACATGTTGCAAATAGAGCTTGGCCTCCTAAGAATCAGACGGTTTTAAAACATAAAAAATATAGTTTCTCAAATTGTGAAATGAATCTTAAATCCCTTAACTAACATTTCCAGGGGTTCTGAGCTAGACAAATTTCTAACCTGTTTAGAAAAATAAAGAGAACACACACACACAGTTCCTTATTTTCCTGTCTTCAGCTAGTTTATCTGTGCAAGAGCACAGGCCGCTCGTCTTATTGATTATATTAAAAACACACCCTCCGCTGGGCACTTTGAGAACTGCAGCTTAATCCAACTTTCAATACATTATTATTATTTATTTCTTAGCAGACGCCCTTATCCAGGGCGACTTACAATTGTTACAAGATACCACATTATTTTTACATAATGTATAAATGGGTAATTTTACAATTACCCATTTATACAGTTGGGTTTTTACTGGAGCAATCTAGGTAAAGTCCCTTGCTCAAGAGTACAGCAGCAGTGTCCCTCACTGGGGATTGAACCCATGAGCACTAACCACTACTCCACACTGCTGCCCATACATGCAATATTATTTATCTCTCCTGTAATTACTTGGGTGCCATAGTGTTAACAATACTGTATTATCTGGCTATATGGGAAATAATATATATAGTAACACTGAATGTGCTGTGGGTTCTAGCAGGAGGTGACACAGTGTTGACTGTGGTAATAACTGGAGACCAGGCCAGTGGTGTGGTTCAATTGGTCCTTAAAAGTATAGTTTTTTAAACTGATCTTTAATAAAACCCAAACAAGTTCAAGAACCTCTTAAATATTGCCGCCTCAGGATCTCATTGGACACTTTCACACAACCCTTCATTTGCATGTTTTCCTTAACCAACCCCATATGGCACACAGGCAGCACGCGCACGTAACCACTCACTCACTGACAGCCGTGTATGGAGGGGGGGGAGACGACACACACCCAAGCATGCTCCCATTAACTATTTATATAATTTACATTCTCTGACCCCTTTTCCCTTCCTCACTCACAGTCCGACAGTCCCTGTTTCGCACCGTCGCTACACTGCCCCCCTCTACAGCTTGTCGCCCTGGCAAGCACAAACTTAGTTCCAGAAGCGGAGGGGCGGTGGTAAGTTGCGGCGGGGACTCTGTCTCGGAGTTGGTCCTGAAGTAGGTGACAACAAGGGGACACAGGTCCCGGGGGAGTCACGGATAGAAGAGGGGAGTGCGGGGGGGGGGGGCGCCGCTTCCGTCACTGGCAGGGACGAAGGGCCGGAGTGGGAAGAGGAGATAGCTCTGGACCGGGGGTAGAAGGAGAGACAACAGGGCTCGAAATGGTGGTTGCTGGGCGTCGAGGCCTCCTCCGGCGTGGTTGGTGCGGGAAAGAGCCTGGCTCGGGCATGGGGCATTGGTTGTGTCTGTTCACCTGGAATGCTTCCTTACACAGGTCATTCCAGACAAAGGGTTGGTTTTTCTTGAAGGTGAAGGGGGGATGCGACGCGGCCAAAGTGGGGGATGTACCGCCAATAATAGGAGGTCAATCCGATCGATTGGCTGAGGCCACTGATCCACTTCCTTTGCATGGTCTCTTTATGCCCTCACGCCCCACAATGTGCCCCAGGAACTGCATCTCCTGCTGCATCAAGCGGCACTTCTCGGGGTGAAGTTTGTGCCCTGCTGCTTCCAGATGCTGGAACACAGCTCACAGATGGACCAGGGCTCGGTCAAAAGTGGGATCATAGACCAGGCAATCGTGGGGGGAATGCCAGTCAGTACCCGCTCCATCAACCTCTCAAATGTGGCGGAAGCATTGCACAACCCGAGAGGCATCACCTGGAACTGCCGCAAACCTGTGCCAGTGGTGAATGCACGTGCTTCGGGGGCCAGCTCAACCTGCCAATAGCCGCTGCGCAGGTCAAGTGAGCTGGACCATGCTGACCCGGCAATCAGGTCCAGTGATTCATCAATCCAGAGAAGCAGGTACGAATCCTTCCTGGTAGCATTGTTGAGCCGGTGGTAGTCCAAGTAAAACTTCGTCTCCCCGCTCTTCTTTTGGACCAGGACCACCGGTCGGGCCCAGGGGCTATCGGAAGGCTTGATCACATTGGCCTCGTTCATTTTCACGGCCAGCCCCTGTTTGGTGAGGGGCAGACAGTGGGGACGTTGGCGAATAAGGGCCTCATATCTGGTGTCAATGGTGTGCTGAATGGCATGCGTACAGCTGTTCTCTTCAGGCTTGGTGGTGAAGCTAGCTGAGAACTGCACCAACAGTGTCCGCAGTTGCCTCCGCTGCTCCGGGTTAAGCCCCTAGCAGCTTGGGCATGAAACTTCCATTGCCGGCTTCACTCGGTGCTGCTGGCAGTGGTCCATGACAGGGTGGCAGGGCGAGACGGGGTAACCGGAATGGTGTGATGAATGGAAGCAACGGAGGGTCGATGGTCAGGTGCTGGTCAGGTGGAAGTGGCCTATTGGGCTGGGGCCGATG
The DNA here is from genome assembly GCA_036884735.1 of Huso huso. Classification (NCBI taxonomy): domain Eukaryota; kingdom Metazoa; phylum Chordata; class Actinopteri; order Acipenseriformes; family Acipenseridae; genus Huso; species Huso huso. The sequence continues at coordinate 3,490,340 of CM072695.1, forward strand.
GGGACTGTAGTGTAGACCAGGTGCAGGGTGCTTCTCTTTGGCTAGCCATAGTGGTCTCTGGACCGTAGAGCTGAATGGGGTTTGGCAGCTGAAATAATGTGCCCATGTTCCAAGTCGAGTCTTGCCACCGTAGGTTACCTTCAACCAGCCCCGCCCTTCCATCGGGGCCTGCTCTCCGGTCACAGTTTTCAGTTTGACATGAGTGGGCTGTACTTGCTATCTCTCTCCAGTCTCCCTCGGCTTGCAGCAGAACATCAGGACAAACTATGGTGATGGTCGAGCCAGTGTCAATTAGTGCTATGCATGTAACCCCCTCTATATACACTGGAACACGCACGAAGTCTCTCTCTCCGGTTCTCCCCACTACCCTTGGTTGGCTGGACAGCGGAAAAGCGACACTGGGGTTCAGCTGGCGGGCCCACATCTTCCCCTCTATGCTATCCCGGCTCTCTTGTTTACAACTCTCACTCTGAGGGTGGATAGCTCTCTCTCTCTCTTCTTCTCTCTCTTCTATTAGTGCTTCCACAGCACGTACTGGCCTGGGGTCGGCGCGGCACGGTGCAGGCTCTTCATCCAGTTGGATCTATTTTTGGTCATGTGATGAGGTTTTAACCAATCACATGCCAGAATTTCTATGACTGAGATATATATATATATATATATATATATATATATATATATATATATATATATATATATATAGACATGCTCAAATTTGTTGGTACCCTTACAGCTCATTGAAATAATGCTTCATTCCTCCTGAAAAGTGATGAAATTAAAAGCTATTTTATCATGTATACTTGCATGCCTTTGGTATGTCATAGAATAAAACAAAGAAGCTGTGAAAAGAGATGAATTATTGCTTATTCTACAAAGATATTCTAAAATGGCCTGGACACATTTGTTGGTACCCCTTAGAAAAGATAATAAATAATTGGATTATAGTCATATTTCAAACTAATTAGTTTCTTTAATTAGTATCACACATGTCTCCAATCTTGTAATCAGTCATTCAGCCTATTTAAATGGAGAAAAGTAGTCACTGTGCTGTTTGGTATCATTGTGTGCACCACACTGAACATGGATCAGAGAAAGCAAAGGAGAGAGTTGTCTGAGGAGATCAGAAAGAAAATAATAGACAAGCATGGTAAAGGTAAAGGCTACAAGACCATCTCCAAGCAGCTTGATGTTCCTGTGACAATAGTTGCAAATATTATTAAGAAGTTTAAGGTCCATGGAACTGTAGCCAACCTCCTGGGCGGCCGCCAAGAGGAAAATCGACCCCAGAGTGAACAGAAGGATAGTGCGAATGGTAGAAAAAGAACCAAGGATAACTGCCAAAGAGATACAAGCTGAACTCCAAGGTGAAGGTACGTCAGTTTCTGATCGCACCATCCGTCGCTTTTTGAGCGAAAGTGGGCTCCATGGAAGAAGACCCAGGAGGACTCCACTTTTGAAAGAAAAACATAAAAAAGCCAGACTGGAATTTGCTAAAATGCATATTGACAAGCCACAATCCTTCTGGGAGAATGTCCTTTGGACAGATGAGTCAAAACTGGAGCTTTTTGGCAAGTCACATCAGCTCTATGTTCACAGACGAAAAATGAAGCTTTCAAAGAAAAGAACACCATACCTACAGTGAAACATGGAGGAGGCTCGGTTATGTTTTGGGCTGCTTTGCTGCGCCTGGCACAGGGTGCCTTGAATCTGTGCAGGGCACAATGAAATCTCAAGACTATCAAGGCATTCTGGAGCGAAACGTACTGCCCAGTGTCAGAAAGCTCTGTCTCAGTCACAGGTCATGGGTCCTCCAACAGGATAATGACCCAAAACACACAGCTAAAAGCACCCAAGAATGGATAAGAACAAAACATTAGACTATTCTGAAGTGGCCTTCTATGAGTCCTGATCTGAATCCTATCGAACATCTATGGAAAGAGCTGAAACTTGCAGTCTGGAGAAGGCACCCATCAAACCTGAGACAGCTGGAGCAGTTTGCTCAGGAAGAGGGGCCAAACTACCTGTTAACAGGTGCAGAAGTCTCATTGAGAGCTACAGAAAACGTTTGATTGCAGTGATTGCCTCTAAAGGTTGTGCAACAAAATATTAGGTTAGCGGTCCCATCATTTTTGTCCATGCCATTTTCATTTGTTTTCTTATTTACAATATTATGTTGAATAAAAAATCAAAAGCAAAGTCTGATTTCTATTAAATATGGAATAAACAATGGTGGATGCCAATTACTTTTGTCAGTTTCAAGTTATTTCAGAGAAAATTGTGCATTCTTCGTTTTTTGTCGAGGGGTACCAACAAATTTGAGCATGTCTGTATATACTGTATATACTGTATGTATATATATACACACATATATATACACACACATATATATTATTAAGGTATAGGGGCAGCAGTGTGGAGTAGTGGTTAGGGCTCTGGACTCTTGACCGGAGGATCGTGGGTTCAATCCCAGATGGGGGACACTGCTGCTGTACCCTTGAGCAAGGTACTTTACCTAGATTGCTCCAGTAAAAACCCAACTGTATAAATGGGTAATTGTATGTAAAAATAATGTGTAAAAAATAATGTAATTGTATGTAAAAATAATGTGATATCTTGTAACAATTGTAAGTCGCACTGGATAAGTGCGTCTGCTAAGAAATAAATAATAATAATATATATAAAACACAGACAAAATAAGGCATCACCCAATCAAGTAACATTAATGTAATTCCCTCCATTAATGCCATTGTAATATGTTCCAATACAAATTTCCAATAGCTGCCCAATTTTTGGGATTTTTGATACAATTATATAGTGACACTTACCCTTAAGTTCATTAGTGTAACAGGCGGATATAATTGGATAGGACTGGGACAAAGTAGTGTAATGATATAATTGCAGCAATGAAGTTAACCAGCAGATGGCATCAGAGAGGCATTTTAAGACGCTCGGGACTGGGTTACATGTGTATGAGGGTCAATTTATTTGTTAATTCTTATTAGAAACTCAAATTACTCCAAATTGTCATTAGCACAGTTTTTTTTGTTTGTTTGTTTTTTGTAAACAATCACAACAGACATTTATTAGGAGCAAATGACTCTAAGATAGTAAACAATGGTGGATGCATAGCACTGTATAACCATGGACAAAGGTAAACATGCCAAATGGTAAACCTGATTACAGTCATTTTAATTAATCAGATTACATTTTATTTTCACTATACAGCCTGCTATGTAGTGCACATAATAATGGAAAACACAAGAAAGGTATAAGCATATATATTGTAGTGTGTTCTGGATGCTACGCTTGTGCTGCCATAGTTTATCTATCAGAATTGTGTAAAGCAACCAAATGCTAGCCTTCTTGGAATACGATTGATTGCCCCTGTGATATCAGGTGGGGTATAAATCAGTTGCGTGAAAGATGAATGTGACTGATATTAATCAGGAGCACGTCCCCGAGTCCCATTATATACTGTCCGGGACATTTCAGTGCAGATAATAAGACGAGGGTTACAGTAGCACAGGAAGTTTGACTGATGCAAAATATTTGGTGGACCAGTGCACTTGCTCAGTAAAACCTTTTTTTTTTTTTTTTTTTTTTTTTCTCCCGGCACTACAACATAATTCCTTTGGTCTTTAAGAACTATTTCTATAAACAGTCTGGTTTGATTGCATTCCCCACAGTAGTATCAGCTGTCAGGACACAAGTCGTTTTTGCCTCGCTCTGCTGGCCAAATGGTAAGACTTCCCTACAGCCTGCAGAAGTAGGGCGTTATAACTGAATTATTTCACTTTATAGTCTGGAAGATACTCTTAAATAAAAAGGGGAACACCCACCTTTGTGTTATACTGATAACGTTTCACAGAAAACTAGATGGCGAATCTGTTCAACATGGTCTTATTGGGTTCCAACAATGGGTAAAACCCCATTTTTCAAACCGGCCATATCTTACCATAACACAGCGGAGGCAAATATAAATAACTTAGAAAAAGAACAAAAAAAATGTTTGGATTGTTCTTGAAATATACAGTAGGTGGCAGCAATAAGCCACAGCTGCCATTAAATCAGAAGGAAGCAACAAAAAAAGGAACCAGCCTGCAAATCAAGATCATCTATATCGACAGAACGTCACGGAAATATTTGCATTTTGCAGTGACCGTGTTCTGGGTCTGTTTTTACACAATTGTTTACTCTCTTGTCAACAATTTAAAACACACTCGCTCACTCTGCGCTGGACCATACGGGAGGTGTAGTGTGACAGTGATTTGGCAACAGCATACAGTGTGAGACAGCGAAGAGGATGAATGATATGCTTTACAAGTGAGGACACGGCGAGACCATTTTTAAAAGTTCCCTTTCAGGGTGGGAATTTACAAATTCACTGAATCTCGGTGTTTTGCAACTATCGGGACCGACTGTTAAAGCAACAAAATGAACACAAGCGACGCCAAAGAGTACCTGTCGAAACGAGAAATCCCTCAACTCTTTGAGGTAAGATGTGCATTTTCAAATCTCTGTTCGTCTGGTTTCAGTAGATAGACCAGAGTGTAGTTCTTTGCCCATATTGACCACTTTGAGAAGTATTTTATTTTAAATGTTTAATAATTTTAATATTGTAATATTTCATATTTTAAACCAAGAAACTGCATAAACGTGTTAAAAGGTACAGTGTACACACAATAAGAAATACTTGACCTTTAATTAAGTTTTCCATCCAGTAATAAGTCTCACCTGTGTGCTGGAGAAGGTCTGGGCAGTCCTGGAGGAAAGCAGTTTACCTTGGAGCAGATTGGTGTGATGGTCCAAGGGTGAGACTTGGTTTGGACTTTGTGTAGCACACACATTCAGAGTATGAGAATATGAGGATTAAGCAGTTTGGACTTTGTGTAGCACACACATTCAGAATATGAGACTATGGGGATTAAGCAGTTTGGACTTTGTGTAGCACACACATTCAGAGTATGAGGATTAAGCAGTTGTCTGTCTTTACCATCTCCCTGTGTCACATTGAAGAGTTGTACGTGTAGAACCGCTTTTCCGATTGTGATGAAACTTGGAAGCATATTCATTAGAACAAACTGCTGCGAGCATCTCGAGATACATGTCATAGCCTGCCTGTCTGCGTACAGAGGTTACATTTTACATGTAAATACATGGGGATGTAGGTCATGGCAATCAGCTGTTACAGCCAGGGCAGGGGATGCTTACTGGAGTGTCACACTGAGGAAGAACACAAGTAACAAGTGTATCCATTAGAAACACTCAATTCAGAGTATGATGCCCTCAGTAACCAGATGCAATCAAAAGGTAAGTTTACCTTATAGGAAGACAGTCGGACAGACATATCCCCTGAGATTATAATACATGAAATACAACATCACAGTAGGACATGTGGTTCTCCAGCTATATGTAGAAACAGTGTGACAATGGACAGATGGACAGCCGTCCATCTCCAGTACAGTACAGCATATCCTCCAGCAGTATGCACCCCCAGGGAATATAATTAGAATTTTCATTGACGCACGTGTTGTATTTTGTGTTACATGTCTATGTGGTGCTTTATAGTTCTGGATAAGTAGTGGTCACTAACTAGTTCCCAAGGGCCACATACTGACCTAGACAGTACAGCAGTGGATAGGTCTCTAAATGGTCCCTGAGCCAAGGGCCACACTGACAGAACACAACAATACCACACACCTGAACCGAGGGCTACAGTGACAGAACACAGCAATACCACACACATGAGCAGAGGACTACGCTGACAGAACACAGCAATACCACACACCTGAGCAGAGGACTACGCTGACAGAACACAGCAATACCACACACCTGAGCAGAGGACTACACTGACAGAACACAGCAATACCACACACCTGAGCCGAGGGCTACAGTGACAGAACACAACAATACCACACACCTGAGCCGAGGACTACACTGAGAGAACACAGCAATACCACACACCTGAGCCGAGGGATACAGTGACAGAACACAGCAATACCACACACATGAGCAGAGGACTACGCTGACAGAACACAGCAATACCACACACCTGAGCAGAGGACTACGCTGACAGAACACAGCAATACCACACACCTGAGCAGAGGACTACGCTGACAGAACACAGCAATACCACACACCTGAGCCGAGGACTACGCTGACAGAACACAGCAATACCACACACCTGAGCCGAGGACTACGCTGACAGAACACAGCAATACCACACACCTGAGCCGAGGACTACGCTGACAGAACACAGCAATACCACACACCTGAGCCGAGGGCTATGCTGACAGAACACAGCAATACCACACACCTGAGCCGAGGACTACGCTGACAGAACACAGCAATACCACACACCTGAGCCGAGGACTACGCTGACAGAACACAGCAATACCACACACCTGAGCCGAGGACTACGCTGACAGAACACAGCAATACCACACACCTGAGCCGAGGGCTACGCTGACAGAACACAGCAATACCACACACCTGAACCGAGGACTACGCTGACAGAACACAGCAATACCACACACCTGAGCGAAGGACTACACTGACAGAACACAGCAATACCACACACCTGAGCCTAGGACTACACTGACAGAACACAGCAATACCACACACCTGAGCCGAGGACTACACTGACAGAACACAGCAATACCACACACCTGAGCCTAGGACTACACTGACAGAACACAGCAATACCACACACCTGAGCCGAGGACTACACTGACAGAACACAGCAATACCACACACCTGAGCCGAGGGCTACACTGACAGAACACAGCAATACCACACACCTGAGCCTAGGGCTACACTGACAGAACACAGCAATACCACACACCTGAGCCTAGGGCTACACTGACAGAACACAGCAATACCACACACCTGAGCTGAGGGCTATGCTGACAGAACACAGCAATACCACACACCTGAGCCGAGGGCTACACTGACAGAACACAGCAATACCACACACCTGAGCCTAGGACTACGCTGACAGAACACAGCAATACCACACACCTGAGCCGAGGGCTATGCTGACAGAACACAGCAATACCACACACCTGAGCCGAGGGCTACACTGACAGAACACAGCAATACCACACACCTGAGCCTAGGGCTACACTGACAGAACACAGCAATACCACACACCTAAGCCGAGGACTACACTGACAGAACACAGCAATACCACACACCTGAGCCTAGTGCTACACTGACAGAACACAGCAATACCACACACCTGAGCCGAGGGCTACCCTGACAGAACACAGCAATACCACACACCTGAGCCGAGGGCTATGCTGACAGAACACAGCAATACCACACACCTGAGCCTAGGGCTACACTGACAGAACACAGCAATACCACACACCTGAGCCGAGGACTACACTGACAGAACACAGCAATACCACACACCTGAGCCTAGGGCTACGCTGACAGAGCACAGCAATATCACACATCTATGGGCAGTGTTGGAGAGTTACAGATTACATATCATTACTACAGTAAGATTACCGAACAGCAGTAGCTATTGCAATCCATTATAATTACTTGCGTTAAACCTTGAATTTGATTACGGTACCTGTCATTATTTTCATGACTACTGTTGGGAATTACACAAAAACATGACCACAATGTACTGTATGCTATGGAGCTGTATGAAGTGGAGACTGTGAACAGGTGGAAACATTGGTGTGGTTTACATGCAATTTAGAAACTCCAGATTCTCTCTCCATTGCCGTGAGACTGTGACTTAGCAGCACATACCACACTGTGAACTGGATTGGTTTGTCAGGGGTGACGTCAGACCAGAAACACAAACCAAAGCAAGGAATACAGCGCTCAGTGCTTTAATTAAATAAACAAATAAAAGATTTAAACAAAACTACACAAAACAAAAGGCACGTTGGCCAAACAAACAACAAATCAGTAATAAGTAGTATGTTATTTGCGAAACCAGCATACATAGCAATTGTTGGCTTTTTACCTCTCTCCCAACCTGTTCTCCACTCATGAACACACTCAACTCGTTGCAGCCAAAGCTGCAGGTTCTTATAGTGGTGACCGAGGGATTGACTAGCTATCAATTATCTTGTTAACCCCTCGGTCACATTCTGCACGGGTTTAATATGGATTCGTGACTGTCCGCTAATTATATTATGTAGCTGACCAGTCACGCATTCCCACGAGGTAATTCAAAAACTAAAACAATAACAAGTAATGGTGGCGGATTTTCGTCTGCGCCACTAACAATAATATAATACAAATACTGTTTTTTCACCGTCATATATACATTAAATCATAATAATAATACAACAAAACAATATACAAATCATAATACGCACAATATGCAAATCAGCTTCTCGCACTAAAAAGGGGAGGTAAATCAGCTTCTCACACTAAAAAAGGGAGGTAAATCAGCTTCTCGCACTAAAAAGGGGGGGAAATCAGCTTCTCACTAAAAAGGGGTGGTAAATCAGCTTCTCATTAAAAAGGGGAGGTAAATGAGCTTCTCACACTAAAAAGGGGTAAATCAGCTTCTCACTAAAAAGGGGAGGTAAATCAGCTTCTCACACTAAAAAGGGGGGCAAATCAGCTTCTCACTAAAAAGGGGTGGTAAATCAGCTTCTCATTAAAAAGGGGAGGTAAATCAGCTTCTCACACTAAAAAGGGGTAAATCAGCTTCTCACTAAAAAGGGGAGGTAAATCAGCTTCTCACACTAAAAAGGGGGGTAAATCAGCTTCTAACACTAAAAAGGGGGGTTAATCAGTTTCTCTCACTAAAAAGGGAGGTAAATCAGCTTCTCATACTAAAAAGGGAGGTTACAGGTATGGATTGCCATTTAGGATTGAGACATAATTAAAAAAAAACAAAAAAAACGATATGAACATTTTTGTTAAATATATGGAAAACTTCAAAGCAGTATGTAATTTAATATATTAACGTAACATTTGATTTTATGAAGCAAAATGTGTTGTTTCTATAGGGCAATGCAAAACTTTTGGACATAGCCGTAGGTTAGTCCCCATAATATCGGTCTTGTTCCGATCAGTTAAACCAATTACCGGGATCACCTGCTTGGTACGCTGCAATCAAGATTAAGTACAGATTTGCGCAGGATTTTCTAGTGTGCATTTTAGTCCACGTGATGTGAACTAAATCTCTGGTACGCTGCAGTTGAGTCGTCTGTGTTTTTAACGTGTGATTTATTCAGCGTTTCAAGTTATTGCTATTTACAGGTGACTCCTAAAATAAAAGTGCATTATAATTTAGTTGTTTTATAAGCAAAGTTATGGAAAAAATACTGAAGCAATTACAAAGTAAAAAAGGCAACCCTTTGCAAAATAATAATAATAATAATAATAATAATAATAATAATTGGGTACCATCTATCGAGTTAAAAATCTCTTCAACCTAATTCATAGTGCAAAATGTGTTTCACAAGAATGACACGAGAGAGACAAATATGAAGCTTAATGTCAGCTTGGTACAAGACAGAACGAAAGTAAAAAGAAAATGCCTGGGTGGATTACATCTACTTGATCGTTGATCTCGTACGGGCTACCAGTATACTGGATCCACAATAACAAAAAATACAACAACATTCCCGCGATCCCGCGCTGAAATTCAAGCCCTGAACAATATTTTGAAAATATACTCTACTAAACATGTATATTTTTATGTTTTTATATCATATATGTTTTTATATCATTAAAATGAGGTTCCAACACAAGCTCAAAACTTCTTGTTAACTTTAAGAAAGCTGCAGTTTAACACAGACTATTTGCACAGAAGTGTGTGTTCCATGCTGTACAGTAGGTCTCTTCTACTTGAGGAAGTTACAAACCCACAAAGTATACCTTGCAATTGTAGCTGCTGTAGACTCTAGACTGCGGTCAGAGTAACACAGTGTTTATCATTTCCTAGTAACCTGGAAATTCAACTGCCTGTGAGAATTAATTACAGGAGGGCTTATTTAATTAAACGATTTTAAAGCTTGCTTTAGTTGTGCATTTTATATCCCTAATTAAAAGCTAATCCACTGTCCTAAGTGGAAATCTTACTGGCAATGTTTAACTTGCACCTGTTCAAGTGAGCTGGTCTGGTAACCACAGACCAAGGTTAAATTATGCAGATTATTTCAGTTGTAAGTACCTGTATGGATTAAGAAACCTCAAAGCCATTCAATTTGAATTTGAAGTGTATCACTAGATAAACCTATCCTTATGAAGTATGTGTTTTAAATCTGCTTTATCAAAAGCTTTTATCACATGAATATTGTTTGGGATACAGACTTCATAGCTTCCCTATGTCCAGTTTTGTTTTATGCCGTATTTTATTTCTATTTTTTCATCCATAACTTCAAAACGCTCAATCAAAACATAAGGTAAAACCGAAGCTAAGTCAAGTAGACCCACATTTTGGCGACCGTCTTCCTCGGTGTACAGTATTTAACAGAGCTGCTGCACAGTCTTAAACTATGAAGATATTATCTTCATAGTTGCAGGATTTTAAAACACTGCAGGCTAAAGATGATTGGCTGATTGTACATTGCAGACAAGGATAAGAGCTTGCTTTGCCCTGCTGAGACCTCCCTCCTGGTAATGTAGTATTTCTCAAGTGTATGCACTCTATCAGTGATGAGGCCTAGACTCTTCACACAGACAGAGTACAGGTACAGTATACACAACCGGCAAGGGGCCAAGAAGTAATTGCACTTTGACTCTGTTCCATTTTGACAGAAGCACATGTTTCAGCGAACATTTCTTAATCTGTAAAAACGTATATACCCCCCCCCCACACACACACATACTTGCTCACAATCGGTTGTCTACAGAAAGAGATAGAGGAACAAAACATCTCGGTAGTAGGGCCGCTGATCTGTTTTAGCTTTAGATGACTGTAAGAAACATGTTTATTGACAATAATATGATAATTCATAATCCTTTTCCAGTATAATAAATAATCAAGACTATACAATTAAAAAAAAAATATATATATATATATATATATATATATATATATATATATCATGGTAATCAATTTTTTTTCCAAGCAGTACAGTAAATAGTCATCTCTAGTTTAGCCTTCCTTTACTGTGAATTGTCTTTAATCAGAAAGCTGACTTTGTTGAGCAGTTTGTTTGTTGGTTCACATTGTTAAAATGTAGTCTCTCTCTCTCTCTCTCTCTCTCTCTCTCTCTCTCTCTCTCTCTCTCTCTCTCTCTCTCTGGACAACTTGCAATAAGAAAGGACACATTGAATGTCTGCTGTAGCTCAGGGAGAAGTTACTGGACATCAAAAAAAGGGATATCCTTTTTTCCCTTTGTTTTTGTTATATTTACAGAATTGTACGGAAAGTACCTAAAAGTTTTTTTTTTTTTTTTTTTTTAAGCAGTAGTGGACACACCTTTAAACAAACAGAACATGTTCAATTTTGTCCTGTGGAATTCTGCTTTGAATGAAAGTGATACTGTTCACTAACTTGTTAGAAGCTGTTGCTAGTTAAAGGCTGTTTTTCAATTAGAGCTCAGTGTTTTGCCTGAGAATTTTTGTAAATCTTAACAGGAGGAAAAACCTTCAGGCTCACTCAGTACCTTGATTTTATAATGATATCCTTTGTGCTACATTTTCTGCTTGTCTTATAACCAACCAGCCAGATGCACTAACTGGCTGTGACAGTAACAGAATGCAGAGTGGAGAGACAGGGCCATCCCTCAACACTACTGCGCAGTCACATACAACTGCAGTGTGTTATCAGAGAAACAAGGGTGTCCACATTCTTTGGCTGTTCAGGCATGAAACATGCTGCTGACGGTGCATGAAGTAAACTAGATAGAACTCTGGCTCTCAATGACTATTCCAGTCTAGGACTGTTCCAACCACGTCCTAAATTAGTGAATTTACCATGAGCCAATTAACTAATTTAGTACCTGGATGGTATGAATGTATAGACTGGAATGGATCTCGAGGGCCAGGGAAATACTGATATAAAAGATTGACTGAATTGTTGCAAAATAAATTATAATCACAATATAAAATTAGGACACTTTAAATACCTTGCACCACTCAGATCCTGGGCTAAAATTACTAAGTATTCGGAACAAATTGAGACTGATTGCTTTAAATTTGCACTTACAAGATACTGTCTGTAAGTTACTGATACAGTTGTTTTTAACTTGTCTGGATTCCCACTGCTTTACATTGTGGAAGCTTCATTTTGATCTCCTGTAACAGCCTTTATCTATCGGGTTGACAGCTCTATCTGCGCAATACAGACCTGCGCGATGCATAACCTGCTGCCAGGCCGGTTATGAGACACGTGTGGCTACTCGCTTAAGTTTCGATTGCCATACAGTACATTGTAGATTTTTTAAATTCATTCGCCATTTTCCTCGCTTTCAATTGAGGAAAAAATAAGAATAAAAAATAACAATAAAGGTCATCCAAAGCCTAAATTGGACCTTCTTCAACAGGGAGGACCAAAACAAAATTGCCTTTTTAATTGCTCATGGTACGAAAAAATGAAATGGTTGACTGCAAGTATTTGCGGTATTTCAAACCGTCTCTTCATCTTCCCTGTGGATTTCTGTGGGATAAAGTGAGTAAAAAATTTTTCACGAGCTGTAAAAATATTTTTTTCCACTATGTTTTTGTTATATTCAGTTGCTTGCCTTATGTGCTGCATATACTATCTTACTGTATTACATTTCTTATTAAATTACGATGTACCTTATGAAACTGTGTTTAATTCAGTTATTGTTTGAGGGTTTGTAATTATTTTTATGTGCACGTGTATATAAGGTTGTTATTTTGTCGGTGTTGGGGTGGGTGTTCGAGTAAGAGGAACTTGAACGAGAGACGGGAGAAAGAAAAATAATAGAAAAGCCTAGAAACATCTCAATCATGTTACTGAGTCCACCAAACTAATTTCACTTCAGTAGCTGGATTCGAACCCTAGATGTGAAAGGCCTAAACTGTTAGTGATTAAGCCGACCAGGTCACCTAAGCCCCCGAAATATTACAAACAGGAGTTTAATAAGCAAATGAAATTATACACAATATAATTACAAACGTACTAATCCATTTGAAATGAGCTCTTTATAATTCTCCATTCCAAATTGGCTGCTTTTCTGTGTCATTGTATTCATTCATCTGCAAGCTATATCACTGTTCTCAAGCAAGTCCTTTAATTGAAAAATGGGATTTATTTGCTTCTCACGTAAAATTAATTTAATCTGAGAAGGGAAAGAAAACCTCAAACAGAGCCCAAGTGAAGTGATCTCCTTGTATCAGTGCAGTAACCATGGAGACATAATACTAATTTACCTCACACAATTCATTGAGTACCCTTTGAAAGCTATCCAGAAATCTACATTGAGGAAGTGGGGGATATAAATGGATGTCTACACTGAGCAGGAATTGGAAGCTGGAAAAACACAGCACAGCTAAGCCAGTTTTAAGTGTATCTCTGCATGGTACACACAGGAAAGCCAGGTTTAAGCCTCTGTGTTGGTAAACACAGCACAGCTGAGCCAGGTTTAAGTGTATCTCTGCATAAACACAGCACAGCTAAGCCAGGTTTAAGTGTATCTCTGTGCATGGTAAACACAGCACAGCTGAGCCAGGTTTAAGTGTATCTCTGCATGGTAAACACAGCACAGCTGAGCCAGGTTTAAGTGTATCTCTGCATGGTAAACACAGCACAGCTGAGCCAGGTTTAAGTGTATCTCTGCATAGTAAACACAGCACAGCTGAGCCAGATTTAAGTGTATCTCTGTGCATGGTAAACACAGCACAGCTGAGTCAGATTTAAGTGTATCTCTGCATGGTAAACACAGCACAGTTGAGCCAGGTTTAAGTGTATCTCTGCATGGTAAACACAGCACAGCTGAGCCAGGTTTAAGTGTATCTCTGTGCATGGTAAACACAGCACAGCTGGGCCAGGTTTAAGTGTATCTCTGCATGGTAAACACAGCACAGCTGAGCCAGGTTTAAGTGTACCTCTGTGCATGGTAAACACAGCACAGCTGAGCCAGGTTTAAGTGTATCTCTGCATGGTAAACACAGCACAGCTAAGCCAGGTTTAAGTGTATCTCTGTGCATGGTAAACACAGCACAGCTGGGCCAGGTTTAAGTGTATCTCTGCATGGTAAACACAGCACAGCTGAGCCAGGTTTAAGTGTATCTCTGCATGGTAAACACAGCACAGCTGAGCCAGGTTTAAGTGTATCTCTGCATGGTAAACACAGCACAGCTGAGCCAGGTTTAAGTGTATCTCTGCATAGTAAACACAGCACAGCTGAGCCAGATTTAAGTGTATCTCTGTGCATGGTAAACACAGCACAGCTGAGTCAGATTTAAGTGTATCTCTGCATGGTAAACACAGCACAGCTGAGCCAGGTTTAAGTGTATCTCTGCATGGTAAACACAGCACAGCTGAGCCTGGTTTAAGTGTATCTCTGCATGGTAAACACAGCACAGCTGAGCCAGATTTAAGTGTATCTCTGTGCATGGTAAACATAGCACAGCTGAGCCAGGTTTAAGTGTATCTCTGCATGGTAAACACAGCACAGCTGGGCCAGGTTTAAGTGTATCTCTGCATGGTAAACACAGCACAGCTGAGCCAGGTTTAAGTGTATCTCTGCATGGTAAACACAGCACAGCTGAGCCAGGTTTAAGTGTATCTCTGCATGGTAAACGCAGCGAGCGCAGCTGAGCCAGGTTTAAGTGTATCTCTGCATGGTAAATACAGCACAGCTGAGCCAGGTTTAAGTGTACCTCTGTGCATGGTAAACACAGCACAGCTGAGCCAGGTTTAAGTGTATCTCTGCATGGTAAACACAGCACAGCTGAGCCAGGTTTAAGTATACCTCTGTGCATGGTAAACTCAGCATAGCTAAGCCAGGTTTAAGTGTATCTCTACAGTGGGCAAGAATTGGAAGCTGGAAAAACACAGCACAGCTGAGCCAGGTTTAAGTGTATCTCTGCATGGTAAACACAGCACAGCTGAGCCAGGTTTAAGTGTACCTCTGTGCATGGTAAACACAGCACAGCTGAGCCAGGTTTAAGTGTATCTCTGCATGGTAAACACAGCACAGCTGAGCCAGGTTTAAGTATACCTCTGTGCATGGTAAACACAGCACAGCTGAGCCAGGTTTAAGTGTATCTCTGCATGGTAAACACAGCACAGCTGAGCCAGGTTTAAGTGTACCTCTGTGCATGGTAAACACAGCACAGCTGAGCCAGGTTTAAGTGTATCTCTGCATGGTAAACACAGCACAGCTGAGCCAGGTTTAAGTATACCTCTGTGCATGTGTCACAAAGACGGCCGGAGTGGGTGGCGTCAGACCAGAAGCAGGAAATAAACAGACAGAGAGGTGTGGTTTGGTGAAGCTGAGCGAATGCTTTCGCTCAGCATTTAATCAACAGAACAGAAAATAAAAGGTTTTAAACACACAAAACACAGGACACGGCACTTGCGCCAAAATAAATAGACAAACAAAACGTACTAAACACTTAACAAACGGTGCACGGAGAGACAAACAAACACGGTGAGTACAAACACTTCTAGATTATTATTTTACTTCACTTTACATTCTCCTTCTCTCTCACCCGTTCTCCACTCTCGAACACCCAACCCCGAGTGAAAGAAATGTGCATCTATATATACTGTTGTGCTGGGATTCAATTACTAATTAATTATTCACTTGAATCCCAGCACGTGAATTAATTCTGTGCAACCCCGTGCTCACATATTACATTTAACCAGCACGTGAAGTGATTTGTGCCCTCCTCGTGCCTAAATATAAATCTACATTTTTAAATACACGTGAAACACAGACCCGTTTATATCCCGTGTACCAATGACTATACACCAACATTAACACACGCAACATACAACACATAACACACAAATGCACACAGGGGCGGGGCACATTGCCACATATACCCCCCCTTGTGCGCAGCACACATGGCCTCAACGGCCACCTCCCCCCTTAAAACCCAGCAGTCCAGGACAAAGTCTCGGGCTGGGAAGGGAGGCTTCAGTGGGCCCATGGCTGGCCATGCTGTCAGCACCCCTGCCGGTAGTGGCACGGCTGACAGCATGCTGGTCCACGCCTGCAGCGAAATTGCTGCGGGGGATGCTGGTCTCCTGACCTCCCCCTTTCTTCGTAGCCGTAGCTCCCCTGGTGGGGCTCCGACCACAGTACTTCCGGCAGCGAAGAAGCTGCAGTGGGAGCAGGTCTCCGGACCTCCCCCACGATCTCCGGCAGCGAAACTGCTGCAGTGGGAGCAGGTCTCCGGACCTCCCCCACGATCTCCGGCAGCGAAACTGCTGCAGTGGGAGCAGGTCTCCGGACCTCCCCCACGATCTCCGGCAGCGAAACTGCTGCAGTGGGAGCAGGTCTCCTGACCTCCCCCACGATCTCCGGCAGCAAAACTGCTGCAGTGGGAGCAGGTCTCCTGACCTCCCCCACCTTCTTCGTGGCCGGCAGCTCCCCTTGGTGGGGTTCCGGCCACAGTACTTCCTGCTGCGATGCGGAGCAACTGGCAGCCCCAGGCGATGCGTAGCGGCTGGCAACCCCAGGTGATGCGGAGCGGCTGGCAACCCCAGGCGATGCGGGAGCGGCTGGCAGCCCCAGGCGGCGCGAGACCGCATCCTGGGGCGGGCGAGCCCGGCATCCTTGGGCGGCGAGGCAGGAGTCAGGACAAGCTGGGGTGCGGTGTTGGCCCTCTTCTCGCCTCTGCGGCCGGGCGGTTCTTCCCATGCTTCCCCAGCAGCCCATGCAAGGGCTGCTGAGGGCCGCCAGCTTCACGCCCTGGTCCTTCTGGTGAAGGGAGAGGCAGCCCTGCCCTCTCCCCTGATGGTGGCGGGAGGCAGAGGCAGCCCTGCTGCCTGCTCCTGCCGGTGGAGGTGGCGGAGGCAGAGGCAGCCCCGCTGCCTGCTCCTGCCGGTGGAGGTGGCGGAGGCAGAGGCAGCCCCTGCTGCCTGCTCCTGCCGGTGGAGGTGGCGGAGGCAGAGGCAGCCCTGCTGCCTGCTCCTGCCGGTGGAGGTGGCGGAGGCAGAGGCAGCCCCTGCTGCTCTGCTCCTGCCGGTGGAGGTGGCGGAGGCAGAGGCAGCCCTGCTGCCTGCTCCTGCCGGTCTAGGTGGCGGAGGCAGAGGCAGCTCCGCTGCTCTGCTCCTGCCGGTGAAGGTGGGAGCAGCGTGTAGTCTCCTGCCGATGGAGGTGGGAGCAGCGTGTAGTCTCCCCTTTTCAGGGACTGGTGCTGCTCTGCCTCTCTTGGGAACTGGTGCGGCTCCGCCTTTGAAGGGGAAACCAGCAGGCATTCTTCCTCTGCTGGTTGTGATGGGGAAACCAGCAGGCATTCTCCCTCTGCTGGTGGAGGTGGAACCAGCAGGCATTCTCCCTCTGCTGGCAGCTTGGGTTCTAGGGCTGTGGAAGCCCCGACTTCCCTCTCTTCGGGCTGTGGACGCACCGCCTCCTCCCTTTTGGGCTGTGGACGCACCGACTCCTCCCTTTTGGGCTGTGGACGCACCGACTCCTCCCTCTTGGGCTGTGGACGCACCGACTCCCCCCTCCTGGGCTGTGGACGCTCGGGCTCCCCCCCACTCAGGCGTGGGACGCCTGGGCTCCTCCCACTCAGGCGTGGGGACGTTCAGGCTCCTCCCACTCAGGCGTAGGACGTTCGGGCTCCTCCCACTCAGGCGTAGGACGTTCGGGCTCCTCCCGCTTGGGCTGTGGACGCTCGGGCTCCTCCCGCTTGGGCTGTGGAGGCAAAACCAGCAGGCATTCTTCCTCTGCTGGTGGAGACAGCAGGCATTCTTCCTCTGCTGGTGGACCTGCTACCTGGGCTGCTGTTCCACTTATAACTGCCTCCAGGTAGCTGAGGACCAACTCCACACCTTCCTCCCAGGTGCTTAGGGTGTGTTCCCTTGCATACGCCTCCCATCGCTCTCTGTCCATCAACCGCAGGAACCGGATGGCTACTGGCATAGACTGGGCCTCCAGCCCAGCATTTTCCAGAATCCAGTCCCGCAGTTTGATGGCGTCTTCTGCCATTTTTTTTTTTTTTTTCCAAATATGCGGTTCCTGCTCTGGCCTGAGTCCTGGAGGCGCTGTAGATCCCACGCAGGACACCACGTGTCACAAAGACGGCCGGAGTGGGTGGCGTCAGACCAGAAGCAGGAAATAAACAGACAGAGAGGTGTGGTTTGGTGAAGCTGAGCGAATGCTTTCGCTCAGCATTTAATCAACAGAACAGAAAATAAAAGGTTTTAAACACACAAAACACAGGACACGGCACTTGCGCCAAAATAAATAGACAAACAAAACGCGTTAAACACTTAACAAACGGTGCACGGAGAGACAAACAAACACGGTGAGTACAAACACTTCTAGATTATTATTTTACTTCACTTTACATTCTTCTCTCTCACCCGTTCTCCACTCTCGAACACCCAACCCGAAAGAAAAGAAATGTGCATCTATATATACTGTTGTGCTGGGATTCAATTACTAATTAATTATTCACTTGAATCCCAGCACGTGAATTAATTCTGTGCAACCCCGTGCTCACATATTACATTTAACCAGCACGTGAAGTGATTTGTGCCCTCCTCGTGCCTAAATATAAATCTACATTTTTAAATACACGTGAAACACAGACCCGTTTATATCCCGTGTACCAATGACTATACACCAACATTAACACACGCAACATACAACACATAACACACAAATGCACACAGGGGCGGGGCACATTGCCACAGCATGGTAAACACAGCACAGCTGAGCCAGGTTTAAGTGTATCTCTGCATGGTAAACACAGCACAGCTGAGCCAGGTTTAAGTGTACCTCTGTGCGTGGTAAACACAGCATAGCTAAGTCAGGTTTAAGTGTATCTCTACAGTGGGCAGGAATTGGAAGCTGGAAAAACACAGCGCAGCTGAGCCAGGTTTAAGTGTATCTCTGCATGGTAAACACAGCACAGCTGAGCCAGGTTTAAGTGTACCTCTGTGCATGGTAAACACAGCACAGCTGAGCCAGGTTTAAGTGTACCTCTGTGCATGGTAAACACAGCATAGCTAAGCCAGGTTTAAGTGTACCTCTGTGCGTGGTAAACACAGCATAGCTAAGTCAGGTTTAAGTGTACCTCTGTGCATGGTAAACACAGCATAGCTAAGCCAGGTTTAAGTGTACCTTCTGCAACGCCATCTACTGTTGCATGTTGGATTAAACATGGAATATGGAACATGGTTGTCTTCACCATATCCTTTAAATTAATTTACAAAACTTGAGTTCTCATTAATCAAAGTGATTGCAGTGAGGAGACCCAGTAAGATCTCATGCGGTAATCTTAATAGCAGTTTATTGTAATGCATTGTTGCTGTTGTTTTTCTGACTGGGAGGTCTGTTTAAGACGTTCGGTCGCCAAAGTGATGACGTTTGTTGTGCTTTACCACGTAAGAGGGAAGACCGTGTGAAGCTTGTCATCTTCCCCACAATCTGATCACCGCAATGCTGAGCAACCAAACTTTCAGTGTGCACCTTGGTGACCGAAAGAGCCACAGGCGGAGGTTGAATAACAGGCTCCATCAAGGGTACTTCCTGGCTCCAGCCTTATTCAACATCTACACCAGCAACATCCCATCAACAATGTCTCTCAAATTCATCTATGCGGACGACATAGCACTGACAACCCAAGCCTCCACATTCGAGGAAGCGGAGTTAACCCTGGAGGTGGACCTGACAGTACTCGAGAAGTATAGTGCTTGAAGCCCAATGCGGGGAAGACGTCCGTGCTCAAGGTCAAATTCGGTGGCATCCCACTTAACCATGACCACGAACCCCTATACCTCGGAGTCACCCTCGACCGGACTCTCAGCTATCGCCATCACCTGAAAGCCACCATCAAGAAGACGAAATCCAGGGGTCAACATTATCCAAAAGCTGGCAGGGACTTCCTGGGGATGTGATGCTGGGACCTTTCGGACATCAACGCAGGCCCTGGTCCGATCTACGGCAGAGTACTCTGCACATGTTTGGTGCAACAGCTCTCACACCGACGGCCATTCTGGACACATGCCTCGCCTCTCTTCTGTCGGCCGGAAAGGACCCTGCCACCCAATGACGTGAGATGTGGGAAAACAGTGTTGTCCCAAACAAGGACCTCCTGGAAGAGCCTAGGAAGGAACAGCCTTGTTTCTCCTTGCCCCAAGGACAGTGGAGCGCTCTCATCAGCACAGTATTTCTCAACTGCGTCCTAACAACGCATGTGAGGTGTGGATCTCTCTTCCACAAATGGAAGATCAATAACTCGGCAAGCTACGAATGCGATGAGGTGCAAACCTTCAGGCACATCACTGAGGATTGCCCAATACACTCGGATTCTGGTGGGACAAGCGGACTCCACGCAGCTACCCCGGATGCCGTGGAATGGCTTACAGAACTTAAATTACAGTTGCAGCCCGTTGCTTTTCAAATGCCATACGAAAGCAGAAGAGTGTAAGGCATGTTGGCTGCGCTGTTTACTGACCTTCAGCAATAATAAAACAATAAATACATGAGATGTGATTTATCCTTGGGCTTGCAAATCAAATATAACATTCTGGCCTTTGGTAGAATAGTGTTTTGTCTCGGTCCTGCATTTCTGCAGCAGGTTTGCTAGGACTCTGAAGAGGCTGTGCCTCCACAGATGATGTGCTTGAAGGTACATAGAGTGCTCATGCTCTAATTGTTGCGTTAATTATGTAACTTGGTAATTGTATACATTTGAGTTATAATTGAGAAGTATTTATTGAAGAAATGTATACACAGTGGAAGCTCTGAAATCCGTCTACAGCAGAGTTGTTATCATTCTGTAGTTGATAGCTTATGTTTATGAGAAATGTGGAATTAAGCTGCTTAGGGGTGTAGTGATTCATTGTGTAGCTTTACATAATAAATCATATCATAATAAGAGTAGAGGAATGTATCATTTGTAATGTTATACAAGATCATTGTAGTTCACCATATGGTTGTTAAATGAAGAATAAGTGTGTTTTATAGTTGCTATGAATACATGCTCTGCTTCATTTAATTTGTGTTTTTTTTTAACAAAAAGGTCCATCATCAAATTGTCATTTGTTATTCTCATGCATCACAAATAGCCAACAGTTCCATCACAGATATCATGATACATAGTGTATCGTTACCTGCATATCGCGATACATATCGTATTACACCACTACATATTAATGTGATCATTAAAAATATAGGGACAAAAACAATGCTGAATTACGGGACTCAAATGCACCCTAGTTTTACCCAGTGCTTTGGTAGTTTGTTTTAAATATACTGCACTAGGCCCTTCAGTCCCTGTGCATTTCAGTGCCTGTGTATAAAGTGTGACTGCGTGTCTGCCCTCAGCCTGTTTCACTGGCCAGGTTTGCGTCACTGTCGGCCTGCTTGTGGATGCGGTGCAGAGTTTCCTAGCAGCCAGCCAGGGCTTTGCTTCCTGCTCTGAGAGAGGCTTCCTGTCCTCATGGGGTTTACTGGAAAAAACAAACAGACAGCACCCCCCAGCACAGTCAATGTGGGAGGGGAGGAGGGGGAGAAGCAAGGACCTTAGTATCAGGAGGAAGGCTGTAGTTCACAGAGAGGCCAGAATTATTCAAGGAGCGAGGAATCCTATGTGCCTGCAGCTCTAACTATCTTAGATAGTGTAAACAAACTGGTCAGCCAAGTCTACAGCTATGGCCAAAAGATTTGCATCACCCTATAGAATTTACTAATTTTGCTGCATAAAGTCGAATGAAACCTGCTGAATAATGTAACGGTAACATATTGAATTACATACCGCTTTGTAGTTTTCCATATACTTAACGAAAAACTGGCAAAAATTGAGAAATGTGACATTTTCAAAATCTAACATGAAATACTGTACTGCTATTATGTCTTCCGGTAGACTTTTGCAATATCATGTTGTAGTTTCTTTGATTACATGATGTTAAATAAAATATCTAAATTATGTTTATATAGTTTCCGTTCCTTCAGATGAAACGTAAAACCGAGGTCCTATGTAAGTCACTCTGTAACAGCAGTTATGATGCATAGTTCACACCCTAGTCTCTGAAAGTCGCTTTGGATAAAAGCGTCTGCTAAATGATGAATTAATAATAATAATAATAATAATAATAATAATAATAATAATAATAATAATAATAAATAATAATGTATTTTTTTTTTATTATGTCTCAACCCTAAAATTTTAGGTGACGGAAACTTTTGATCTATCTGAGTGCACAGAAGGCTAAACTGGGTAAACTTGTCACATCAGTGCCACACTGACCCCTATCTCTAAAAAGTTTGCTATAGGAAAAGTATAGCAAATTGTAATAAAGCATAGTCAAGTAGTAGTAAAGCATAGGCAAGCATATTGAAAAACATGGCAACCCATGGTAAACTATGGAACATGCATACTATAACCATGGGAAAATCATGAATGTTATAGTATTTGAGAACACCTTGTTCCTTTTCAATTTCAATGTTTTACATATCAAGCAGGTGCTGCTAGCTCATGATAGCTTGGCAGAGGACAGATCTGGTAATAAAGTAACTCATAATTTATTACAAACTCATCAAGAACATCAAACAGAGATTAAATATAAATGCATGAATTACATCTGTGTACGACCTTTAAATAATTGGGTTTGATGAATTCTATAGTCTTGCACATTGAGATGATTCCGGCTGCCATTAGAGGTAATAAAGCATAAATCAATGCAATAATGTTATTAGTATTTACCGGTAATGGATATTTGACAAGTATTATCAAGATCAATTTGAGCATTTGATATCTTACACTAGAAACACCTGCCATAACAGTGTCAATACAGTGTAGTGCCACAGCCAGTAAGGCAATAATATGATACAAGAAGTCTGCAAGGTGTTCAAAATGTTCTTCCCATGTTTAAGTAGAAATCTGCACTCCATTTTTGATGAAGCATCTCTACTTTGGACAGTACTGGCTAGCCAACCAAGCACCTTTCACCTGCCCTCTGTCAAAGTCTGTCAGATGGGCCGTCTTTACCATCTTGCAACAGGGGAATGCAACAAGTAGAGTATTGTGCTTCCCTGAAACTCAGATGAGGAAGAACCCTGAATTAAAAAAACAATGTAGAGCTTCAGCTGAAGAATCCCAAGACCGCAGTGTGGTTTGCTATTTCTGCACGGGCTCTTGGGAGTTCATTTTCCTTCCTGTCTGGTAATTGACATGTAAATGCCCTCCTCCGAGGTTTGCTGGGGATTAGCATTACAAAGAGAGAAGTGAAAGAGAAGCAGGTCCTTACTGAGAGAGTCTTCCTCTGCACCTGCCTTCCCTCCCCTTCCCTCGTGAGAGGCATCAGAGCTGAGAGCTACAGACCCTTCAATAACACCGCACTGAGCTGAGGGTACCCGACCCCACTCTGCTTCTTGTTTAGATTCACTTTGTATCATTAGAGTCATCAAACCCTGGTTACTAGAGCTCCCAGAATCCTATCTAAGCTCTAACTACATCAGGTACACCAGAATGTAACCATTAACCAGCCCCCTGCAACACCAGTGGATGTGAAATTCCACATATCATATATATAAAGTACATGTGCTATTTCTTACTCTTACTGCAGATGAGGTGTATGTCATATCTAACAGCGGCAGGGTTCTATTGAGAGATTCAGAGGTGCTTTAAAAAATACATACCAGGATCACACATCTGGAAAGCTACATTTCTGTAAATGAAATCCCTCATTTGTTGCAACTTCAGACACACAAGCCAGAAAAGAAACCACCAGTTTCAAATGTAAACTCTTCCATTTACAGCCCCTGAGTGGCAGTGTTTTCAAAGAGTCAAAATTAAGTTACCATGGCTACAAAAGCATGGCACAAGCAGACAGGAAGTATTTGCTGGTAGTAGTGGGATGATGACCTGGCCCTTGAATTGTTTCACTGACGCCTGTCATGTTGAGTCATCCAACCCAGCCCTTTAGTTAAGAGCAGTGAGTACTTCTCAGTGCTGCGGGTCTAATACTGCCTGTATAAAAGGACTGCAAACCAAGACTTTAGAATCTATTTCCTTACCTAGTATTGGCATTAGCAACATTATCACTACCCCCCTTCTTCAGGAGTGCTATGCATTATTATGAAGGATCTTGTCTCATATTGAAGAAATTAGCTATATATGTGCTTCTTTTCAAATGATATTAGTGTACAACAAACACCAAAAATGTAAATATGTGTTTTGCTTCCCTGAGAAGCTACCTAAAGAGAAGTAAGCTTCTTGGTAATGTGGCCTGGTTTCTGACGAAGCCTAGTGTACAGAAGGCAGAGTGGAGAATGTAGTAAACATGGACCCAGGAGTCACACTGCAGCTTTATAATCAAATCGACAAACTTTCAACTGATGCCTTAATTGCTATGTAGGTCTCGCAAGTGCAGTTCTGAAAGAAATACATGGCATAGCAAACATGCATTTTCACTTTTAAAATGATGTCTGGTACCATAGTAAAAGAAAACTGAGGTCAATACGGTGTACGACAGGTAGAGCAGCTGTCTAACCCCAGACTCTGATCACACAGCACTGCAGCAGAACAGCTGTCTAACCCCAGACTCTATCACACAGAGCATGCTGACAGGGCTGATGTATCACCGGCCCGAGGACCCACTGGGCTACCTGGAGAGCTGCCTGCAGAAAGCACGTGAGCTGGGCGGCCCTGAGAGGGTGAGGTGGGACACATTCATCACACAGGACCGTCGGCCCCTGCCACCCATCAACGGGGGCCAGAGCAAAAAGACCGTCTTCAGAGCAGGTAAACTTCCTGGAGGACACTGACGGCATAATCCCAGGAAATCAAGCATAAAATCAACGTTAACAGAGTCACTCTGTTAACATTTGTCGTAGCAAGACCCTTATAAAAATGCACCGCAGTAAATCTACACAGTGATTTTTCAGTTTTCCCATCCCAGTTTATCATGGTATGCCATACTTAATAAGGGAGAGTCAATATAAACCCCAAGCCTGTAATATATGCAATGTGTCCCTGCTCCCCCAGAGCCAGGGAGAGTCAATATAAACCCCAAGCCTGTAATATATGCAATGTGTCCCTGCTCCCCAGAGCCAGGAGAGTCACTATAAACCCCAAGCCTGTAATATATGCAATGTGTCCCTGATCCCCAGAGCCAGGGAGAGTCAATATAAACCCCAAGCCTGTAATATATGCAATGTGTCCCTGCTCCCCCAGAGCCAGGAGAGTCACTATAAACCCCAAGCCTGTAATATATGCAATGTGTCCCTGCTCCCCCAGAGCCAGGGAGAGTCAATATAAACCCCAAGCCTGTAATATATGCAATGTGTCCCTGCTCCCCCAGAGCCAGGGAGAGTCAACATAAACCCCAAGCCTGTAATATATGCAATGTGTCCCTGCTCCCCCAGAGCCAGGGAGAGTCACTATAAACCCCAAGCCTGTAATATATGCAATGTGTCCCTGCTCCCCCAGAGCCAGGGATAGTCAATATAAACCCCAGGCCTGTAATATATGCAATGTGTCCCTGCTCCCCCAGAGCCAGGGAGAGTCAATATAAACCCCAGGCCTGTAATATATGCAATGTGTCCCTGCTCCCCCAGAGCCAGGGATAGTCAATATAAACCCCAGGCCTGTAATATATGCAATGTGTCCCTGCTCCCCCAGAGCCAGGGAGAGTCACTATAAACCCCAAGCCTGTAATATATGCAATGTGTCCCTGCTCCCCCAGAGCCAGGGAGAGTCACTATAAACCCCAAGCCTGTAATATATGCAATGTGTCCCTGATCCCCCAGAGCCAGGGAGAGTCAATATAAACCCCAAGCCTGTAATATATGCAATGTGTCCCTGCTCCCCCAGAGCCAGGGAGAGTCAACATAAACCCCAAGCCTGTAATATATGCAATGTGTCCCTGCTCCCCAGAGCCAGGGAGAGTCAACATAAACCCCAAGCCTGTAATATATGCAATGTGTCCCTGATCCCCAGAGCCAGGGAGAGTCAATATAAACCCCAAGCCTTTAATATATGCAATGTGTCCCTGCTCCCCAGAGCCAGGGAGAGTCAATATAAACCCCAAGCCTGTAATATATGCAATGTGTCCCTGCTCCCCAGAGCCAGGGAGAGTCAATATAAACCCCAAGCCTGTAATATATGCAATGTGTCCCTGATCCCCAGAGCCAGGGAGAGTCAATATAAACCCCAAGCCTTTAATATATGCAATGTGTCCCTGCTCCCCCAGAGCCAGGGAGAGTCAATATAAACCCCAAGCCTGTAATATATGCAATGTGTCCCTGCTCCCCCAGAGCCAGGGAGAGTCAACATAAACCCCAAGCCTGTAATATATGCAATGTGTCCCTGCTCCCCCAGAGCCAGGGAGAGTCACTATAAACCCCAGGCCTGTAATATATGCAATGTGTCCCTGATCCCCAGAGCTAGGGAGAGTCAATATAAACCCCAAGCCTGTAATATATGCAATGTGTCCCTGCTCCCCAGAGCCAGGGAGAGTCAATATAAACCCCAAGCCTGTAATATATGCAATGTGTCCCTGATCCCCAGAGCCAGGGAGAGTCAATATAAACCCCAAGCCTGTAATATATGCAATGTGTCCCTGCTCCCCCAGAGCCAGCCCCTCTAAGCCCCTATAGGCGGTATGAACGCCTGCCTCCCATCCAGGCTCAGTTCTCCATCGAGAGTGACTCGGATATGACAGAATCCACCGGACTCATCCAGGAGTACGACGTCTTCGACCCCTCCAAACCACGGCCGCCCATCATCTTCGTCGTCGGTAAGGGACTCACAGTGCACAATATCACCACAGATTTCAATCCAGAGAAGCAGATTCATTGCTATACAGTGCTCCCACTTTATTTCTCTACCTGACTAAAGGCTGGTTTATACTTCCGACTGCGACCCAATGTTTGGTATCAGTCAGTGGTCTCCGGTCGGAATGACAGTCGTACGGCCTTTTCTTGTGTGTCTGCGACTGAAAAAAGCAAAGGGTCGGAGGATGTTGAAAAAATCCAATAAGCCAGTGAAGCGCGATTGAGCACGTTTTTGAGGAACCCAATAAACATGAACAACAGAACAGGATTTTAAACTTGCCTCTAAACTGAATGAAATTAAAGCGTAAGTTAACCTTTGCTAAAATGAATATTGGTGATTACATAGGCTACCATGCGCAGCAACCACTTGTATAATAATAACAATAATAATGAATACAATGTATTATTGTTATTCTTTTTATATATTTGAGTCACTAATAAGTTGACGTCGCTATTTATTTTCTGTATGAAATGACTTTCCCCATCAAATCAGTAACATTGCTCAGCTGTTCAATACGTGTGATCGGAGGCAGTATGGAGAACAGCTGATCAGTTTTACTTGTTTGCTGCTCATAAAAATATATCTGAGCCAATTTACACATTCACTTCATTCATGAGACGGGCAATTTTAAAATCCTGTCTCAGTGTGGCGGGATTGTGGAGCCTGTTGGCAATCCTAGTCACAAGTCGACTCCGGCAGTAATGCAGACTGGCTGAAAGTATGACCGACAGCAACAACCACTTTGCTGCGTGAAAAAGTCTGCGAACTCGGGGGTGCTTCAGTCCTTCTGGCGCACCCGTAGAAGTGTCTGCAGCTGACGTACAGCTTTTGTCTGCGAGAGAAGTATAAACCAACCTTTACACATCGAATTCGAACCCAGGCCTCCAGAGGTCAAATGAGACGCTAGTGACTTCCACTGCACCACCCAGCCCTTACTACGTCATTTTTGGTAGATTTTTTTGCTGTACTCAAAGTATTGTTTTTTAAGTGTTAAGGTGCTCTGACTGTGTTCAGGAGCTGCTCTTCAGCTCTGGTTGCCTGTCATAAGTGATGTAGGCTAGATCATCCAAAGTGTCTTTATAGCAGTGTGTGCAAAGCACTTTGACACAAACTTATGAAAACAATGAAAAATGTAATATTTGAGTAATTACAAACAGAGCCAATCACAATGATTGAAAACACAATAAGCAGGGAAGGAGACAGTGCTGCGTTTGAAGCTCCTCACTCAGAAGTAGAAGTGCTGATTTGGATACTTGTCTGTGTTCCCCCTCGCTGGGTCCCTCCCTTAATAGATTCTTTCTCTCTTCTCATTGGCCAGGCGGGCCGGGTAGCGGAAAAGGCACACAGACTGCCAAGATGGCACAGCGCTACGGTTACGTGTGTGTCTCTGTGGGAGAGATCCTGCGCAACCAGCTGCTGCATCACGCCCCCAGCGACAGGAAGTGGGAGCTGATCGCAAAAATCATCGCCAACGGAGAGCTCGCTCCCCAGGTAGTGTCTGTCTGCTGAACAGAATGTATTAACATCCTCTATTCATGTCAATAACATTCTCCTCTACAATAAGTGTTGAATATGATTCACTGGGGTCAGTTAAAACTGATCTGTCGAGAAGAGCAGCAACAGATATCCCCAAACTTGTGCAAAAAAGCTTGTACATGCTATAAGGTTGGATTAGAAATACATTTTTAATTATAGACTATTGTCATTAATTTTGACTTTCTCCCTAGTTAGTAGATCTCACACACTCTTGCTCTTTTTTTCGGCCTGATTTTCCCTTTTTAAAATACCTCTGTTCTCTTACACAGTAGAGGGAGGACTGAATACTTTTCAGATGTCCGTTTTAATTACGTGGCACCTAAAACCCCTGCATTTCTTTATGGACAAATCTGTTGCCTACAGGAAGAGAGGGGAACAAAACATCTTGGTAGCAGTGGTGTTGATTAGACACGAGATTATGGCTGTTAATAATTTTTCAGTACAATAAATAGTGCTGGAATTAACATTTTCCTGTTGGGATATCCCTTCAGAATTCAGACAAGTATCTGAGTATTCTTTCATTTGCAAAACATAATCAAGGCCGCTATATTTAACACTGTGTTAAAGAAAAAAAAATATCACAGAATATCAGATATGTGTCCCAGCACTAACAATAAATAACCAAGACTAAACAAATGATCGATAATATCATTATAATCTGTTATTGCTCAACCCTAACATGCATTAACAAATCAAGGAAGTGAAAAACGTGCGTCAGTACTTCAACACATTTTATTGTCATTGAAAGATAATGAACTATGTAATTTATGAACTAGTAACAGTACCTTTTAGGAGACATGGGTTGATTGAGTATCTGGAAGCAGTGTTGGTGTATGCAGTTCTACTGCAGCGTTACAGCACTAGTAGTTCAGTAGTAGTGCCTCACCTACATGTCTTTCTGTATCGTGTGTAAGCCTGCTCCAGCCTCGTGGCATGTTCTCAGCAGCACAGCTCTCTCTCTCTCTCTCTCACTCTCTTACTCTGCCACCTCTCAGGAGACGACGATTGAGGAGCTGAAGCAGCAGTTCATCAAGCATCAGGATGCGAAGGGCTTCATCGTGGACGGCTTCCCGCGAGAGATCGCACAGGCCTTCACCTTCGAGGAGCAGGTAGAGAGGCTCACTCAACCTCTCAAGTGTGACGGGCAGTGTTGTGTGATACACTGCGTTACAGATTCTCAAGTGTGACGGGCAGTGTTGTGTGATACACTGCGTTACAGATTCTCAAGTGTGACGGGCAGTGTTGTGTGATACACTGCGTTATAGGTTCTCAAGTGTGACGGGCAGTGTTGTGTGATACACTGCGTTGCAGATTCTCAAGTGTGACGGGCAGTGTTGTGTGATACACTGCGTTACAGATTCTCAAGTGTGACGGGCAGTGTTGTGTGATACACTGCGTTACAGATTCTCAAGTGTGACGGGCAGTGTTGTGTGATACACTGCGTTACAGATTCTCAAGTGTGACGGGCAGTGTTGTGTACAGATTCTCTCCCCTGTCGGTGAGATGAGATGAGGTTAAAGCCATGAATGCAGAAGAACCCGGGTTTTGTGCATATTGGTTCAAATGCTTGCTTGTAGTGTACAGGGTCACCGGCAGAACCTTCTTACAGTCACTTCGTTGGGAAGCTTTCAAATGAAGCTGTGTTTGGTGAATATTAGAATTGAAGAAGTCTCTAGTCAAATCGTTTGTCTGCTTGACTTAGTTTCTTACAGTTGTACCTGATGGAGGTATTAGATGAAACAGTGGTCTGTATAATTTACCAGTTGATTTGATCACCATGTACCGCACCAGGATAAATTACAGGTGATTTGTTTTTCATTTAACAGTACCGAGGAATCCACAAGGATTACATCAACCACTTCTTTTAGAGCAACCCCAAGATAACCACAGATAGGTGGTGGATGCAATCCAGGGAGATTCTCTAGTGCTGTAAAATGATCCAATAAAACCCAGTTGTGGCTTGTCCCGACTGAGTATAGTTTAGTTTCTTATAACATAACCTCAGAGTTTATAACTGAGTGTGAAGCTGTGGCTGGGAATACTGGAATACTGTAGTTAACATGTTTTTTTTCAGCACAAAGGGTGATTTCTGTTGTTAGGAGCAGGGGTGAAATTCTCAACACAGAAGTGCAAGTACTCCTATGCGCAGCCAGGTGTAAACATTACAAAAGTGTAGCCAGTTTGAGTGCCAATGTATAAATAATGTCGGTAGACAATACTTTTTTAATACAAAATAGGCCTTAATAAAGAAGATGAAAACACTGAAAGCTTTGTGCCCTCTGTAACTATCAGTCATGTGCTGTAATATAACACTTAAGCTAAACCTGAAATGATACGTATTAATACATATTACACTGTGCAGTAGCTGCTGTAGAGAGAGAGTTTTCTTTCAAGATATCCAAAAAAAGAGGTGATATTCTAGAAAAAAACAACTGTGCTATAAAAAAAAATGATACAAAAAGGTCTTCGTCAAACAAGGCACACTAGGGGCTGACATTTGTACTGATGTACTTGACTTGGCCAGTTTAATCTCCATAGTGTTCTCTGAAATCACCCCATACTTTCCAGACCCTGGGTGCTCCCCTACAACAGGACCTGGCTGTGATATATTGATAGCCTTGGATTAGAACATACTGTATATCCCTGTTGTTATAGTTTTATTTTTATACTTATTACTTATCCTACAATGACATGTTATGTTATGTGTGCTTCTTTGCTGTGTTTCTGTCTATATTAATTACCATGAACTACTCCAGAACAAAATAGCTTTTGAAAAGGCTTCTCAAAGCTGAACAAGAGGAAATGTGATGGGATCATGTCAGTGTTATACATGCTGTAGAGTTTCTTCAATTGAAATGTGATGGGAGCATGTCAGTGTTATACATGCTGTAGAGTTTCTTCAATTGAAATGTGATGGGATCATGTCAGTGTTATACATGCTGTAGAGTTTCTTCAATTGAAATGTGATGGGAGCATGTCAGTGTTATACATGCTGTAGAGTTTCTTCAGTTGAAATGTGATGGGATCATGTCAGTGTTATACATGCTGTAGAGTTTCTTCAATTGAAATGTGATGGGATCATGTCAGTGTTATACATGCTGTAGAGTTTCTTCAATTGAAATGTGATGGGATCATGTCAGTGTTATACATGCTGTAGAGTTTCTTCAGTTGAAATGTGATGGGATCATGTCAGTGTTATACATGCTGTAGACTTTCTTCAATTGAAATGTGATGGGATCGTGACAGTGTTATAGATGCTGTAGACTTTCTTCAATTGAAATGTGATGGGATCGTGACAGTGTTATAGATGCTGTAGACTTTCTTCAATTGAAATGTGATGGGATCATGTCAGTGTTATAGATGCTGTAGAGTTTCTTCAATTGAAATGTGATGGGATCATGTCAGTGTTATACATGCTGTAGAGTTTCTTCAATTGAAATGTGATGGGATCATGTCAGTGTTATACATGCTGTAGAGTTTCTTCAATTGAAATGTGATGGGATCATGTCAGTGTTATACATGCTGTAGAGTTTCTTCAGTTGAAATTTCTTCAGTGAAATGGGATCATGTCAGTGTTATACATGCTGTAGAGTTTCTTCAATTGAAATGTGATGGGATCATGTCAGTGTTATACATGCTGTAGAGTTTCTTCAATTGAAATGTGATGGGATCATGTCAGTGTTATACATGCTGTAGAGTTTCTTCAATTGAAATGTGATGGGATCATGTCAGTGTTATACATGCTGTAGAGTTTCTTCAGTTGAAATGTGATGGGATCATGTCAGTGTTATACATGCTGTAGAGTTTCTTCAATTGAAATGTGATGGGATCATGTCAGTGTTATACATGCTGTAGAGTTTCTTCAATTGAAATGTGATGGGATCATGTCAGTGTTATACATGCTGTAGAGTTTCTTCAATTGAAATGTGATGGGATCATGTCAGTGTTATACATGCTGTAGAGTTTCTTCAATTGAAATGTGATGGGATCGTGACAGTGTTATAGATGCTGTAGAGTTTCTTCAATTGAAATGTGATGGGATCATGTCAGTGTTATACATGCTGTAGAGTTTCTTCAATTGAAATGTGATGGGATCATGTCAGTGTTATACATGCTGTAGAGTTTCTTCAGTTGAAATGTGATGGGATCATGTCAGTGTTATACATGCTGTAGACTTTCTTCAATTGAAATGTGATGGGATCGTGACAGTGTTATAGATGCTGTAGACTTTCTTCAATTGAAATGTGATGGGATCGTGACAGTGTTATAGATGCTGTAGACTTTCTTCAATTGAAATGTGATGGGATCATGTCAGTGTTATACATGCTGTAGAGTTTCTTCAATTGAAATGTGATGGGATCATGTCAGTGTTATACATGCTGTAGAGTTTCTTCAATTGAAATGTGATGGGATCGTGTCAGTGTTATACATGCTGTAGAGTTTCTTCAATTGAAATGTGATGGGATCATGTCAGTGTTATACATGCTGTAGAGTTTCTTCAATTGTAATGTGATGGGATCGTGACAGTGTTATACATGCTGTAGAGTTTCTTCAATTGAAATGTGATGGGATCATGTCAGTGTTATACATGCTGTAGAGTTTCTTCAATTGAAATGTGATGGGATCGTGACAGTGTTATACATGCTGTAGAGCAGGGGTGCACAATTAGAATTCAAAGAGGTCCAGTGACTAACATTTTCTCCCCCCAAAGGTCCAAACCATTAAAATGTCTAACGTGCGCTATGATTTGGGGGCATATGTAGTTCTTGTATATGTATAGCTAATAAACAAAGTACTACATTTCAATAACATTTCAACAATATTTATTGCACATTTTCAATGCAGACACATTAAACATGAGGTAAAATAAATATGCAGCCTAATCATAAATAAAAGTAGGCCTATCACAAATGTTCTCATTTCAAGCAAAACAAGACTGCATCTTCACAAAAAAATAACAAAAGTGCCTGTTTCTAAAAAAAGTGCTTTGATTTTTGAACAAATAAGAAAACACAGGTTTAATATTTATCTTTCCTACTCTCTCCCACTTCACTTCTCCATCTCTCTTCTTTAGTGAGAGAAATGGGCTTTTGCTTGCCCTGCCAGTAATTTGAACCTTGGCTGGAATGGAGTCAGTGCCATTCTCATGCACATATGTAGGTGCTCATTGGTGAGTCTAGAACGGTACTTATTTTTAATGATGTTCATAGTGGAGAAAGAAGACTCACAACTGTATGTGGAGCCAAACATGATCAAGGTGTGTAGTGCTACTTTGGTTAGACCAGGGAAAACAGTCTCAGACACAGCCTGCAGCCAGAAAGTGTCATGATCAGTTAGTTGAAAGTGCTCTCTTAGTGCAACATTTGCTTGCAGATCAATCAGTTCCATCTGTAGAGATCCAGCATGTGCCCACTTGAAGGTCTGTGTCACCTCCTTTGAAAATCCCCTGACATCTGTGATGAGGAATGGATTCTCAATGAGAAGAAGGAGCTGCTGTCCAAGGCTGAAGCTGTCAAAGCGATTTCTGAAGTTTCCAATCAGCTTATCTATGAAGTCAACATGAGGAGAAACATCTCTCTCACCCTGAATCTGTTCCTGCACTTTTGGGAAGTGTGCACAGTCTCCTTGAAGATCTTCCTTGAACACTTCCAGTTTCCTCTGGAAGGAGCGGACAGCTGTCATCAAATCACAAACTGAATTGTTCTTGCCCTGTAGTTTCACGTTGAGCTCATTAAGGTGTGATGTGATGTCTACCAAAAAAGCAACAATATCCATTTTGCTCTCGTCTTGCAAAAAAAGTGAAAACTGTGTTGCCTTCTGACTCTTGAGCTGTACTAGGAAAGCTGTTATTTCCTTCGAATGGACCAAAAGCGCCCAACACCCTGCCTTTACTGAGCCATCTTACGTTGTTGTGCAGCAGTAGGTCATTTGCATTTGCCTCAACTTCTTTCAGGAATTCTCTCAGCAGGCGATGTTGACGAGATGAGGATGCCCTGAGGAAGTTGATGAGTTTCATCATTGTATTCATCACTTTAGCATACTCTTCTGACAGATTGGCGCACAGGACAGACTGATGAATGATGCAGTGGTAAGCTGTGAGATCAGGGTTGTCCTCTTTCAGCCATGCCACAGCTCCTCTCTCTCTTCCTATCATGGCAGGGGCCCCGTCTGAGGTGATAGAGACCACTTGTTTTAGATCTATCCCCCTCTTTCTCAGCATCTCCTTTATGGCCATGTATATGTCCTTTCCTCTTGTATGTGTCTCGAGTGGTGTTACACCTAACAGGTCTTCACAGAATTCCTTCTTCTCTGTGTGGTAAAATCTAACATACACCAGAAGCTGGGCATTATCACTCACATCAGTAGATTCATCAACAGCTAATGCTATGCATGGTGCACTCCGAATAGCTTCATCAAGCTGTGTTAATACATCCTCTGTTAGTATTTCACTCTTTCTTGCTGTTGTTGTACGTGACATTGGGATTTGCTTGATCTTTTCACACAGCTCGCCTTTTGTTTACCGTCAAGTAAAGTTTCAGCAACAGCATTCATGCACTCCATCACCACTCCCCCGTCAGTAAATGGCTTTTGGTGTTGACCCAAAATCCAAGCTATTTTTAGTGAACATTCGTTTGCACGTTGTTGGGCAGTGAATGCATTGGAGAGGACTCTGGTGGACCGATCATACTGGGCTTTGAGTTCGTTTATTTTGCGTGCCCTCACCTCAGACTGCTGTGGATATGTTTGCTCAAAAGATCTGTGCTTTGTCTCGTAGTGGCGCTTGACGTTGGCACTTTTTATTAGAGCCACGGTCTCTGAACATATCAGGCAGAGTGGTTTGACACTCGCTGCGGGAAGGATAAAGGCATATTTGTCTGTCCACTCTTCTTTGAAAGCTCGATTTTCTGTATCGACTTTCCTGACTTTTTTTTCACCATTCTATAATTTCTCCTCTAAGCTTCTTTTGCTTCTCTCGCTGTCTCTCTCTCTGACAACATCAGTCTCCTAACATGCATTGTAAACATTCGCTTTGATTGGCTGAGTTTCGTGAAGCGATTTAAATAACGCACGTGATTGGACAACACACAGTAGTATGGGGCGCTGTCTGAGACCTTCCCAGCTGCGCTACATATGTGTACATTCATCAGTATTTAATTTAACAATTATTTATGAGAAATGTGTCAAGGTCCAGATAGAACCTTCACTCGGTCCGGACCCAGACCGAGGTCCGCCAATTGTGCACCTCTGCTGTAGAGTTTCTTCAATTGAAATGTGATGGGATCGTGACAGTGTTATACATGCTGTAGACTTTCTTTAATTGAAATGTGATGGGATCGTGACAGTGTTATACATGCTTGTCACAAAGACGGCCGGAGTGGGTGGCGTCAGACCAGAGCCAGGAAATAAAACAACAAGAGAGAGGTGGAGTTTGGTGGAGCTGAGCGAATGGTCTCGCTCAGCATTTAATAAATAAACAGAACAGCAAAATAAAAAGGTTGTAACACAAAACAGGACACGGCACTTCACGCCAAAATAAACAGACAAACAAAACGTACTAAACAGTAAACAGACACGGACAGACAAACGAAACACGGTGAGTGAGAGACTTCTTTTCTTATTCTTCTTCTTCTTCTTCTTCTTTTTTACCTCCTTCTCCACACTCGTTCTCCACTCACCGAACACCCAACCCCGAGTGAGTGAAAACGTGCTGCTTTTATGCAGCTGTACTGAGACTCGATTGCTAATCAATCAATTGGAGTCTCGCTACAACTGCACGTGAATTAATATAGTGTACTCCCGTGACCACACATTACATTTTAACCAGCACGTGAAGTGATTTGTGCCATCCTCGTGCCTAAATACAAATCTACATTTTTAAATACACGTGAAACACAGACCCGTTTATATCCCGTGTACCAATGACTATACACCAACATTTACATTGCCACATATACCCCCCCTTGTGCGCAGCACACATGGCCTCAACGGCCACCTCCCCCCTTAAAAACCCAGCAGTCCAGGACAAAGTCTCGGGCTGGGAAGGGAGGCTTCAGTGGGCCCATGGCTGGCAATGCTGTCAGCACCCCTGCCGGTAGTGGCACGGCTGACAGCATGCTGGTCCACTCCTGCAGCGAAATTGCTGCGGGGGATGCTGGTCTCCTGACCTCTCCCCCTTTCTTTGTAGCCGGTAGCTCCCTCCTGTGGGGCTCCGGCCACAAGAACTCCTGCAATGAAACTGCTGCAGTAGGAGCAGGTCTCCTGACCTCCCCACGATCTCCGCAGCGAAACTGCTGCTGGGGTTGGTGGTCTCCAGACCTCCTCCCCCATCTTCGTGGGCGGCAGATCCCCTTGGTGGGGTTCCGCCACAGTACTTCCTGCTGCGATGCGGAGCACCAGGCAGCCCCAGGCGATGCGGAGCACCAGGCAGCCCCAGGCGATGCGGAGCACCAGGCAGCCCCAGGCGTCGCGGAGCACCAGGCAGTCCCAGGCGATGCAAGGCAAGCATCCTTGGGCGGGCGTGAGGCTGGCATCCTTGGGCGGGCGAGGCTGGCATCCTTGGGCGAAGCGAGGCTGGCATCCTTGGGCGAAGCAAGGCTGGCATCCTTGGGCGAAGCGAGGCTGGCATCCTTGGGCGGTGCGAAACTCAGCTGCAGCTCCTCTTGTGGTGGAGGTGGAAGCAGCAAGCAGTCCTCCCATGTTGGGAAGGCGGAACCAGCAGGCATTCACCCTCTGTTGGTGGAGGTGGGAGGGGCAAGCAGTCCTCCCACGATGATGAAGGGGACCCAGCAGGTATTCACCCTCTGCTGGTGGAGGTGGGAGGGGCAAGCAGTCCTCCCACGACAATGAAGGCGGAACCAGCAGGTATTCACCCTCTGCTGGTGGAGGTGGCGGAGGCAGAGGCAGCTCCTGCTGCTCTGCTCCTTGCGGTGGAGGCAGAGGCAGCTCCTGCTGCTCTACTCCTGGAGGTGGCGGAGGCAGAGGCAGCTCCTGCTGCTCTGCTCCTGGAAGTGGCGGAGGCAGAGGCAGCTCCTGCTCCTCTGCTCCGGGCGGTGGCAGAGGCAGAGGCAGCTCCTGCTGCTCTGCTCCTAGTGGAGGAAGTGGTGGAGGTGGCGGAGGCAGAGGCAGCTCCTGTTCCTCTGCTCCTGGCAGTGGAGGTAGGAGCAGCGTGTAGTCTCCTGACGACGGAGGTGGGAGCAACATGTAGTCTCCTGACGATGGAGGTGGGAGCAGCGTGTAGTCTCCTGACGTTGCAGGGGACTGGTGCGGCTCTGCCTCTCTTGCAGGGGACTGGTACGGCTCTGCCTCACTTGCAGGGGACTGGTGCGGCTCTGCCTCACTTGCAAGGGACTGGTGCGGCTCTGCCTCCCTTGCAAGGGTAGGTGATGGAGGCAGAGGCAGCTCCTGCTCCTCTCTTCCGGGTGGTGACGGTGGGGGAAGTGATACCAGCAGACATTCACACTCTGCTGGTGGACACGGGGTCAGCAGGCATTCTTCCTCTGCTGGTGGACATGGGGACAGCAGGCATTCTTCCTCTGCTGGTGGACACGGGGACAGCAGGCATTCTTCCTCTGCTGGTGGACATGGGGACAGCAGGCATTGTTCCTCTGCTGGTGGAGGTGGAACTAGCAGGCATTCTCCCTCTGCTGGCAGCTTGGGTCCTAGGGCTGTGGAAGCACCCCACTTCCCCTCTTGGGCTATGGAAGCACCAACTCCCCCTCTTTGGGCTGTGGACGCACCGACTCCTCCCTTTTGGGCTGTGGACGCACCAACTCCTCCCTTTTGGGCTGTGGACGCACCGACTCCCCCCTCTTGGGCTTAGGACGTTCGGGCTCCTCCCACTCAGGCGTGGGGACGCCCGGGCTCCTCCCACTCAGGCGTGGGACGCCGGGCTCCTCCCACTCAGACGTGGGACGCCCGGGCTCCTCCCACTCAGATGTAGGACGTTCGGGCTCCTCCCACTCAGGCGTAGGACGTTTGTGCTCCTCCCCTTTGGGCGCTAGAGAGGACAACAGCCTTGCTAGTAGCGGTGCGGGGCACCTTTTTAACACCGCCTGCAACTGCTGCGCTGATGTTACTCTGGGGCCCCCTTGCTTCTCCCGATCCAGCAGCCAGTCGATCACCTCCTCTGTCACTGGCCTGCAGGATGGGTGCTGCTGTTGCTTCCTCTCTAGGCTCTTTCCTCCTTCCCTTTCTCCAAAAAAAAAATCCATTTATTTTTATTTTTTTTCCCCTTTCCAAAAAAAAACACACTGTACTCCTTCTCTGGTCTGCGTCTAAGAGGCGCTGTTAATCCCATGATGACACCACGTGTCACAAAGACGGCCGGAGTGGGTGGCGTCAGACCAGAGCCAGGAAATAAAACAACAAGAGAGAGGTGGAGTTTGGTGGAGTTGAGCGAATGGTCTCGCTCAGCATTTAATAAATAAACAGAACAGCAAAATAAAAAGGTTGTAACACAAAACAGGACACGGCACTTCACGCCAAAATAAACAGACAAACAAAACGTACTAAACAGTAAACAGACACGGACAGACAAACGAAACACGGTGAGTGAGACACTTCTTTTCTTCTTCTTCTTCTTATTATTATTATTATTATTATTATTCTTTTTACCTCCTTCTCCACACTCGTTCTCCACTCACCGAACACCCAACCCCGAGTGAGTGAAAACGTGCTGCTTTTATGCAGCTGTACTGAGACTCGATTGCTAATCAATCAATTGGAGTCTCGGTACAACTGCACGTGAATTAATATAGTGTACTCCCATAACCACACATTACATTTTAACCAGCATGTGAAGTGATTTGTGCCATCTTCGTGCCTAAATACAAATCTACATTTTTAAATACACGTGAAACACAGACCCGTTTATATCCCTTGTACCAATGACTATACACCAACATTTACACACGCAACATACAACATATAACACACAAATGCACACAGGGGCGGGGCACATTGCCACAATGCTGTAGACTTTCTTCAATTGAAATGTGATGGGATCGTGACAGTGTTATAGATGCTGTACACTTCAATTGATCATCGTCGCTGCACACTTTCAGAAGAATTTTTTTAAAACAGATTTGCTAGCCAGCAGGGCAAATACTTAAATGAACACTCTACCTCCCTGCCTTATGAATCAGCATAACATTGTTTAAAAATGCAATTTTTATTAAGAGAAAGGGAGAACAGTGGGTGTGTTTAGCTGCTACAGCCTTCATCAGCATTGGAGACGTGAAATCAAGATTCACCGTAATCGAATGCTTCAGATATACAGACTATAGTGTTTGTAAAAAATGTAACATTAAGAGCAACAATAGTGATTACTGTTGTTGTTTAACAGCTGCTCGTAATTAAAAAGATATTTCACACTCGTAAAGAAAAAGTTCCAGCTAGACTTTCATCGTATAATTATTTACTGTAAGTGGCATTTCTTCTCACGCAGAATGGTCAATCAAATTCCGAATCCAACTGGACTTAAGAGATTAATTTAACACGACAAAAATTTAGTTGACAAAACTAAAGCATGACTTTAATTTTTATCTTCATGGGAGTAACATTCATAAACTCAGTAGCTTACTAGTTTAAGGAAATAATTATATATTATTTCACTGAAGAGCAGTTCCCAGAATTCATATTTTACTTTTCAATGTATTGTGTTTCACATGCCTCAGAAAATGCCTATATTTTACAAATTCTTGTCATATTCATTGTTTTGAAGGTTTAAAAGAAGAAAAAAAAATACAATATCAATCAGGAGACTAAATTAAAAATGTCATAACAGTAAACTAACTTCAGATGTCATTCATTCAATGAACAACCGTCTTACTTTCCATTTCTTAAAGAATTAGTAATCGATCAGGGGAGAGTACCGACAATGTTATTGACCAGTCGGATGGATGGAATGCATGCGTGTTGGATGAAAAGCAGATTAAATAAGTCCCGGGAACCCAGTACCAGCATCAAAATAAGTCCCGGTACTGAGTACCGGTGAGTACCAGCAGAATTTCACCCTGGGTGGGAGAGTCTCTGTATGAAAAATAAGTGTATCTGATAATGAGTACAGCAAATTCATTTGAATTGATTTCAGAGAAATAACTGAGTTTAGTATAAAAATACCCATCCATTCATTGAAAAGACCCCGCTGCATCAGAGCAGAACGGGGACGTAGAAGTTTCATGTCTCTTATCTGTGGTGTGCATTAGTGTGTAGAGCTCGTGGGACAGAACAATCCCGGGAAGGGACCTACAGGTCATTCCATGTGAAATCAACAGGCATCGACGCATCACCTCACCTCACATCATCTGTGTGACTGTGTGTCTCACCCTGTCGGTCTGTGTGTCCATGTGTCTCACCCTGTCAGTCTGTGTGCCTCACCATGTCAGTCTGTGTGTTTCACCCTGTCAGTCTGTGTGTCTCACCCTGTCAGTCTGTGTGTCTGTGTGTCTCACCCTGTCAGTCTGTGTGCGTCACCCTGTCAGTCTGTGTGTCTCACCCTGCCAGTCTGTGTGTCAGTGTGTCTGTGTATCTCACCCTGTCAGTCTGTGTGTCCATGTGTCTGTGTGTCTCACCCTGCCAGTCTGTGTGTCAGTGTGTCTGTGTGTCTCACCCTGTCAGTCTGTGTGTCTAACCCTGTCAGTCTGTGTGTCTGTGTATCTCACCCTGTCAGTCTGTGTGTCCATGTGTCTGTCTGTATCACCCTGTCAGTCCGTGTGTCTCACCCTGTCAGTCTGTGTGTCTGTGTGTCTCACCCTGTCAGTCTATGTGTCCGTGTGTCTCACCCTGTCAGTCTGTGTGTCTGTGTATCTCACCCTGTCAGTCTGTGTGTCTGTGTGTCTCACCCTGTCAGTCCGTGTGTCTCACCCTGTCAGTCTGTGTGTCTCACCCTGTCAGTCTGTGTGTCTGTGTGTCTCACCCTGTCAGTCTATGTGTCCGTGTGTCTCACCCTGTCAGTCTGTGTGTCTGTGTGTCTCACCCTGTCAGTCTCTGTGTCTCACCCTGTCAGTCTGTGTGTCCGTGTGTCTCACCCTGTCAGTCTGTGTGTCCGTGTGTCTCACCATGTCAGTCTGGGTCCCCTCACAGATCGGCTCTCCTGACCTGGTGGTGCTCCTGGCCTGTTCGAACCCTCAGCTGCGGCAGCGCCTGGAGAAGCGAGCGTCTCAGCAGGGTCGCCCTGACGACAACACCCACGCCATCGAGAGGAGGCTGGAGACCTTCAAACAGAACATCGGCCTCATCGCCAAGTACTACCAGGAGAGGGCGCTCGTCGTGCGGGTATGAACTGCCTGTCTGTCACCTTGCAGCAGAGACATAGAAGAGGGGCCCATGTGCATGTTATAGTTCTGGGTTAGAATCCAGCTCTGAAACTGGTTTCTGGTCTCAACCTAGTCCATATGGACACTGTCACA
The DNA here is from genome assembly GCA_036884735.1 of Huso huso. Classification (NCBI taxonomy): domain Eukaryota; kingdom Metazoa; phylum Chordata; class Actinopteri; order Acipenseriformes; family Acipenseridae; genus Huso; species Huso huso. The sequence goes on from CM072695.1 coordinate 3,532,150, forward strand.
CATACTTCTGCTCTCACTCGTAAAAACAGTGACTTAAAAAAAAATATCAATTAAAAAACTATGCTCTTATCCGCTCGAATTAATCACCATAGCAACTTGCCTTATGATCTTTTTTTTTTTTTTTTTAATTTAGTCGTCGCCAATTTTTTACCCCGGTTTTCTCCCCAATTTAGTATGCCCAATTATTATCTGTATCCTCGGCTCATCGCTCGCAACCCCCCCACCGACTCGGGAAACGGCGGCTGGAACACGCATCCTCCGAAACGTGCTCCTGCCAAGCCGTCATTTTTCTCACTGCAGATCCACAGCAATGCCACCAGACCTATAGTGCCGGAGGACAACACAGATCTGGCGGCTCCACTGCAGAACCACAGGCGCCCTATCGGCCACAGGGGTCGCTGATGTGCGGTGAGCCGTGGATTCCCCTGCCAACCTAAGCCCTCCCTACCCGGGCAGCGCTCAGCCAATTGTGCGCCGCCCCCTAGGAACCCCCGGTCACGGTCGGCTGTGACATAGCCTGGATTCAACCTCGATCTCCAGGCTATAGGGCATCCCGCCTTTACTGGATGCGCCACCGAGCCCCCACCTTATGACGCGTTCTTGAAGTAGCGGCGCTGCTGCTTTATGGTAACTGGATGCGGGATCAGACCATGGATCTGCAGCCCCACCTTATGTTCAGATGTGATTTTATATACTGAATTAACATAGAAAGACAAATGATGAAAACAAAGATTTCCAACACAAAAGGTTTGCATTCCTAGCCTTCAGGAAACCAGTTCCTCACTGCACTCCCCTTCTCCCTGCAGCTCAATGCTGATCGGGAGGAGGACGATATTAAAAGGTTTGCTTCTGCAGTTCCTCATGATCGATGCAGATCGGATCGGGAGGAGGGCGATATTTTCGCCGATATCAGTGCCACAGTCGAAGAGAGGCTGTTCCCCAAGGGAATCGAAGCAGAAGGTAAGGGAGGGACTGCCTGTTGCAAGAGAAAGTACACTCTCAACTTGATTGTCATTAAATCTAAAAAAAACCCATGAAAACCTGATATTAACATACTTGATCTATTTTTATAGACCCTGTGCAGTTTAAACCTTTAGGATGCTTTTGTGAGTGCGAGATCTACACTCTCAGCGACAGAGTAATTGCTGTTAAAAGGGTTCCAAGAGGGGTTTCAATTGAATAGACCCACTGTGTTAAACAGGGACATAATCTCTGTGAGGTACCACAAGCATAGATACAGGTACAGGTTTACAGCTGAGCTAGATGTTGGGATATTTATTCAGAAGGGTGCAAGAAAAGCCAATGCTTGAAATGGGCCGCTACTCGCCAGTACGCAGTACCGCCACTTCTCAATTTCAAACATTCGAGTACCGGCACTTCTCAATTCAAAAGACTTATCTACCATCACTTTCCGAATGTAGTGCTATAAATGGACCGGTTTTAGCTTTCATCACTGAAACTTATCACAAGCAAAGGCTTGAGTTCCACCCCCTTTTCTATCCAAACTAGTGAGCGGTTGTCAGTGTTTGACTTCAGACAGAGTATAGACTACAACTCCCAGAGTGCATTGCAAAACAGCACAGGAACTTGCTTAATAGCACAGCTTGTAGACTTGTTTCAGTTAAAAATGTAGAACGATTGTGTTGAGTCCCACATTAGATATGAGGCTGTTAACATGGATAAAGGGTAGTGGTACGAAAGAAAGATTCAGGAAGAGGACTCAGAAGTAAGACAGAGTGTCGATTCTCACCCCGAGATTGCCGTATGTGAGATGGGGAAAAGTGCTTCAGAAAGGCCTCTGGAAAGCTGCAATGCCATCAACAGAGATGCAACTGCAACAGATCCACCAGACTGCTGGGCAGCAGAGCAAATGCAGTATTTCTGCCACACGATCGAATGACTTCTAGTAAAGAACAAAAAGTTGGGATGCTTAACATGTCAGTCTTTAAAATCGTTGGGACCGTACAAGTTGCAAGGGCTGAGGATCTCAACAGAATGGGGGTAGAGCTCAGTGACATATAAAATGACTGACAAAATCAAAGCTACAGGCCTTATTAAGAAAGAAAATGACATGCAGAGTATTCTGTACCGCCTAGGAAAGAGGCAAATATGGAGGCTGTTTGTAGATATGTCAGTGGATGTGGATTTGCAAGAGCTGAACAGGCTTAACATGGGCAGAGTGCTTCACACAAACAAGTCATGCGCTGATATTACTGATCACATTGCATCAGAAATGAGAAAAAAAACTGGTGAATGATTGTGGCGGAGTGTCCCGCCCCTATGTATTATTATTTGTATTTTTGTTTGCGGCGCGGATAAAAGCGCCGCGTCTTATTATTATATGTAAAAACCCCATGAGGATGCATGGCTGATCAGCTACTGATTATTTAACTAGCTGACAGTCATGCATCCTTACCAAACGCGTGCAGACTCTGGCCGAGGGATAATAAGATAATTAACTACTAGTTAATCCCTCGGCCAGAGTATATAAACCTGCAGCTCTCTGCACTCGGGCTGAGTGTAGAGGAGAGTACGGGAGAGCGGAGAGAGAAAGAGCGCGAGGAGAATAAAACAATTAACAATTGCTAAAACGTGCTGGATTAGCCAGCACGACACTTACTTGTTTGTTTGTTTATTCGTTTGGCCCTTGTGCCTTTTTGTTTTGTGTTTTGTTTAAATCTTTTGTTTATTAATAAATACGCTGAGTGCCGTTGCACTCAGCTTCAACCGCCCATCCATTGTTTTGGTGTCAGTTACTTCCTGGTCCGTGACGTCATCCACCTCACCACTGCGAGCCAGACTGCCACATATGGTGTCCTGCGTGGGACAAACAACGCCTCCAACAGCCGGACCAGGAAAGGAAAGGAGGCGTTTTTTTTTTCTTTTTTTCAAATAGTGTTTTTGTGTTTGAAAAAAAAAAAAAAAAAAAAAATGGATAAAGTGGATGCCTACATGGAGAGGTGGCATGCGCATCAGAGGGAGTTAAAGGAAGGAGGGGCTACATGGTGCCTCGCCTGCCTGGAGTATGGGCACCTCCCTGAGGTGTGCCCATATGAAGACCCCCCCTTTGTGCAGGCCTTTGATCGAGGTGAGGTGGAGACTGCGGAGGAGTGGATCCACCTGAAGGCCATACCATCGCCGCAGGTGGATCAGGAAACCTGCCTCACCTGCCTCAAAGGGGAGGAGTGGTGCTTTGCCGTCGGCAAGGTCGGGCACAAACCACCCGACCAACCCCCTCCATGGCAGGAGGTGGAACTGCTGGTCCCGAAGAAGGGAAGGAGGGGCGGTGCCAAGAAGGCGAAGAAACAGGCTACAGCGCCGGGAGGGGGGGAGCGCGAGCACCCAGCGCCCAGAAGGGGGGAGCGCGAGCACCCAGCGCCCAGAAGGGGGGAGCGCGAGCACCCAGCGCCCAGAAGGGGGGGAGCGCGAGCATCCAGAGCCCAGAAGGGGGGAGCGCGAGCACCCAGCGCCCAGAAGGGGGGAGCGCGTGCATCCATCGCCCAGAGGGGGGGAGCCCGTGCATCCATCGCCCAGAGGAGAGGAGCCCTCGCCGCTGTCTCCAGCACCAGGAGCAGAGCAGCGGGAGCTGCCTCTGCCTCCTCCACCTCCACCGCCGGGAGCAGAGCAGCGGGAACTGCCTCTGCCTCCGCCACCTCCACCACCAGGAGCAGAGCAGCAGGAGCTGCCTCTGTCTCCACCACCACCAGGAGCAGAGCAGCGGGAGCTGCTTCTGTCTCCACCACCGCCAGGAGCAGAGCAGCGGGAGCTGCCTCTGTCTCCACCACTGCCAGGAGCAGAGCAGCGGGAGCTGCCTCTGTCTCCACCACCGCCAGGAGCAGAGCAGCAGGCGCTGCCTCTGCCTCCACCACCACCAGGAACAGAGCAGCAGGAGCTGCCTCTGTCTCCACAACCACCGGGAACAGAGCAGCAGGAGCTGCCTCTGCCTCCGCCACCTCCACCAGCAGAGGGTGAATGCCTGCTGGTTCCGCCTCAGCCGCCGTGGGAGGACTGCTTGCCCCTCCCTCCTCCACCAGCAGAGGGTGAATGCCTGCTGGTTCTGCCTCAACCGCCGTGGGAGGACTGCTTGCCCCTCCCACCTCCACCAGCAGAGGGTGAATGCCTGCTGGTTCCGCCTCAGCCGCCGTGGGAGGACTGCTTGCCGCTCCCAGCTCCACCAGCAGAGGGTGAATGCCTGCTGGTTCCGCCTCAGCCGCCTTGGGAGGACTGCTTGCCGCTCCCAGCTCCACCAGCAGAGGTGAATGCCTGCTGGTTCCGCCTCAGCCCGTGGGAGGACTGCTTTCCCCTCCACCTCCACCAGCAGAGGGTGAATACCTGCTGGTTCCACATCCACCTTCATGGGAAGGACTGCTCCTGCCCTGCCTCGCACCGCCCAAGGATGCCTGCCTCGCCGCCCAAGGATGCCTGCCTCGCCCAAGGATGCCTGCCTCGCCGCCCCAGGATGCCTGCCTCGCTTCGCCTGGGGCTGCCTGTTGCCCGCACGCCTGGGGCTGCCTGTTGCTCCGCATCGCCTGGGCTGCCTGTTGCTCCGCACGCCTGGGGCTGCCTGTTGCTCCGCATCGCCTGGAGAGCCACCAGCTACAGGGAACGAGGGGAGAAGTGGAGCTCCCGCTGCCGCCTCCATGGCCAGGGGCTCCCCTCCCGAGTTCATCTCCCCGAGGGTCCGCTGCTGCGGCTGCTGTCGCCCGAGGGTCCGCTGCGGCTGCCGTCGCCCCCCGAGGGTCCGCTGCGGCTGCCATTGCCTGCCGAAGGTCTGCAGCTGCTACCTTCGCCTCCCGAGGGTCCTGTTTTGCCTGGGGTCGCTACCAGTCCTGCCATGCGGCAGGAAATACTGTGGCTGGAGCCCCATGAAGGGGAGCTGCCGGCCACGGAAAAGGGGGGGGAGGTCAGGAGACCAGCTCCCCCAGCCGCACTTTCGCGGCAGGAAATACTGTGGCTGGAGCCCCATGAAGGGGAGCTGCCGGCCACGGAAAAAGGGGAGGTCAGGAGACCAGCCGCACTTCAAGGGCAGGAAATACTATGGCTGGAACCCTATCAAGGGAGGTGCCGGCCATGGAAAAGGGGGGGAGGTCAGGAGACCAGCTCCCCAAGCCGCACTTTCGCGGCAGGAAATACTGTGGCTGGAGCCCCGTGAAGGGCAGCTGCCAGCCATGAAGAAGGGGGGGAGGTCAGGAGACCAGCTTCCCCCGCAGCAATTTCGCTGCAGGAGAAAGGGTGGCCGGAGCCCCACGGAGGGGAGCTGCCAGCCATGAAGAAGGGGGGGGTCAGGAGACCAGCTTTCCCGCAGCAATTTCGCTGCAGGAGAGGGGGGCCGGAGCCCCACGGAGGGGAGCTGCCGGCCATGAAGAAGGGGGGGCAGGTCTGGAGACCACCCCAAAAAATTTTTTGGCCAGAGGAGCCGGCCTGTGCGCTGGCCATTGGTACGCTTCTGGCTGTTTGGGTGGGAGGAGGACATCCCACCGTGGCGCCACCTTTGGTCCGTTGCTGCCCTGTTCCTGCGCCGGGACTGCTAACCGGGACTTTGGGGACTAAGGGGAGGTGGCCGAAAAAGGCCATGTGCTGCGCATTGGGGTATGTGTGGCGGAGTGTCCCGCCCCTATGTATTATTATTTGTATTTTTGTTTGCGGCGGGATAAAAGCGCCCGTGTCTTATTATTATATGTAAAAACCCGTGAGGATGCATGGCTGATCAGCTACTGATTATTTAACTAGCTGACAGTCATGCATCCTTACCAACGCTGCAGACTCTGGCGAGGATAATAAGATAATTAACTACTAGTTAATCCCTCGGCCAGAGTATATAAACCTGCAGCTCTCTGCACTCGGGGCTGAGTGTAGAGGAGAGTACGGGAGAGTGGAGAGAGAAAGAGCGCGAGGAGAATAAAACAATTAACAATTGCTAAAACGTGCTGGATTAGCCAGCACGACACTTACTTGTTTGTTTGTTTATTCGTTTGGCCCTTGTGCCTTTTTGTTTTGTGTTTTGTTTAAATCTTTTGTTTATTAATAAATACGCTGAGTGCCGTTGCACTCAGCTTCAACCGCCCATCCATTGTTTTGGTGTCAGTTACTTCCTGGTCCGTGACGTCATCCACCTCACCACTGCGAGCCAGACTGCCACAATGATATTCTGCAAAACAAAAGAAAAATGTGTTTATGGATTGATGAATCCACCACCTTAAGTGGTAAATCTGTCTTGTATTGCAGTGGTCAGCAATAGCGGGCGAAGAAAACGCTCAGACTTTTTTCTTTGACTTGCTTGAGCTTGCGGGAACTACCGGCAGTTATATTGTTGATGCATTGCTACTGTATCTACACAGACATGGTTTCAATGACTTTCTGTGTGAATGTCTGATTTCCGTTGCCTGTGACAGTGCTTCAGTAATGCTGGGAAAGCGGACTGGAGTTGCAACTCAACTTCTAAGTCAATACCAGAATCCGTTTGTGTGGCACTGCTCAAATCACCGTATAGAGCTGTCAGAGACGTCATTAAAGACGTCGCCGGTCTGAATCAATTTCAGATTTTTTTGACAAACTCACTGTACCATGCCTCTCCAAAAAACCAAAGAGAACTGATTCACTGTGCAAGAGAAACTGGACAGTGTTTGTTAGCTATTGGGCATATTTTGTCAATTCTCTGGGTTGCGTCCAGTGAACGAAGTGTCCAAACAGTGTGGGAGAATTATCAAGCACTCCATGAGCGCTTTTCTAAAGCTTCCATTGACACACATAGAGATTTGAGAGAGAGCGAAGTGTGCCTTTGTCACTAGCCTTTGTTCACAATTTGGGGGTCATGTTGGATGCTTTGGTTGAATTAAGTGATCTTTCTCGCCATTTTCAACGACGCAAAACGACCTTTCCCGAAGCAGACAAAATGCCATCTCGACAAATCTGAGTGTTTGAGTGAATGGTGAACACTCCTGGCCCCTACACAGAGGAAGCAAACAAAGCCTGCAGCCAGTTAGCTTTGAAGGGGGTTGAGTTGCACGAGCACAGTGAAGTTGCAAATTAACGCAAGTCAGTTTTATAGGAGCTCGGCAGAGAACCTGAGATCTAGACATGACAACAACTTCTTCTCATGTCAGTACCAAGGTGCTGGAAGCTCCATCTAAAGATAGCGAGTCAAAATGCTCTATCCTGAATCCTGGCCAAAGGAGGAAGAGCTTGATATTCAGTGCGGCGACAGGGAAGTGAGACAACTTTGCCAAAATCTAAAAATCGATATAGTGGAGAGTATAAAAGGATTTGGTGAATTACAAGGAATGCAAAGCTGCCCATATCCCAATGCCTTAGAACCACTATTGAAAGCGATCAGAACCATCGCTATATCAACAAGTGAATGTGAGCACGCTTTCAGCTGCATGAATGACATTTTGACTTTAAAAAGAAATGCTAGCTGTCAGCTGTCAATCCAGCCTTGTATTTTTAAAGTGCAATGGGCACTTTTGTTTCCCATTTCAAGCACTGAGAAAAATTCTTTAAATGTACAAAGCACATTGGAGTTATCGTATTTTGGCAGTGGAAAAGTTGCTATTTATTCTGTGTTTTTTCATGTGTTTTATTTTTTGAAAGAAAGAAACATCTGATAATATTACAAAATCAATAACAAACAACTTTAAGGAGGCAGTGTGGTCCAGTGGTTAAAGTCCAGGGCTTGTAACCAGGAGGTCATCGGTTCAAATCCCATCTCTGCCACTGACTGACTCACTGTGTGACCCTGAGCAAGTCACTTAACCTCCTTGTGCTCCATCCTGCGGATGGGATGTTAAATCAATGTCCTATTGTAAGTGACTCTGGATATAATGCACAGTTCACAGCCTACCTCTGTAAAGTGCTTTGTGATGGTGGTCCACTATGAAATGCGCTATATAAAAATAAAGATTATTATTATTAACTTAGGTGAAATTAAATTAACCTTCTTCAATGTATAGTTTTCTAGTTTTTCCAAATGAGCATATTGTTATTGTATGCTAACTTTGTACTTGGATAAAATTATTTTAAAGAACCAGGCCTATAAGGGTTACATTGCAGTGGTCCTTGATTTTAGGAAGAAGCTCAGTCGATTGAGAAGCACAGGTCTAATCTCTGTCTCTCTCCCACCTCCCTGTCTGTCCTCCAGGTTTCACAGACCCTGATCCTATGCAGGAGCAGTACGAAGAGGAAGAGGGCGAGTTTGACAATGCTGAGGGGCAGGTAAGGGGCAGTTACAGCACTATTCTTCTAAGGGCAGAGTAACCTAGGGAGCCTGAAACATTCCCAAAGCTCATTATACTTCATTCCTACATTCCCAAACCATTAGTTTGCTGCACTGCCTACACCCAGCACTAAACACACAAGATCTCTGCAATGCCTACACCCAGCACTAAACACACAAGATCTCTGTGCACTGCCTGCACCCAACACTAAACACACAAGATCTCTGTGCACTGCCTACACCCAGCACTAAACACACAAGATCTCTGTGCACTGCCTGCACCCAGCACTAAACACGCAAGATCTCTGCAATGCCTACACCCAGCACTAAACACGCAAGATCTCTGTGCACTGCCTGCACCCAGCACTAAACACGCAAGATCTCTTTGCACTGCCTGCACCCAGCACTAAACACACAAGATCTCTGTGCACTGCCTGCACCCAACACTAAACACACAAGATCTCTGTGCACTGCCTGCACCCAACACTAAACACACAAGATCTCTGTGCACTGCCTGCACCCAGCACTAAACACACAAGATCTCTGTGCACTGCCTGTACCCAGCACTAAACACACAAGATCTCTGTGCACTGCCTGCATCCAGCACTAAACACACAAGATCTCTGTGCACTGCCTGCACCCAGCACTAAACACACAAGATCTCTGTGCACTGCCTGCACCCAGCACTAAACACACAAGATCTCTGTGCACTGCCTGCACCCAGCACTAAACACACAAGATCTCTGTGCACTGCCTGCACCCAGCACTAAACACACAAGATCTCTGTGCACTGCCTGCACCCAGCACTAAACACACAAGATCTCTGTGCACTGCCTGCACCCAGCACTAAACACACAAGATCTCTGTGCACTGCCTGCACCCAGCACTAAACACACAAGATCTCTGTGCACTGCCTGCACCCAGCACTAAACACACAAGATCTCTGTGCACTGCCTGCACCCAGCACTAAACACACAAGATCTCTGTGCACTGCCTGCACCCAGCACTAAACACACAAGATCTCTGTGCACTGCCTGCACCCAGCACTAAACACACAAGATCTCTGTGCACTGCCTGCACCCAGCACTAAACACACAAGATCTCTGTGCACTGCCTGCACCCAGCACTAAACACACAAGATCTCTGTGCACTGCCTGCACCCAGCACTAAACACACAAGATCTCTGTGCACTGCCTGCACCCAGCACTAAACACACAAGATCTCTGTGCACTGCCTGCACCCAGCACTAAACACACAAGATCTCTGTGCACTGCCTGCACCCAGCACTAAACACACAAGATCTCTGTGCACTGCCTGCACCCAGCACTAAACACACAAGATCTCTGTGCACTGCCTGCACCCAGCACTAAACACACAAGATCTCTGTGCACTGCCTGCACCCAGCACTAAACACACAAGATCTCTGTGCACTGCCTGCACCCAGCACTAAACACACAAGATCTCTGTGCACTGCCTGCACCCAGCACTAAACACACAAGATCTCTGTGCACTGCCTGCACCCAGCACTAAACACACAAGATCTCTGTGCACTGCCTGCACCCAGCACTAAACACACAAGATCTCTGTGCACTGCCTGCACCCAGCACTAAACACACAAGATCTCTGTGCACTGCCTGCACCCAGCACTAAACACAAGATCTCTGTGCACTGCCTGCACCCAGCACTAAACACACAAGATCTCTGTGCACTGCCTGCACCCAGCACTAAACACTCACGATCTCTGTGCACTGCCTGCACCCAGCACTAAACACAAGATCTCTGTGCACTGCCTGCATCCAGCACTAAACACACAATATCTCTGTGCACTGCCTGCACCCAGCACTAAACACTCACGATCTCGGCCTCCTAACAACAACCGATGGGTTATTAATCCATGTATTCTGAAGTTTAGTACATGTTTTCTCTTGCTAGAATTAACGAAACACTGGTAAAATAGAAAAATGGTTGATTAACCTCAATTAAGCCACATAATGCTTACACAAATGGTGTAACAACACACATCTATAAAGAAAATATTGTGAGATTCAGTGGAAATTAAGTACAGCTGCCGTTTGGTCATTTGATCTCATCCTGCACATGATTTATTCAAAGGTCTGTCTTACAATTCACAGAGGTCAAAGGGCAACCCTGACCCAAAGAGCACTTTAACAGTTTTGCAGAATGAACTGCAATGTTAAGTTTAGAAATGTAGAGCAGGTTTGTTTCACAGGATACACACACTATCTGTAAATCATAGTTTCTAGGCTGGTGTGACAGTCATGTCTGTTTTATAACAGTTCTAAAAACTTTTCTCTTTAAATGTCATTTTGGTTTCAATTTACATTGTAAATCTTTAACAGGTTCACAGTTTTATGAGGGGAAGAAATTACTGGTGCCCACCCCTACTAACCCCCTAGTGGCCATTTTTATACGGCTTTGCTCAGGATTGCTCCCTGAATCCCCAGATTCAATCACTTGTGCTGAAGAATTTCCTTGGCACGTTTCATCACAATTGCACATGCACTTTTCTAGAGACACAGTACATCAAAATGTAAATATGACGTGCATACAGACAGAGATGCATCCTCCACATAACTCCCAGATTCTAATAGACAATTTAAAATTAATATTGCTGAGCTCCCAAACCCTATAGAAAAGCCATGCTTCACAGAATTCTAAAAAGCCTTTCTACTGTTTTGAGGACTGCCTTAGTCAAGTGTATTTCTGTCTCCACTGTCTCTTTCCATCCTGGTTTCTTACTGTCATGTTCTAGTGATGTGGTCACAGCGCAGCTATCAGGCCATTTATATCTAATTAGGATACTTTCATAATGAAAACGATGCCTTTAAGTATATAGACACAGCGGTGGTATCTTTTTAATTTTCTCCCATGCGTGTCCCTTGGTTGAAGCAGGAAAGTCTTATCATCCTGCAGCAGCCTGAATCAGCACTTTCCAGCAACCAGCCAGGCACTCACAGTGACTCGCTGATACACACACACACACACAACCAGCCAGGCACTCACAATGACTCGCTGACACGCACACACACACACACAACCAGCCAGGCACTCACAGTGACTCGCTGACACGCACACACACACACAACCAGCCAGGCACTCACAGTGACTCGCTGACACGCACACACACACACACAACCAGCCAGGCACTCACAGTGACTCGCTGACACGCACACACACACACAACCAACCAGCCAGGCACTCACAGTGACTCGCTGACACACACACACACACACAACCAGCCAGGCACTCACAGTGACTCGCTGACACGCACACACACACAACCAACCAGCCAGGCACTCACAGTGACTCGCTGATACACACACACACACAACCAGCCAGCCAGGCACTCACAGTGACTCGCTGACACGCACACACACACACAACCAGCCAGGCACTCACAGTGACTCGCTGACACGCACACACACACACAACCAGCCAGCCAGGCACTCACAGTGACTCGCTGACACGCACACACACACACACAACCAGCCAGGCACTCACAGTGACTCGCTGACACGCACACACACACACAACCAGCCAGGCACTCACAGTGACTCGCTGACACGCACACACACACACACAACAACCAGCCAGGCACTCACAATGACTCGCTGACACGCACACACACACACACAACCAGCCAGGCACTCACAGTGACTCGCTGACACGCACACACACACACAACCAGCCAGGCACTCACAGTGACTCGCTGACACGCACACACACACACAACCAGCCAGGCACTCACAGTGACTCGCTGACACGCACACACACACACAACAACCAGCCAGGCACTCACAATGACTCGCTGACACGCACACACACACACACAACCAGCCAGGCACTCACAATGACTCGCTGACACGCACACACACACACAACCAGCCAGGCACTCACAGTGACTCGCTGACACACACACACACACACACAACCAGCCAGGCACTCACAGTGACTCGCTGACACGCACACACACACACCAGCCAGCCAGGCACTCACAGTGACTCGCTGACACGCACACACACACAAACCAGCCAGGCACTCACAGTGACTCCGCTGACACGCACAACCAGCCAGCCAGGCACAAGTGACCAGCCAGGCACAACCAGCCAGCCAGGCACTCACAATGACCGCTGACACGCACACACACACACAACCAGCCAGGCACTCACAGTGACTCGCTGACACGCACACACACACACAACCAGCCAGGCACTCACAGTGACTCGCTGACACGCACACACACACACAACCAGCCAGCCAGGCACTCACAGTGACTCGCTGACACGCACACACACACACAACCAGCCAGGCACTCACAGTGACTCGCTGACACGCACACACACACACAACCAACCAGCCAGGCACTCACAGTGACTCGCTGACACGCACACACACACAACCAGCCAGCCAGGCACTCACAGTGACTCGCTGACACGTACACACACACACAACCAGCCAGCCAGGCACTCACAATGACTCGCTGACACGCACACACACACACAACCAGCCAGCCAGGCACTCACAGTGACTCGCTGACACGTACACACACACACAACCAGCCAGGCACTCACAGTGACTCGCTGACACGCACACACACACACAACCAGCCAGGCACTCACAGTGACTCGCTGACATGCACACACACACAACCAGCCAGACACTCACAGTGACTCGCTGACACGCACACACACACACAACCAGCCAGCCAGGCACTCACAGTGACTCGCTGACACACACACACACACACACACAACCAGCCAGGCACTCACAGTGACCCTGACATAGTAGATGTACTGGTCTGAACTCCACAGGGGCATAGATGGACACAATAATGAAAGTTGTGGCTAAAGTAAATGCTCTTGTAGTAAACATTTTCCTTTAAAACAATTTCTTATGTTCTGAATATATGTTTAAACACTACAGGGGCTATGTCAGGGTTTCTACCTTGTTTACTCTGTAAGCACTATAAATGAGCACACTCCCAAAAAGTTGCTTCCAGTGATGTGTTTTGACCTTTTTGTGATGCTCACATGTTTTTTTATGCAATGACTGCTGTTGGGTTCAAGAGTGCCTCTTCAGTTCCAGTGTGCTTCTGTAGACAAATATATATATACTGAATATATACATATATTTTGAGGCTACTTACTTTTTATTAAGAGCTGTGTTTATTAAGCGTTAATCCCCAAATCCTGTCTTGAAATGAGTCATTTATGCAAAACAGGCATCAGTCTGTGCTGGGGGAGTTGTCCCCCCTCCATTCATCAGTGTCCCCCCCCACAGACACTAATACAGGTCTGGCACTCTGCACACACACCATGTGTCTCAGGATACACCTCTTGGAATAGCCCCTCATTGTCTCGAACAGCATACTTCGTAAAGCACTAATGTGATTCTGTAGATGATCTAAATATAAACCCATCCTAATTCATTTAAGGTTTGTCTTTTAACAAAATAGTAATCACGTTATCTTTTTATACGCTATGCAGTGTTAGACTGGGGGGTGGACGCGGTCCACTTACGTTTTTGGAAGGGTGGACTCAGTCCACCCACTGTTTTTGGTGAAACGGCATTATTCACACTCTCGTCATTGTTATATATCTTGAATAGTAGCCTATTTTATTTCTCCCCAATATTTCATCCTTTAGTGTTCCCGATGCAGCTTTTCCATGTATTGCGTGTGCGTCTGCTCTCTGGAGCACATGCAGTCAGTCAATGGAGCCTTTGTACTGAGATTGACAGGCGGCACCGTGAACGGTTTTGGGCGAAATAATTTTTTTATATTTTTTTATAAAGAATGTTATCACATGATAATAACGTGCTGAGTCAGTTAAGACATTTCTGAAGTAACCTAAGTGAAAATTAGCATAAGACACTGCACACCTGTTTGTACTAGGCTTTAATATAAAGCCTTCTGTTCTTTATTATATTGCATACATTGTGTCATGTTAATTTTTATTTGTGACGTGTTTTGTCGGATTTGTAATGTTTTGTTTTAATTATGCATTCTTTTTGCTTGTTTCTTATTTCAGTGATCTGTGATGTCTGTATGTGATCTATGATAATATATTGCATGTAAAAAGGGCACAAGTGTTTGGCTATTGTTAGTTTTTATTTGCAATCTGCAGTTGCATGGTCTTTTTTATGGCTTTTTCTTTGTAAGAGCTTTAAGATCCTTATAATGAAAGACACTATCTAACATAAAGATTATGACGGTTATTATTATTATCAGGAAGGATGTTCTTCCTTACAGTGAATTTGTGATGTCAACGCCTTGCTATTTGCCTCTCTCTTTTTGTGGATGACATATCTTTGTTCTCCAGTTTTAAATAATCATTGTGTAATCCTAACATTTTTTTTAAACATTATGTCAGACATTTTATTGTAAATGTTTAAACACTTTTCTTTGGTTACCAGTTAGGAGATATGAATAGTCAGATTGTTTTCAAAATGATTTCATGATGTGGGCACAACAGGCATTAACATTTTTGAAAGTCCAGTATTGGACCGAATATAGCCTTGCACAAAGGAAAACGAGCACCGTTGGTCCACGTTGCGTAACCCTACAGAGTCCACTCATTATTTTCTGTAGGAGTCTAACCCTGACGCTGTGCAAAGGATGGATCCCACCTGGACCATGTATCAGTGTGTTCTTGTTTTCAAACGCGAATCACGAGTCATGTACAGCATTACTCTGTGTCATTGTGCAGTGTGAGTGAGTGAAGCGCTGGATCTCTCGTGACAGATTTGTCATGCATGGTGATTCTGCAGTTGCTCATTCATTAATGTGCATTGCCTTGGTTTTACAAGATTAAGTGTTCAAGGACACTGCAGTTTACCCTGCTAACAATGACGTCTACAAAATGTCTTTGTATCAGATTATTCGTATCAAGTAGCTTACAGCAGATAGCTTGTAAGATGCCTCATTAACATTAGCAATACTAACAAAGTATTCTAATTTAACAATGCAATGAAAACTATAGTATAGGTTGCTGTAAGATGCAAGCTGCTATTATTACAGCACTCAAGGTCATAGTGGCCAGAAAGTGGAGTTATTATCAGCTTGTATAGAGTATTACTCTATAAAGATACAGAAAATCAGCTTAAATAAAAGGCATGCCATTCAAAGGGTTATTGTACACTGTAATATTGTGTGTAATGTTGATTAAAAAAAAAAAAAAAAAAAAAAAAAAAAAAGCATAACTGTACAATCCTGTTCTGCCTTTCTCTGGGGATATGAAAATCAATAACTCTCCAGACTAGCACAACAGTGAATTAGGAGTAACTGTGGGACCGAAAGCAAAAGACTTCACAGAGGAGGGGGCAGTTCAAGCGATCAAAACGGCAGCAGTTCTCATGCTTTTATACTGGAAATACAATCTGAACAAAAATGCCCTTGTCAGTGCGTGAGGACCATGTTGTAATTATGTAATCAATCGCAGTATTTAGATTTAGAAGGCTTTGGATTTTATAGACCTGTGTGTGTATGTAGACAAGCAGAAAATAATAAGGGAGAGAGAAGGCGAGATACAGTATCAAGCTTCATGCACTAGCGATCTTCAAGCCGCATTCACCTTGCATGAAGCAGCTTTCTGCAGCACAATTCAATGGCTCTCTCTCTCTCTCTCTCTCATTGATATGCGGAACTGCACCCTGGAGTCAGATAACCGCCCAGACAAGGACAGATTCATTCATACACACACACACACACCTCTTCCCACAATGCAACAGGCCTGAGCCTCCTTAGTTCTATATAAAGCCAGGAGAGGGAAGCAGGGGGGTGCGTGCAGCAACTACGACAGCTTAGAGACAGACGGGAGCAGCCTAGCTCACTGGACAAGAGCCCACAACTCACTGAGAGGTCAGTGCTGAGGAGGAAAGGCTGGGGGGGGGGAGTGCAGTATTTCTTGTCTCTGGGAGGCTGGAGGTCGGGACGGGAAGGGGGTTAGAAAAGAGGGGATGCTTGATCTGCTGTTTCCAAGCTAGTAATTTCTGTTTGGGTGTTGTTGATGTGCAGGTATATAGCAGGCGTGTGTGTGTGTGTGTATTGGTGTGCTAGTAATTGCTGTTTGGGTGTTGTTGATGTGCAGGTATAGCAGTGTGTTGGCAGGAGGCTCTGGAGTTCTCTCCTGTCAAGGGATTCCTGATGACAGCTGTAGGGCAGTATTGGCAGGGAATTGGAAAAACAGGTGAGGCAGGCTCAAGAGTCTACATCTCTCTGCCTGACTATCAGTCTATCAATGTATACAGTGTATATTTTCAGTGTATACAGTGTATATTCTTGTTTAGGAAATGGTACTTGTTCTCACATATCATTACTAACTAAAGGTTTTACTAAATGCCTGAATCATTTGTTAAATGATGGGTTTGATAACTGGCAGCTGTTAAATCACCCTTACCCTATTTGCGCCGTGCTAGATTTAGTGGGAGACACACACCATGTATCTTTTGCACAGGCCACTTACAATTAAGAGCGCCAAAAAGCCCTGGAATATTGCTATGCAATAGGTAGTATATAGAGATAAATATATGTATAATGTGGAAAAGCTTAAGGGCCCTTGCATAGGCATTCAGCGTGTCAGCTAATGCATTTGGACTGCATGCATTTATTGGCATGGTTTATTAATATGCAGCTGCCTCTGGGCCACAGATCTGTTTATAGCTCAGTGCTGTTAGAGAAGCTGCAATACTGAGCATCTTGTGTGTGTTGTTTCCACACACTTAGTGTGTGGACTGTGTGACTGTTCTGAATCCTAGTCGTGTGTGTGGACTGTGTGAATGTTCTGAATTCTAGCCGGGTGTGTGTGAACTGTGTGACCTGTTCTGAATCCTAGCCGTGTGTGTGTGGACTGTGTGCCTGTTCCGAATCCTAGCCGTGTGTGTGTGGACTGTGTGACTGTTCCGAATCCTAGCCGTGTGTGTGTGGACTGTGTGACTGTTCCGAATCCTAGCCGTGTGTGTGTGGACTGTGTGACCTGTTCCGAATCCTAGCCGTGTGTGTGTGGACTGTGTGACTGTTCTGAATCCTAGATGTGTGTGTGGACTGTGTGACTGTTCTGAATCCTAGCCGTGTGTGTGTGGACTGTGTGACTGTTCTGAATCCTAGACGTGTGTGTGGACTGTGTGACTGTTCTGAATCCTAGATGTGTGTGTGGACTGTGTGACTGTTCTGAATCCTAGCCGTGTGTGTGTGGACTGTGTGACTGTTCTGAAGTGTTGCTTGTTGTCTGTAACTGCTCTATACTGTACACTTCTATTACTGGATGCTCCTTGTCAATGGATTTCAGATAGAAGTGTGAGATAGTGGCTTGAGATCATGGGAACCTCACACACAATGATAGGGGTTTCAGTGAGCTGCTGAAAAGAAATACATAATCTTATTTTTTTATTCTGTTTTTCACATTGTAGAGAGTATATGGGCTATTTTGTTTTTAGATTAGTACCACAATAGTTTTTATTTTTATTATTACTCAATGAAAACTCTTTGATAGACTTCCAATTTAAAGCTTTAAGTCAAACTATGACAAATGGATGTGGTGGATTTAGGATTACATTTAAATTGTGAGAAAACGAATAACTAGTAAATTGCTTCTGTAGTGTTATCCTTTAATAATTGCAGTTGTTTTGGGTACTTTTTAAAAGCTGTTAAAATGATAGCAGCGTCATAATTAACACCAATCCCAAGGTAAAGGTTTTAGGTATGACAGACTTTCAACACCCACATTAGGCTAGGGGGAGAGATTAGGTTGAAAAAAAGAAAGTCTGTGCACTGAATGCATTCTCTAGATCCTAGTTCAAAGCGATGATGAAGTTGTGATGGGGAATATCTGTACTTGACGACGCAGCTTGAGGGAGTTTGAGATAGTTTATCTAATCCCATGTTGGTTCCTGATTACAGATTAAACATTCCAAAGACATTGTTCTGCAGGTGCAGTATAAAAATATTCTACTTTTTAAAAAGTAGCTAAACTGACAGATTCCTGTTAATCAAACAAGTCTGAGCCTCTCCTGGGAGTTTTAGTTCTATTGGCCTTCCCCATGATTTCATTTTGTATGTAATAGTTATATGTGTGTGTAGGGTGCATAATATTGTATAATTTTGCATAGTTTGAACTGCCACAACTGTAACCAAATCTAAAGGAAATAATACAAAACAGTGTGAGTCTGCATATAATAACAGTAATATGTACCCCACCCTTAACGGTTGCATTTGGATCAAACATACTGTACCTGCATCAATCAAGATGCACATTAACACAACTTCAGGAGAGGCGAAAATTTCTTTGGAGTGACTGGACTTAATGGCTGTAATGGAGGAAACCACTTAGCATTCATATAAGCGCTGAGCTACTCAAACCACTACCTCCCACACTGCAGCTCAGCACTCTAACTCCTGAGCTACTCAAAGCCACTGCCTTCCACACTGCAGCCCAGCACTCTAACCACTGAGCTACTCAAATCCACTGCCTTTCACACTGTAGCAGATCACTCTAACCACTGAGCTACTCACAGCCACTGCCTTCCACACTGCAGCCCAGCACTCTAACCACTGAGCCACTCAATACCACTGCCTTCCACACTGCAGCCCAGCACTCTAACCACTGAGCTACTCAAATCCACTGCCTTTCACACTGTAGCAGATCACTCTAACCACTGAGATACTCAAACCCACAAACTTCCACTTCCACACTGCTGCCCGGCTGTAACATTTCCTGTTGCCCCTCATTTGGAACATGTAGTGCCACTTGTAAAATATTTTCAACTGTCCATTTCTCATGCACACACATAAAGATAACTTGTAGTGGAATGTTTTTAAAATCCTTAACTGGCAGAGAGGGACTTAATGCGTTTTAATCGAATGTTGAATAAATTGCTTAGTTAGCCAAATGGTGTTTAATTCCTTACATAAAGCATGCTTTAAGACCTTGTCACAAAGAAATGGGAAGGATGGTTTCATGGTGTCAGACCAGAAATGTTTTAGGAAGGAGGGCACAGAGTTGTTTGAGTTTTGGTTAAGCACACACTCAGTGCAGGTAAAACCTTAACAGAACAAGAAAATAAAAAGAGTTTGGGACGAGGCTTCAAAAAAACAGGACATTCATACTGTCACTTTGACGCCAAAATAAAATTCGGACAAACAAACCGAAACAAGACACTAAATCACAAATATTAAATCGTGCGGAATCCTCTCAGTAAGACAAATATTTGGAGAAAACACTTATTATATTTATAATCAATGCATTGTTTTAAATCTTGTCTCTCTCCCTTTCTCCACTCTCTGAACACCTTCACTTAAATTCAAAGGCAAGTGACTAAAAGATATTTACATCTTAATTAATAATAATAATAATTTTAAAAAACAGAAATAGATTCACCACTATAGTCGATTTATCTTTCATCTAATTTCACACTTCCAAAACAGCACCTCAATAAATACAACTTGCTTTTAATAACTTATCCAAAATGACCTCAAAAATACAACTCCACAAATAGTATTTCTTGATGTAGATTTTAATTATTATTATTTTTAATTTATTTAGCTAAGGGCATGTACAGTATGAATCTTGTTAATTAAACAATTATTCAGGGACATTTTAGAATCCCATGGGTGTCTCCAGCCAGGAGTCAAAAATAGGCAAGCCAGCCTGTCAGTGAGACCTACAGCTGACTCAGGGCTGGCAACCCCGGGTCATCTTGATAAGCTATTATATTTTGAATCCACAAGATCGTTTAAGGAGATGGACAGTGGCAATCCAGTCAGGTGTGGGGTCTAAATACAAATATACATTTTTTTATCACAGATCGTTGAAACACAGACCCAGTCAGGTTATATCCCGTCTACAAATCTTTAAACCAACATTTACAGGTGTGGGGTCTTTATCTACGCTTTAAAGGAGAGGGAACACATGCATATGCATCTGAAATAGTTCAGAAAACACATTGTGTCTATCAGACCTGGACTCTCAGTTTCTAAAACAGCTTTATATTCAGTTCTTGGGAAGGATGGTTTCAATGTGCCTCACTGTCTTTGAAATGTTTTGGAGGGTGAAGGCAGGGGGTTTCTTGCTTTCTCTCACTAGCTGTCCTGTTTGAAGTGTTTGAACTCTTCTTTACACTGGCTACACACTACAGTGCAGGTAAAAACTGTATCACCAGACAAGCCATTCAACCCCATAGAAACAGAGTTTGGGATCGAGGCTTCACCTGATGAAAATTTTAAGTTCATACTGTCTCCTTTGTTTCTGTGTCCCATATGTTTTTTAAACAAAATTTAATTCAGTTTAAATTCTGTATCAAATAACTCAATTACCAAACAAAGAAAATCAAATCAAAAGAAATATTATCTTCACAAAAATTAATTGGCTTGACACATAGAACTTCAAACCTCTCAGTAAGACTGACTTTTTATTTGATATTTGGAGATTTTATTTCTGCTTACTAAGGTAATATTTAATGGAATGGAATGCATTGTTACTAAATATTGTAAGGGTTAAATGACTTTGGGTCAGAATTGAAAAATGATCTGGTAAAACCTTCACTTAACTGGAATTCAAAGGCAAGCAATGCTTTTTACTACAAAGAAGATATTTACATATTAATAATAATAATAATAATAATTTAAAAAAAAACAGAAATAGATTCACCACTATTCAGCTGTGTTCATTGTTACCTTGCCATTCAAAGTGTAAATAAAATGTCTCTGTTAGATACTGTGCGCTTTTATCTTTCATCTAATTTCACACTTCCAAAAACAGCACCTCAATAAATACAACTTGCTTTTAATAACATAAATTCCTATGAGAAATGAAAAATATTACTCCACAAATAGTATTTCTTGATGTAGATTTTAATTATTATTATTTTTAATTTATTTAGCTAAGGGCACAATGTACAGTATGAATCTTGTTAAGGGAGCAGGTGTCTTTAAAAACAATTTATGAAAATAAAAGGGACATATTTAGAATCCTGAGCATGGAGCCAGGGGAACTCCAGCCAGGAGTCAAAAATAGGCAAGCCAGCCTGTCAGTGAGACCTACAGCTGACTCAGGGCTGGCATTTAAAAGACAAGGGTCATCTTGATAAGCTGGACTCAATGTTTGATCCACAAGATCTTTTAAAGGAGAGGGACAGTGGCACTAGCTGCAGTCAGGTGTGGGGTCTCTATGAGATCTTTAAAGGAGAGGGACAGTGGCACTAGCTGCAGTCAGGTGTGGGGTCTTTATCAAATATACATTTTAAACACTCACGCAGACCCTATTTATCAGTTGTACCAAGACTATACACCAATCATTTAACACACCACACAACTGCACATATAATCAGAAAACTGCAATTCCCGTGCTCACATATTACATTTTACTTGCCCTTGAAGTGCAATGGCATCACTAAATACTTAGATCTTTGAAGGAGAGGGACAGTGGCACTAGCTGCAGTCAGGTGTGGGGTCTTTATCTACAAGATCTTTAAAGGAGAGGGACAGTGGCACTAGCTGCAGTCAGGTGTGGGGTCTTTATCTACGAGATCTTTAAAGGAGAGGGACAGTGGCACTAGCTGCAGTCAGGTGTGGGGTCTTTATCTGAAATAGTTCAGAAAACACAAGTAAAATGTGTCTATCAGATCTGGACTCTCAGTTTCTAAAACAGCTCTACTATATTCAGTTCTTGGGGGCTGTGCCAATTGATCGAAATAAATACTGCCACTGAGATAATGAATTAAAATTGTAACAGGTTTATGGAGGTCAAGCATGTAACAGTGCAGGTGGGTTTCAGTAGTGCCTTTCTGTCTCTAATGTAGAGTGCTAAGGAGTCCTGTTTCTGAAGTGTTGCAGAACCCTCCGTACTGTACTGGCTACATATGTTTGAACTGTTGCTTCCTCCTTCAATACTGTTGCCATTCAACTTTGTCATGAAGCAAATACAAAATCCATCATTTAATGAAATCTGTTCTATAGATCAGAATGGCACTCACCTGATGTGTATTTTGTTGAAGTGCACCCTGGGTTCACAATTGCATCCTATTGTTCAAGTACTCCAGTAAAGTCCCATATGTTTTAAACAGAAAGGTTTAATTAAAGTTTGCTGTGAATTATTAAAACTTTATTCAGCAGGATAACTCAATGTAGTGCAACAGCTATTACACATTCCCACAAGATAAATTCAACATAAAAAGATACCAAATGTAACAACGCTAATACTTAACACACAAAATTAATTGGCTTGACACATAGAACTTCAAACATTTAAAGGAGAGCTAAACCAAGCTTGGTGGGGAGGCAGAGGCAGCTTAAAATCCATAAATAAATAAATAATGGATTATTTATTGATCTGCTCTTCAGCTTCAACAACTTCAGAGCACTGCTGGCTGGCCACTGTTGTATTTCAGAGTACCTGACTGGGCATCTGCTTATACAGCAGGCCTTAATGGGGACAGCAGGCATTGTTCTTCTGCTGGTCGATATTTCGGCAAATTCTCTCTGTTTGGATCTCGGGCTGTGCCATTCACATAGATTTAAATAATAAACACACTGCTTGTTGGGCTGTGGGAATCGCTCTTACTAATCCACCAATCAGCTGTGTTCACCTTGTTACCTTGCCATTCACATAGATTTCCCATACAAAAGGCAGCACTTTACTGTAGTAAAAGCTTGACAGATCGATCAATCAGCTGTTTGCACCTCCTCCCCTGGCTTACTGAGCAGTCCTTACCCTGTACTGTACCCTGGCAATTTAATCCCCTCTCTGCCTCCTTCAGTGTCGGGTTTACAGTTTGAAAAACATCACTGTGACTGCAACAGCAAGCATGGCTGGAAACCTGAAACATGGTCCCTGCAGCCGCATCACCAAAATCCAGTTTATTTTATTTTTAAAATTTTTTTTTCCCCACAAAAAAAACTGTCTCTGTTAGATACTGTGCGCTTGATGAAGCATGTCACAAAGACGGCCGGAACCCCATCAATCAAAACAAGCAATGCCATGTTGCTTCAAAAACAGAAATGTTGAAAATAAAAGTTTTAAACACAAAACAGGACACGGAGGAGAAAATGAACAGAAAAAAACAACCGAAACACAAAACTCTGACAACACCAGAGGAAGAATTCCAGCAGTGTCACCCTTCCCTAGCAACCAGGAAACTGCCTGAAACCGACACGGATGAAACGTGCATCTGCAGTTGTGCCGCGCTTGTAATCATTCAATTGGAGTCTAATATGGAGCAGCATCCGGATATAAATTTTACTTGCCGAATTGGGATTTTTATACAAAACGCTGACAAGGTTTGCCAATGACTCACCAACATTTAACAAAAAAAAGATTGTCCAGATACGTCACACAGAGTTCTTAGCTGGAAACAATCTGCAGTAACGTATCCTGCCTGTTCTGTACATTTCTGCACTTGCATTACTTTTTTGCACTTACTTTTTATTTCATTCAGAGGTTTTAATACATCTTTTTTATTAGTGTAATGAGTGTCTTTTTAACTGCATACACACTTGTTTGTTTTGATTACTGTGCTGGTGATTGGGGGATATGTAGAAGAGAAAAATAATGCAAATATTCTTAGAAAAACAATAAGCGACATAAATTTAGTGAGAAATGACCTCAGCCACATGCCGTCCATGGGATGTTATGCAGTATAAACTGATTCAGAAAGCAAAGGGAATCATCCAACTCCACCGATTCTCTGATTCTTAGTAGTAGTTATTATTTGTTTATTATTTGTTTATTTAGCAGACGCCTTTATCCAAGGCGACTTACAGAGACTAGGGTGTGTGAACTATGCATCAGCTGCAGAGTCACTTACAATTACGCCTCACCCGAAAGACGGAGCACAAGGAGGTTAAGTGACTTGCTCAGGATCACACAATGAGTCAGTGGCTAAGGTGAGATTTGAACCGGGGACCTCCTGGTTACAAGCCCTTTTCTTTAACCACTGGACCACACAGCCTCCCATGTAACATGTTAATAACATAACAAATACTGAGTGTTAAAATAAACTTATTTTACATTTTTTTTATTCAGTTGTTAATAATAAACACTGCTAGTTATACAACTTCTGTCTGTGATGTCACCGTGTATTATAATAAATAATATACACCAAAATGGTACATGTAAGGCTGTCATTGTATCTGGGCTAGCGCCCTTGTGATTTATATGGAAGTAGAAACCCTTGATAGAATTACAGCCTCATTCCGCACAGGTGGGTGTACAGTATACATTATGTAAAGTATTTATGAAGTTTAGATATGAATACAGGAGAGTGGGGTGGCTGTGGAGCGTTACAGTACAAAATCCTCAATCTGTAAGCGTCTCGGATTCAGTTTCACAGTCAGGTCGGTTTACACTTGTACAGAGCTATTAATATTGAGAGAGGAGCTGAGGAGCTCCCCTAGACTATTCAGATCCCTGCATGGGCTACAACTTGGAAACACATTGCATCTCCCAGCGTTCAGATCCTAACCCTTATAGAAAGACCCTGAGTGTTCCAGAACAGCGGTGGTTCCACATGCAGTATATCTGTGTGGCACACAGAGCCATGACGTATTCCTCAGCATGGTCCTGCCGACCGTATGCATTGCGGCTTCCAGCTCCTCCACAATGGCCTTCCAGTCCTTATGGGTCATCTCTTTATTGAATGCCCCAGACTCTGTCACCTCAGGTGGGGTGCTCAGGACTGTGTGGTGCTTCTGGTCCTTGGAACTTGGACCCCATCCACTGCCAGTCCTGTGTTCTGGGACTTATGAAACACCCTGTCTCCTCCCAGCTTGTAGGGATGTAATACTGAAGAAGGTATAACCCGATACAGTGACCTGACCTTTTGGTAGCCGCTCATTCCGTGTTATTCAATAGGCAGAGCCAACAAGTGCTGGTATACAGGAAGCAGGGTTGTGGTGCTGGGTAGCTTCACTACTGTTTTTTTTACTTTATGCTTTCTGTTTTCAGGTTGAAGGATTTCTACTCACAGATCAGCTCATCATGGCAGGTAAACATGGGCTTTCATCAGTGTTGTCTGTAACAATGGAAGTGAGATTCAGGAATTGTGAATTATTCATCAGAGAATAACAATGTTTCCTTTCACTCACTAACACTTAGGTGTGTTTTAAAATGTGAACAGTAGATCCTATAGACCTTTCATATTAGCTCAGGCTCGTGCACTAGATTGTTGCACGACAGTTTTCTCAAACTAATTTTTCAAGAAATTGACTGCTGCTGTTTAATGCCAAGTGCCCAGGCATTGTTGTCGATTAACATATTCAATAAAAAGACTCCACAGGGAGTGTTGCAGTGTCCCTGGATCTCCCGCAAGTTAGGGCAGCAGAATCGGCAGGGAATCACCTTCCTACAGGGACCCCTACTGGCTAGCCACTCGGTGAGCTTAGGCAGACACCTGCAGGGATGGCCTTTGTCCTCCAGGGGGCGATACCTCACTGACATCCGCTGTCAGGCTCCAGTGTAAAGAGGTGATCGGTGCTGAAATCACGTCTTGGAGTAATCAGCCTACAACCGTCACTCCTCATTACTGCCAGCCTGCCTGATTTACGAGCTCCACAAAACAAGAATATACTGTGGAGCCATAGCTATGGTACAGTACTGTGTACGCAGTGGAGTGGAAAGTGTGTTTATTTATTTAGAAAATCTTACAAGACACTGCTGGGCTGTTAATAAAATAACAACTTAGGGCCAAAAGTATTTGGTATAGCAAAGCAATGCATTGTCCGTCTGAGATATTTCATAGTGAAAAAAGATTTTCTTAAGGGTCTGCACCTTCAGCCCCCACCAGGAGGTGTAGTTGAGGTGGCTGGGGTTCTCTTTTGACTGGATGTTTGTCTGAGGTATGTTAGATAAGAGACCAGGAACAACCTTGCCCCTCTGTCTCTCTCAGTATTAAATTATTAATTATCACTCAGCAGGTAAATGCGCGACCCTGAGATGGACAGACTGGGCTTTCAGTGCTGGAGGGCAGGTCATGTGAGGCCTGGCAGTGTGTGTGTGTGTGTGTGTGTGTGTGTGTGTGTGTGTTCATTCACAATGCAGGGAAAATAAAGTATGCTAAAACCTAAAAGAACTGTATTCCACAGATCAACTGGAATGCTTTAGATACACTAACTTCACATCTACCAAACTATAGTTTTACTAGCAAGATATATTTCAAAAGAGGATGGGATTCAGGACATATAATAAAATATACTAGAACTGACTGTTTTTTAATTACGGAGTATTGAAACTACAAAAAGTTTCAGGTGTATCAAAATCCACATCACTGTGTAAGCAGTCAGGGTGCTGCTAATAATCTAGGAAAAGACCCCCCCACCCCAGCTCTGCTATAATTAGCCCCCCAGTCGAGGGTGTGGAGCAGGCAGGGTGGGAGGAGGGGTGGTTTTATAAGTTCAGACAGACTGACTGACTATATCGCCTGTGGAATTCAGGGAGAGTATGATTACCCAGGCCACACCACAGGATCGGGTTCCCAGAGAGGAGCTGCTGCTGTCTGGCTTGTGATCCAGACTGTCCCACCCAAACTGGGTAGCCTCAGTTTACACCATTGGTACTCCTGCAATGAAATGGCTGAAATGCTGTGACCAATTCATTAATAATAGATGTGTTCTATAATTTTCGTTCGACATTGCTTTTGTCCTTTTGAGCGTGGCTAGTGTGTTTTATTTCAGTCAATTAAAAAAAAATGATATTCAAAATAAATGTGAGTAGCTATATGTGACACATTTCCTGCACCTTCCGACCCTCCAGCAAGTATTGGGACACCCTGTATTGTCTGACTTATTTTTTAAAAATAAAAAATTCACGATTTGGGGTGGCAGGAGTATAAAAGTAAAACAAACTTTAACCCCCTAAAGTACTGTTTAAAAACCTGAAGAAATCTGTTTATTGGTTTTATAAAAAAAATGTATAAATCTGTATAGTGTCTCAATACAAAATATAGTGCCGTATTAATGCAATAAATTGTTGTGCAAATTATTTTGGACACTTTTGTATATAGTACAGTGCATAATATAGTGTGGTTGTTCCGGTTACATTCTAATACAAAGTTACTAAATAAACTTTAGTATTACTGTTTTGTAAGAAATAGACTATATAGGAATGCAGAGTTAAAATATGTTTCAGACTGCAGACTATGCGAACACACAGAATAAGGAATTTAGTGACATGTCACATTTCTGTAATGGTTAACCAAGCTGAGCTTCTTAAGTCAATCCAGAGCCAGATTTATTCTTATCTTAACCAGGGTAGAGCTTTTGAGGGAAGCACAGTCAATAATTAATAAAGTTTTTTTGTGGAAGCACAGTACTTTTTTTCTTATAAAAAAAATAAAACATACACTTCTGTGTTTTATTTAAAAAAAAAAAAAAAAAAGAAAAGAAAGAAATAAAAAAACTTAACCTTGTCCAACCCTCCACAACTCAGCTGCCAAGTTGTGTTCCTTTGAAGTGGGCTAGGCCTGTCAGGCTAGCAACCGTAACCATGGCAACATCTGTTTGACTGTAGCCAGTGTGAGGAGGAAAAAGTTAAGTAGCAGTTCTGTTTGTTTCTGAGGACATTTGCTCTGGAGAAAAGAAAGGCAAGGAGAAAGAAAAGAGGAAATCGTCCGTCAAAATGGGAACCAGTTGTTCTTCTGAAATAGCGACAAAAGTTCAGTCTGCCTCCGAACCAGGTACTGTTGTGAGCCTATGGCATCAGGCAGTCACAGGCTCTGCTAGGAGTCGCAGGACACTGAGGAAGGTGAAATTGTTTCTGTTTGTGAGCAGTGAAGTTTTTCCCTCGCTGTAAGGGGAGGGCTTCAACAGCAGGGCCTCGTCCTGTTTTTGACTTTTTAAACACAGTGTTCCTGTTTTTCTTTATGGGGGAAATTACATTAAATGGTCTCTCTCTGTGTCTCCCTCAGATAAACTGAAGAACAGCAAGATCATCTTTGTAGTTGGTAAGTCCCAGTGATTTATATTCCATTCCATCTTGTTTTAACTCTCAGAATGCCATCACTAATGTCTTTGTAATACTTCACTGAGAAGCTCCCTTTGGAATCATATACAGTGCTCCCTTGATATTCCAAAATGTGGTTAATTCACTGTTTTCAATGATTTGAGGGAGCACTGTATTTATTTAGCATGTTATCTGAAAATAGAAATTACTTTTGATTTATTTTTAAACAGTATTCTTACAAATGTGTCCTTACCATTGGTCAGGATGGTTTCTGGTGGTGTCTAATTTCACTTTATCACCTTGGTTGACTTTCCAGACATACTGTAAAGGGAACAACCTTCCAAACCCCTTCCATCTTGATATCTTGCTACTTATCACTTAAAGTGCAATAAAAAAAAAAGGAGAAATAAAACCAAAAGGGACGTGACAGTGGCTACTCCAGGCCGGTATAGGCACTATGAATGATTCATCTCCCCTGCAAGCACAATCCTGGCACAAATATGTCCATTCAGCCCTGGGTCTGTCTCTTCAGGGATATAGCCAGTTGTGGACTAAAATAGCAGGGTGCTCTTAGTTCATGTTTAGAGTGCATTTATACATAATTACAAAGTAGTAATAACTCTTCTTTTGAGATGAGCAAGTCAAATGAAACTGTTCTTAAAGGTTTAGTATTTTGAAAACCATTACAGGTCAGTGTGCTGAGTATGTGTGCATCTCTGTTTGCAGGCGGTCCTGGCTCTGGCAAAGGCACCCAGTGTGAAAGGATTGTCCAGAAATATGGCTACACTCACCTGTCCACTGGTGACCTGCTCAGGGCAGAGGTCAGCTCAGGCTCAGAGAGAGGCAAGAAGCTGTCCGCCATCATGGAGAAGGGCGAGCTTGTCCCCCTGGTAAGAGACCCAGACCACACCCTCTCCCCCTTTCCCCGTCCCCCTGGTAAGAGACCCAGACCACACCCCCTCCCCCTTTCCTCTTCCCCCTGGTAAGAGACCCAGACCACACCCTCTCCCCCTTTCCCCGTCCCCCTGGTAAGAGACCCAGACCACACCCCCCCCCCCTTTCCTCTTCCCCTGGTAAGAGACCCAGACCACAGACCCAGACCACACCCCCCTCCCCTTTCCTCTTCCCCCCTGGTAAGAGACCCAGACCACACCCCCCCTTTCCCCGTCCCCTGGTAAGAGACCCAGACCACACCCTCTCCCCTTTCCCCTTCCCCTGGTAAGAGACCCAGACCACACCCCCTCCCCCTTTCCTCTTCCCCCTGGTAAGAGACCCAGACCACACCCCCTCCCCCTTTCCTCATCCCCCTGGTAAGAGACCCAGACCACACCCCCTCCCCCTTTCCCCATCCCCTGGTAAGAGACCCAGACCACGCCCCCTCCCCCTTTCCCCGTCCCCCTAGTAAGAGACCCAGACCACACCCCCTCCCCCTTTCCCCGGAGATGGGGTTTGCACAAACTGTCCACTAGATGGAGATCAACACAGCTCAGGCCATTACACAAATGCCTATTTGTTATACAACAGTGGAAATGACTGCCGCACTTTTATAGATTCAAGTCGGTATATTTTACGACGTGCTTACTCAGTACAGAATTGGTATATTCTGTGGTAAACCCAACGTTATAAAGGCTTTACTTTTTAAATCTCAGCAACTGAATGGAACTGACACAGACCTGAACATTCAAAATGGCAGTCTGTTTAATGTAGTATTATTATTAGTAGTAGTAGTAGTAGTAGTAATCGTAGTAGTAGTAGTAGTAGTCATAGTAGTCGTATTGATGATAATAATAATAATAATAATAATGCTTTAAACAGATCTTATTTGGATACTGTACCAGATTGGATGTTCGAATAAATAACTACTGTCTTTAAAATATTTTTTTAATAGAAAAAAATATATTGTGTTGAAATTTGTTTTTATTTGTACTTTACTGGTCACAGGTCCCAAACTGAAAAGCCACAGGGTCAGCTGCAGTGTACCAGTACTAACTTCAGGACTAGAAAACAGAACAAAATGGTACCAATTGGAGCAAACTAGATCAGAAAGTGAATTAGTTTAGCTGATCTGATCGAGTGGACTAAGTTAGACTGAGCATGGGAAAACCAACCCATAGAGGAGTATATAGAAAATATAAACAAGGATCTTAGACGAGTTAAAGAAACATTTTCTGTGTGTTGCAGTGCAACTATATTTAGAGCACATTATAGCCCTCTCTTTTATATAGTTTATTTACATGATCTCAGATTTTTTTTAACAGACAGGACTTGAACTAATATTATCTGTCATATATAAGAGAAGTGGAATCCACTGTTCTACACAATGCATATGCTGCAATATATCGAGCAGGACAGTCTACATGCCCCATTGCGCTCTGCATACATGTTAATGATGTATAATCTGCTTCATAAAGGCTGTTTGCTTTTTGTACTTTCAATATTCATAGTACATTTAGTGGTTATTTTAATATGAAAAACAACCCCATCCAAACTGCAATTAATTATCTGCATAATTTGCATAGGAAATATCAAAAATAAAATATACACAGAAATCAAACATACATTTTAGGGCTTTTTTTCCATTCTTAGTATCTGTAGACTCAACTCGGTTTATCGTTTATAGGTTAACTGTGTTATAAAGGTGCAAAGTTGAAGTAATATTCATATTCTTTAAAACTTAACATGGATCTGTGCTGTGACTACAAAGGTCTGGTATAGTACGCTGTAATCAGCACTAAACTCAGGGGCGGCTGGTTAACAGTGTTCTCTAGCTTCCCTTCTTCCGGGTGGTGTGCATTATCCTAGGTGATGTGCATTTCATTTTCCCCTCTCACGTGACACTGGCATGTCAGCAATGCTGTTCATCCCTTGTGTTTAACAGGCTGAAGCTCAGCTGTGTTCGCTCAGAAATGCGAACGCGCAAGTCAGCCGTGCGCATGCAGCCGTCACCCAGGAC
The DNA here is from genome assembly GCA_036884735.1 of Huso huso. Classification (NCBI taxonomy): domain Eukaryota; kingdom Metazoa; phylum Chordata; class Actinopteri; order Acipenseriformes; family Acipenseridae; genus Huso; species Huso huso. The sequence continues at coordinate 3,563,261 of CM072695.1, forward strand.
TCGCTATGATTGGCTGGAAAATGTCTGGCTTCAGCGCAGATGGTTAAAAACAAGGCGATTAGCGCGCATGTGTCAAAACAACAAAGGCTAATCTACACAAACGTTTAAACTATTTAAATGTTCAATTTAAATGTATGAGTAATTATATTTGTCTTTGTCTAACTTTAAATGACTGTTTTGAGTTTATGGATACTCTTATTTGTTCAACTTCGTTTTAGCTGCAGATAGAAGGCTCACACAGCGTAGCTCTTGCATGGAGCTCACATAGGGTAGTGCTGCGCGTGCAACTCGTAATTTACAATATGTCGTGCTTCATTCACCCTCAGCACCGCTACCATGTGACTATAAACAGGGTGTGGGAGGGGGAGAACACTGAACATAGTGATTGCCCTGGGAGAATTCATTGGTGATCCACGGCCAATACCTCACAAACCTTAGGTTGTTGCAACCGTGTTTTGGTGTTGTATCTGTTACTTATTTTTTAGCTCGATCCCTTTTTTTAGTGTTCGTTTTTTTGATCGAGTATTTGTGAATAAATAATTTTGTGACTTTTTAAAAAAAAATATTTAGCCTAATTCTCATGGTAATATCTTGCTGTGTTCGGCAAATTTCTTAGCTTTTTACATTGTTAATTTATTAATCGTTTATTATATATACCGTACAGTATATTTCTATTTTAATATCTTTTTTATATATTTTTTTACATGTTGATAGCCGCACCAGGCATTTTTTTTTTCTTGTGTGTTTTTAGCTGATCAGCCTTTTATTAGGTTTATATAAATCTTTAAATTAGATATCGACTTGGATTCGGGGACAATTTAATTTTAAATAAATACAGATTTCAATTTCTGAGTACATTCGGTGTGTTTTAGTTTTTTAACCTTTTTTTTTTTTGGTACATCGTTGCCAGGTAGAATTTTTGCTTGCTAATAATTTTGCTACAATGGAGGAAGTGCAGAAACTCTAGATCAAAAGGTTAGGACCAAGCAGACTGTCAGTAAAATTAGTGCAGGTGAACAGTGACAGAGGACGGGCATTCACTCGAACCTTTAACGAGTCGTGCTATAAGCTTAGGCCATGGGGTTGTGCAAGTGAAATCAACAATGCACTGTTTTGCTTTCCTTGCCTCGGCTCGTGGTGACACTGATGCAGCATGGCCAAGAACCAGAGTTACAGACCTGCAACATCTCTCCTCTAAATCAAAAAAATAACATGAGAACTCAAGAGTTCATTAGACATGTGAAATGCGTCTAGGTATGTTAGGGAGAGTGAATATTGCTGTCCAGCCTAGCACTGCCTATCGAAATGCCATAAAGAAGCACAATGAAGAAGTGTCTATAAACCGACACATACTGACACGCATCATTGAATGCATGAAGTTCAGTGGAGCTTTTGAATTGGCCTGACAGAGTCATGATGAATCATCAGCATCTTCCAATCCTGGTGTGTTTCTTGGGCTGGTAGATTTTGTTTCAAAGCTTGATCAGGCAATGGAAACGCACTTGAGGAAGGACACAGTCTTTTAAAGGCGCCTTTAAGACTGTTCAAAATGAACTTCTAGGCTGCATGTTGGAGGTTTGCTGTGACTACAAGGGTCTGGTATAGTACGCTGTAATCAGCACTAAACTCAGGAAAGAACTGAAACAGACTGATTATGTCGCTAGTCAAGTTGATGAAACCAGTGACATTACAAATATTTCCCAAAGTGTACTAATTTTAGGTACATTGTTCCCAAAGCTAGACATGTTGTTGAATGATTTTTTGGGTTTACTGAGTTGCAACGTGGAAATGCTGAAGCTATTTCCACTGCCACTATGCAACAGCGAGATGCCATATTCACAGAAGAAAGTGAAAAGGCTAAAATAATTGCACAGAGGTATGATGGAGCTTGTGTAATGTGTGGCGAGACTGGTGGGGTCCAGAAGTTTGTAAGTGAAAAATATCCAAGTGCACATGGTGTCCATTGCTGTGCCCATCAACTCAATCTAATAATGGGACAAGCAGCCAGTCAGTTTCAGAGGCTCACATTGTTTTCCAGACCCTCTCTGGTTTCTCAACTTTTTTCTCTCGCTCTCCAAAGAAAACTGCTGTTTTGAATGAAGTTGTAAAGAAAAGACGACCAGCTGCTCCTCAAACAAGGTGGGATTTTGGTAGTGGAGCAGCGAGGACAGTGTTTCAACAGTGCAATCACCTGTTAGTGTTTTTAGACAGTTATTAATTCAGGAGACTTTGACAGTGTCACAGTTAGAGAAGCTAATGGTTTTTGGACAGAGAGTTTCTGTTCTTTCAGTACTTGTTCCAAAACATCATGATGAAGGTGGATATTTTCTATGGGAAACCCCAGGCAAGGAATATTACAGGTGTAACTTAATTTATTCAAAGCATTCAGGACATCCAAGCATCTGTTAGAACACAGGAATCCAGCCTCCCCGAGAACCTGCCACCAATACCAAAAAGACAAAGGGGCCCAAATACTACAGAAGATTATGACAGAGCTGCCTTGCAAATTTGTGACATTATTATGTCTCATGCAAAGGACCGGTTTGACTTCATAAAGCACCTTGTCTCTGCAGCGCTGTAGCAGAGTGACCGTTTTGATGAATATCAGGCAGCTTTCCTGGATGGTGTGCTAGAGGAAACAGTTCCAGCATATCTAATGCTTAATAAGACTTCCTGTACTGACTTGCAAACAGGGTATGAAACAGAAGCTTTTAAAAAGGCAAAAAATTAATTACATATGCTTGAACTGATGATATATAACAACTTAGACAGAACATTTCCGGAGATTACAAATCTACTGAAGATAGTTATTACCACTCCGATGACTACAGCAGAGGCAGAAAAGGGTTTCTCAGCACTGAAGCGGATAAAGACCTTCCTGAGAAACAGAATGAAAACCCAATGATTAAACACTGTAGCCATGTTATTAATTGAAAGAGACATGATCCTGTAAATCAGTACAGTTCACAGCATATACTATAAACACAAATGTTTGTTTTACATAACATTCGATGGGGTTTCTACAGGACAGCAAACAAAAGCTGTAGGTTTTACACACCTTTAAAAAATAGCGTTTGAAGTTCAAGACGACATTGGGTCTTGTACATTTTTTTACTTGTGCTATTTTACGGTGGACTTCTCATTTTGTCTTGATCGTCGTGAATTGTTTTTTCATTTTAGAGAAATTGATTGTCTGTTTCCAGTTTAAGTTTGCAAAAAAATAATGTATAATTAATGGTAAATGTACCTCTTTTTCACAATAGGAAAACAACCATGAGATCGCACCTGTACCAAAAGGTTGCCGGTTGCCGGTTCCAAAGCTGCTTGTGCTTGTTTTAGAAAATACCACCACTGCAAAATGATCCCCAATCTAAATGGCCATGGAAGAAGTTATCCAAAGCACACTCGTTATTATTATTCATTCATGACATTGTCCCCGCTGTTGGCAGTGCCACTAACAAGGTTCTACTGGTCCTGTGTAAGCTTGTGCTGGGGTAGAATTTCCATCAGGGTACACTGAATAATAAGAGACATAACCTGGATAAAGACACAGAGGCGTGGTATTGTGAATATTTAGTTCCACGGTGAATGCAGCTCACCCCTGACCCGGCTGTGCTTGGTCTGCAGGACACTGTTCTGGACATGCTGAAGGACGCAATGATCGCCAAGGTTGACGTCTCCAAGGGCTTCCTGATCGACGGGTATCCCCGCGAGGTCAAGCAGGGAGAGGAGTTTGAGAAGAAGGTATGAGTGGCATTGGGCAGGGCTATCCAGAACTAGATGTGGTCAAATCGAAATTGCTACTCTATAAGATTAAAAGGTTTTCTGTAAACATTATATTGTAAGTTTGCTCCTATGTTTTCTGAAATGTTGTTATAAAGGAGTAAGAAACCACTCACAATGGTAATTAAACTGCTCTTACCTGCACTGAAGTTTCTGAAAACTGCTCTTACCTGCACTAAAGTGTTCTGATTAAACTGCTCTTACCTGCACTAAATTGTTCTGATTAAACTGCCCTTACCTCCACTAAATTGTTCTGATTAAACTGCCCTTATCTGCACTAGTGTTCTGGTTAAACTGCCCTTACCTGCACTAAAGTGTTCTGATTAAACTGCCTTAACCTCCTGTGACCGGGTCTTACGTCACTTGCGTGGATAGCCGCTGTTTACACATACAGAGAGACAGACGTGGATTGGATTTGAAACGCCGGCACAGGCGCGCAGGATTTATTAATGGAAACAGAAATGAAAGTAAAGGTGGTCATGTGACGTTACCAGCCATGGTAACGCACAGAGGACACATACAGCAAGCTGTACAAAAGGCAAAATAAAACACAGTACAAAAACTACAAATAAAAGGTGCCCCAGAGGGCGAGCGCTAGCCTTAAAACGAGGCGTCCCGCTCCAGGAACCGGCTACACTACGTAACCCTCGCTATACATCACATGGGATCACTATCCCCTAACTAACCTACTCATGAGCCGGTATTCATACAACGACTCCTGCTGCTTCATACGGCCTTGGCTGGGCATTGCCTTCACAAGCACCGCTTGCAGTCTCAGGGTTGCGTAGCTGTCGTTCCTGCAGAGCGGACCCTCTCCTCCCGAGTATACGCAGCTCCCCTCTGGCATGGCGTTACAGTCGCCTCGAACCATCTCCCGCGGATGCTTTTGAACTGACGGACACTTGGTCAAGACCCGCCCACCTGCTGATTGAGGTCCAGCACAGCCAATCACTTGCTGCCCTTCCCCTCAACCAAGCCTAGCAGGCAGCAAGTCTCAATCGAGCGCCCGTCTGTAAAACAATAATTCAATTAAACAAATCAACTCCAAAACGACATATAATAAACCCATTTCCCCATACAAATGATACCAACACTAAATACACACGTGCAGGGCAATCGCCCTGCTACACCTCCACTAAAGGGTTCTGATTTTATAAGAAACAAAATATGAAATATTAATTGATGATGCTACAATACCATAGCAACATGAACCCTAGGATTACATTTACATTGCAGGACTATACTTAGAAGCTTTGAGAAAATACAGTACCAAATAACAAAACTACAGTTACAGTGCAGGAGTATTTAATGCAAGCGGTATCTGTTAGATTTTGATGTGAATTGTATTTAATGCCAGCTTCTTCAGTTAGGTCTTGATGTGAATTGTATTTAATGCCAGCGGTATCTGTTAGATTTTGATGTGAATTGTATTTAATGCCAGCTTCTTCAGTTAGGTCTTGATGTGAATTGTATTTAATGCCAGCGGTATCTGTTAGATTTTGATGTGAATTGTATTTAATGCCAGCAGTATCAGTTAGATCTTGATGTGAATTGTATTTGTCACATTTTGAAAAGCCGCTATAAGGATAGCAGTGGCAACATTCTGATGTAATCCTGTTAGTGAGAATGCTATAGAAATCCCGGGGTGATTGTAGAGTTGTGTGTTGAGTAATGCTACCCCTTCCCCGGCTCTCCAGATTGGCGCCCCCACTCTGCTGCTGTACATTGATGCTGGTGCTGAAACCATGGTGAAGAGGCTTATGAAGCGCGGAGAGACCAGCGGCCGCGTTGATGACAACGAGGAGACCATCAAGAAGCGCCTGGACACCTACTACAAGGCCACCGAGCCTGTCATCGCCTTCTACGAGGGCCGTGGCATAGTCAGGAAGGTACGTCTGCAACTGGGGCTCCTATCCAAGATACAGGGGGCCTTCAGTCACTGAGCTGCTCTGAGCGAGAAGATCACTGATGAAATGTGCTCCGTAGCGCTCGCCACTGCTCAGGAGGAGTGGAACTGAGCATGCCGTTATGTGGGTTCTTTCACTGAGTGGCTCAGCGAGGAGATTTCTGCTCACTCAGATCTCTGATGAAATATGCTCTGTAGCGCTCTGAGCTGCTTAGGAGGAGTGGAACTGAGCATGCCGTTATGTGGGTTCTTTCACTGAGTGGCTCAGCGAGGAGATTTCTGCTCACTCAGATCTCTGATGAAATGTGCTCCGTAGCGCTCTGAGCTGCTCAGGAGGAGTGGAACTGAGCATGCCGTCATGTGGGTTCTTTCATGAGCAGCTCATTTACTTAACACGCCCACCGTATACACTGGAACTTGCTTGGCCAGTCAAGGAACCATCAAAGGGTGCCCTTAGTTTTCTACATGCAAACTTTTCTAAGCGTTTTAGTTTGAAAAAGTTTTTCACTTATATCAAATGCACAAAAGAGGTGCATCATGTTGCAGTTTTCAGAGAGTTTGGTAGTTGACACTGTGTTGCTTTTTCTAAAGCAAGGTTTTTTCAGAGAGTTTGGTAGTTGACACCGTGTTGCTCTTTCCAAAGCAAGGTTTTTTCAGAGAGTTTGGTAGTTGACACTGTGTTGCTCTTTCTAAAGCAAGGTTTTTTCTGTGTTCTAGTTCCCAATTCTTTTGACTCCAGTTTTCTAGTAAAATAATCAGTTAATACGCAAATGTAAATCAACAGAATTTGACTAAGTACTTAAATGAGTTAATAATAAATTAATTCAAATGTTTTTAAAGTTGTTAGTTAAATTATATATATATATATATATATATATAATTTGTAAACATCACTAATTTCACAAATTTTTCCCTAAATATAATTGATTTGTCTATCATTTTTTGGGTCTATGTGATCCAACAGAAATGTTTCCATCATGACATTTTAGGACTTAACATAAACTGTTATATTTAGTATTTCCTTCTACAGAGTATGTGCACAGCCCTCCTGTTTCAGTTATATGACAGATTGCCCAGCTAACCTCTGCCTCTCTCCTCGCTCAGATGAACGCAGAAGGCAGTGTGGATGATGTCTTTGGCCAGGTCTCCAAAGCCCTTGATGCCTTGCAGTAAACCAGACGAGGAGGACAGGGGAGGAACCACCTTTTCCAGGAACACAGTAATGAGTCGGACTCAATTCAGTGAAAGACCTTAAAAGACAATATTTGCCTTATCACAGCGACCCTAACCATTGCACAGACCCTGATCAAGAACTGCAAAACCGCAGCCACAATAAAAAAAATAAGCATGCACACATACACGCAGGGGGTTGATTTCGGACTTTGGGCGTTTAACTGCACATCTGTAATTATTTAAGTGAAAAACGCAACCATGAACAAAGATAGACCATAAGAAGTGGAAGGATTCCACCCCCCAACCCCCAACACGACACATTTTAACGTGATGGTCGTGGATTATATAGGTGGTGTGAATAGGCTATTAAATGCCTGCAGATGAGACATATTCAGTGTATTGATTACAAGCAAAAGGTACTCAGATTGCTGCCACAGTCCTGAGCATTTTAGTACCACTGCTAATTCAAAATACTCTCTATCTTTTCTTGTGTAGGTTCTCTCATCATGTCCTGTTTCCGTGGTCCCTGTTGTTGCTATCTCATTTGCTGTTCATCTCATCTCCTTCAGTCCTGTTCTGTTTTCATTAAACATTACCACTACCTAACTGACCCAACACTGGGATCTGCTGCTGCGTGTGTGCGATCATAATAAAACACAACGAGACAGAGAAGGGTACCTCTGAAAATGCAATCTCAGCTACACAGAGTGAACTGTTCTGTGAAACACAAGTCTTTTTTTTAGTGGTGATTTGGAATTAGACAGTATACCTGTTACTCATTTCACAGAAATGCATTTTTGAAAGAATTATAAACTAAAGTATTGTATTTGATAAACAAACAAAATGATGTGTCTCCGAACAGTTCCTTTTTTGCCTTGTGAAAGGCAGAATGTCTCATAGAGGCTAGGGGTTGATTTGCTCAGCCTATACCATGATAAGCCACAGCTGGATTTTTCAAGCATTCTACATCACCGGCCATTATCCTCCTAACAGTGTGCTGTAAAATGCTCTAAAGAAATCAAGCTGTGGCTATAGCGTGATCAAATAAACTCATCCAAATAACAAATGAATTATCTCAACTGTTTAGACACAAGCACAGTTTAAATATTATTGAGCGTCAGTGCGGTGGGGATGTGTCACAGAAATGTCTTAAAGTAACATCATTTTTATGTTGCTATACACTAGACTCTCGCTAATCCAAAACATTTGGGATGAGACCCTGTTTAGATTAGGGATTTGTTCTGAGTGCTGATCGTTATCTATACCATACAAAAAATGGTCTTGTCTAGTCTTTGATACTTACATTTCATCAAAAATCAGTAATAAATAAAACACAGATAGACAACTGCAAGCATTTTACACACTCATCACAGAATTGTGATACTGAAGTTTCCACAGCTGCTATCAACCTGCGTTTTATCATGAAAACACGGTTCAGATTTTAGGTCAACTTGGATTTGCGAGAATCAACTGTACAGTGAAATGAAGTCCCCCAGGTTTACACTTTTCCATGTGTTAGACGAATATCTCTGTTGAATGAATATCTCTGTCTCTATTCAAATCATTATAATAGACCTCTGAGTGTGTTGGAGCCACGATCTCAAGTGCATTATTGGTGACATCATGGAACATAGGGTGTGGCTGTCTCAAACAAAGACATTTTCAGGGATAAAACACTGTGGTGGGTCAAAATCCATTCTTTAAACATTATCTTAAGAGTTCTAACTATCGGTGTTATATAAGAACTGTATAAATATATATGAATTGTAATTTTATATATATATATGAATAAAAATTAATTGGAAAAAAATAAACATTGATTTAAAGTTCTCTCACAAAAAGAATGAATTTTTTCTTTGGAAGCTGAGTGCTTTATGAAAAGCAACAAATATTGCAGCATGCAGTCTGCACTGACAATGAAATAGTGTCATTACTATATAAAATATAAACATGTTTCCAGAGTGGTACCATTCTACCAGGCAGCTGCCCCTTAGTAATACTGCATTTCCATAGCAGATCATTTATTTGGTAAGGGGTCTGGATCTCAGGGACTTCATTTTAAAACGATATCTAGAATTTAACCAGTTAAACAGTTAATATAACATTTAGACAATTAACACCTATCTTCTATAATCTCATGCACGGTTTAGATAATTATAAAAAATCAATACCTACAGTACAGTAGGACTTTCCCTGCAGGACTGTTGAACAGTGAAAAGATGACCCATTTCACAACCCCTTGTGTTCTCCTCTCACCTGTTAATCGTGCAAATACGTATCTGAACCAGGCTCTCCTGTCAGGTCACTTCTTGAAAGGAAAAATGGCGCTGAGATCTGTGAGCGCAGTATTTGTATGCCCTAGGGGGCAGACCCATACGGTAATACAGTAGTTACATTTCGTACTTGAAAGGGAAGAAGCAGATGTATTTATTCAAACATTCAGTGACAACTGTAGCCAGCCGTCCTGAACCGTGTGCCACAAGTCACACCAGTGGAGTGTAAACCCCAAGTCGGCTGCAGCACTGGTGGAAACTGAGGGTCTACAGGAACATTGTAGCCAATCAGAAGACCTTGCCTTCATTTCGGTTACCATGGCAGACCTCGACAGTGGATGTCATCGAGCTACCCCCCCCCGGAGGACAAGGGCCAGACCTGCAGGTGTCCTCTCTGCGCTCCCAGGACGCCTGGCCAGCAGGTCCGCCGTGGCTCAGTGAGGAGAAGTCTCCCTAACTCGTGGAAGCACCAGAGCTGATGTGACACTCCCAGTGCAATCCCCAGCAACTTCTCACAGCCAGGTCGCAAGCCTGTGCACCTTTATTGTTATAATTAATAAGCAGCCTGGGATAACATCCTAGATAACAGTAATTGTGCACATGCATATGGTAGTACTCCGGTTTAAAACATCAATACTGTGCACATGCATATGGGAGTAGTCCAGTTTAAAACATCAATATTGGCACAAGAGAAAGTTGTCAGACTTAGAACATGCCAGCAGGTGGTGTGAGGACAATTACTGTCGATTCCTGTTTACAAATTTGAAAGGTCAGAATGCCAATGTGTAGATAGCATCTAGATCAACAAGGATGTCAGCATGGCTGTGCAGTCATGGAGCAGGGGAGCTGCTGTTTTTTTCCTGAAGACTGCATGGTGTCTCTAACCCAGGAAGCTGTTTCTATGGTAACAAGATGATTCATTAATAACTAGGTATGAATTCAGATTCTTTTAGAAGAGGGGAAGTTGCTTTGGCGGCCAATTCAATTACCGGACAGTCATTTCACTGTCTGGTGGAGTCGAGTGAAGTCCTCAGGAAATTAAGGTTTAAAGAGCCAGAAAGTTTCATGGACTTTTTTTTTTTCAAAACAACGCCAGCAACAACTTCACAGAGACATTGTACGTAAACTTTGTGAGACTGCAGTTGAATTCCTTCTAAGAAGCTGTTCTTTGATGTCTCTAAATCTACAAGCAAACAGCTCACAGATTTTTAGCTTGTGAGAACTTTTTTTAATTTATGAGGACAGCTACTAGAAATTTCTATGAGGATACATCATAAATATCCATAGAGTACTATTGTTGTAGTAATATATATATATATATATATATATATATATATATATATATATATATATATATATATATATACACACATATAGATATATAGTGTGGCTGGATGCCTCTCAGTGTGGGTGAATGTGTCTAACTATAACTACACTATCTACAAGGGTTGGACAAAATAATTACAAACACATGCCACAACACTATCAACTCATACCACATTCCTTAAGATGGGTATAGAAATCGTCAGCAGCATTTCTGTTGAGACGTCACTAATATAAAAGCACATTCCAATGAAGCACCTACTTTCAGACCTCCATCAGTTTTGTCTGCTGTCATGCCTATTGTGACTGAAACTGACTTCCAATACAGAGCTGGCACTTTATATATTACAGAACACCTACTGTCCATAGCCATTAAACACTCAATAGTGGTACAAGTAGGAATATTAAAAAAAACTGAATAAATTTAAAGACATTCCACCTGGAAATCTTCTTGAAAACATTGAAAAAAGACTTCTAGTCTAGTCCTTAAGTCTATTACGTTTCTTTTAGTTTTCTGAAATACATCCTGTTATTTGAGGGAAAGCCCATTTACACAAGAGTGGAGTTACATATGCAGCTTCCTGGCCCCAGTACGTGTCTTCAGGTAATGTATGTGAGTGTGGGTCTGTGCTGAGCTGTCTCCTCTCACCTCAATGATGGCTCAGGGCTGGAGCGGAGACTGAACCAGGTATCCATGGCAACAGCCTATCTCTGCAGCACTTGAGACAGTGAAAGGGTCGCAGAGATGACAGCTGATATTATAATAAAGATGCTGCAAGCCGAGGAGCCGTGTGTGTGTGCGTGGAGGGGGGCTGTCTCAATTCAAACTGAATCGCATTCAATCACCCACACCACTTCTTCATCTTACACAAGAGCCTTCTGCTTTATAGAAGAGGGAACAAATGAGTCTGTACATCCGAATACAGGGACACTATACATGTGATCATTATTGCATACCTTCATTTTGGTTTGTCTTGGATTAATAGAAACGTTTTTGATTCAATCAAAGAGCAAGTAGTTTCGAATGTAATTGTAATAGCTTTTTAGGTTTTATTGAGTTTGCAATCATTATGAGTGGTTCTGGGTCCTGTTGCTTCAATATTAAGCTCTAAATTCACCAGAGACCCAGAGTACCTTCACTCATTCAAACCATACTGATCCCATTCAAATCATACTCTTTCTTTAGAGAGAGAGAGAGAGAGAGAGAGAGAGAGAGAGAGAGAGAAGGTGGGTTTTTTAGATTAAAATATTGGGACTAAGATAGTAATGTCAGCAAATGCGTTAATAATTCCATTCATCAACCTATAACCTGCCAGGATACACCACAGCTGGATTATACAGCACATGTAAAATTACAGCACATGTAAAATTGTACCTGCACTCATTCCATTCGAACCATACTGATTCCATTCATGATTGACATGCAGTATCCTGAAGAAGTTAGAAGTGCCCAGGCTAAAAAACTACAAGTTCAAAATGATCAGAGAACACCCAGAGTGTCTGTATGCAGATTATGATCTCACAAGACAGCAGAGAGTTAAAACAAACCTTCTATACAGAGCATCCCACTGCCTGGCACACAGCACTGTGTAACATGTACAGTAATATAAAGAAAAGAGGGATTGGTGCAAACACAGAGAGAGCCCTGCAGCTGCTGACCCGGCCCACCATGGGGAGCCCCCGCACCACCCTGATCCACACCGGCACCAACGACCTGGCCGCACAGTGGGAGGGGGTGGCCAGGTCAGTGAGCAGAGTGGCAGAGAGAGCCGCACAGCGTTTCCCCGATGCCAGGATCATCATATCCACCCTGCTGCCCCGGCACGACACCCCCCAGCACGTCATCAACGGCATCAATGTGGAGATCTCCCGAGGCTGCACAGAGCTCCCCAGCATGCACCTGGCACAACACCCCACCCTGAGCACCGAGCACCTCTGTGACAGGGTGCACTCAACCAGCAGGGCAAGATTTTCGCCAAGACCTTGAAAGACTGCGCCCTGAGCCGAGACCCAGCCAGCCCCCTCTGCAAGGACAGACGCAGGGCACAGCACAGGCAGGAGCCAGCAAGGAGGCCCCCCCCCGGGAAACTCAACACCAAAGGCTGGACATCGCCAACTCACACTGCGTCCCCCCAGGCCAGCCCAGCCTGACCCGGCTCGGCCCATTACAGCAACCAGCATCAGCACCAGGGCAACACTGGACATCAGCAGCAACAGAGCTACGCTGCGGCCCTTGCCCAGCCAGGCAGCCCTGCCTCCACTGAGCTAGGAGAGATCAAACAGCTCCTGAGCATATTATGTGCAAGGCTAATTAGCTGAGGGACATCATACTGATTTGTATTTAAAATTCACATTGTGTTTTGTTCTGAATGAAAAAGTTTGCTTAGAGAAAAATAATGAAATATATAAATATGAAATCGCTATCAATTTGCAGCTGGAACATTCAGGGTCTGTATTCCTCGGTTTTTGGGCTGAAGAGCACAGACCCTGAGTTCCTCAACAGTATTGAAGGAATGGACGTGTTGGTGCTGCAGGAGACATGGTGCAGAGATGACATGTCCACCCACTGTCCATCAGAACACAGGGAGCTAATAGTGCCCTCTGTGAAACACACGCAGGTCAGGCATGGCAGAGACTCGGGGGGCATCATCGTGTGGTATAGAGAGGAACTTAAAAACCACATCTCCCCAGTAAAGAGAGGGGAGTCACATATAGAGGTCAAAATTAAAGGTGCAGTGTTCCAACAGCAAAGTGACACATACATGTGTGCGGTTTATATGCCACCCTCAGACTCCCCCTACTACAAAGAGGAATACTTTCAGCATCCAAAACCACATTACCCATTTCCAAACCCTGGGCTCTCTGCTGCTGTGTGGAGATCCCAATGCCAGGACTGGCAGAGAGATCGACTTCATCAGCACAGAGGGAAACACCCACATAGTGGGGAGCGCCTCTCTACACCACACACCTGTAACCCCCCAAAGACAAAGCCATGACAGTGTGGTGAACAAGAGTGGGAAGCAGGTCCTGCAGCTCTGGAAAGGCCTGGGTCTGTACATAGTGAACAGCAGGACCAGGGGGGGACTCACATACAGCTCAGCTCTAGGGAATAGTGTTGTTGATTATGCCATAACTGATATAGACCCAGAATTAATAAATACTTTTATAGTCAGGCAGCAAACGCCCCTATCTGACCACAATCAAATAATACTGTACTTAAAACGGTCAACACAAAACATCCAAGAACAAGAACCCCCAATAAATGAATGAATTCAGCTCAAACCCAGTTATAAATGGTCTGAAAACTGTACAGAGGAATTTAAAAAACACACGAGCAGCCCAGAGACTGAAAACATGTTAAACAATTGCCAGTCTACTGATTATGAACCTAATAAAACTGGATTACATTTAGCAATCAAAAAATAAAGGAAATATTTGAAATTATAGCAAAAACATCTAAAATAAAAACTTTCAATACAAAAGGTACAAACGCAAAAACAAAACAAATTGAAATCTGGTTTGATAACCAATGTGCGGCTGCCAGAAAGGACCTCAGACAGCTATCTAATAAAAAACACCGTGAGCCCCACAATCAGGAACTACACCTCAGCTACTGCCAGGCTGGACAGCCCTACAGAACCTGCTCCGAGAGAAACAACAAGACACACATCCCAAAAATGAAATGACATCCAAAAGTCTATTGAGCAAAACTCCTTCTGGGAAACTCATCTGGAATCAAGGACTGAAACCACGATGTATAAGAGTGGTGACAAATTCGACCCCAACAACTACCGAGGCATCTGTGTGAGCAGTAATCTGGGGAAGGTATTCTGCAGTATCATTAATGCCCGGATACTGGCCTTCCTTACCGAACACAGTGTCCTGACTAAGAGTCAAATCGGATACTTACCAAACCATCGCACATCCAACCATATTTATACCCTACACACCCTAATCGACAAACAAAAAAAAAGAAGGTAAAATATTTGCTTGCTTTATTGATTTTAAAAAAGCCTTTGATTCAATCTGGCAGAAAGGACTATTTTATAAGCTCCTTCAAAGTGGTGTAGGGGGTAAAGTCTATGACGTTATGATTATTTTGATTATTTATTTCTTAGCAGACGCCCTTATCCAGAGCGACTTACAATTGTTACAAGATATCACATTATTTTTACATACAGTTGGGTTTTTACTGGAGCAATCGGTAAAGTACCTTGCTCAAGGGTACAGCAGCAGTGTCCCCCATCTGGGATTAAACCCACGACCCTCCGGTCAAGAGTCCAGAACCCTAACCACTACTCCACACTGCTGCCCTGTTATCATGTCAATGTACTCGGAGAACAAATGCAGAGTGAAAATTGGCAACAAAAGAACAGAATTCTTCACACTGAAATTGAATTCCTGCTCTATGCAGATGACCTGGTCCTGTTGTCGCCCACCTAACAGGGGCTTCAACAGAGCCTGTCACTGCTAGAGCAGTACTGTCAGAAATGGGCACTCTCAGTAAACCTGGACAAGACCAGAGATGGTATTCCAGAAGAAAGACAGATCTCAGGGAAACAAGTACTGCTTCACTCTGGGCAACACCACTTTAGAGCATAGCACCAGTTACAACTACCCGGGTCTCAAAATCAGGGAGTTTTAACCTGGCTATAAATGCATAAAAGACAAGGCACGCATGGCTTTCTATTCCATAAAAAATCAGCTTTACAAAATTAAACCACCAATAAAAATTTGGCTAAAAATTTTGACATCGTCATTCAGCCAATTCTTCTATATGGTAGTGAAGTATGGGGTTCCCTTATGAACCCCGATTATAACAAATTGAATCAAAGCCCAACAGAAAATTTCCATTTAGAATTCTGCAAAAACCTCCTGCAGGTTCACAGGAGTGCAGCCACTTGATACAGAAACGAGCGCTGAATTACTGGGTCCCTCTACAGCCGGCTGATCCGCAGTCCTACCACCACACAGCACTGCAGAGCTCCACACTGTCCTCAGAAGAGAATCCCCTCAGCAAACTGGTCCTGAAACTCAGCCAACTGAGCCAAATTAACACCAGCGAGAAGAGCAGCAGTTACCTCGCTCCATTTTGAGGTTTCTCCTCTAATCAGTACTTTCTGTTTTCTACCTGTTAACCACTCCCTAATCCATGTGCATGCATTTCCTTGAATCCCTACTGCGTTCAGTTTGAGAATTAATCTTTTATGCGGCATTTTGTCAAAAGCTTTCTGGAAATCTAAATAAACCATGTCATATGATTTGCAGTTATCCATTGTCGATGTTGCATCCTCAAAAAAATCAAGCAGGTTAGTTAGACACGATCTCCCTTTCCTAAAACCATGCTGACTGTCTCCCAGGATATTGTTACCATATAGGTAATTTTCCATTTTGGATCTTATTATAGTTTCCATAAGTTTACATATAATAGAAGTCAGGCTTATTGGTCTGTAGTTACCTGGTTCATTTTTGTCTCCCTTTTTGTGAATCAGTATTACGTTTGCTATTTCCAGTCTGTCGGTACAACCCCTGTGTCAAGAGACTGTTGCATGATCTTGGTTAGCGGTTTGTAAATAACTTCTTTCATTTCTTTGAGTACTATTGGGAGGATCTCATCCGACCCAGGGGATTTGTTTATTTTAAGAGCTCCTAATCCCTTTAACACTTCTGACTCTGTTATGCTAAAGTTATTTAAAACTGGATAGGAACAGGTTGACATGTGGGGCATGTTGCCAGTATCCTCCTTTGTAAAAACTTGTGAAAAGTAATAATTTAATATATTTGCTATTTTTTTCTCTTTGTCTATGATTTTGCCATTTGTATCTCTTAGACATTTAGCTCATCTTTGAATCTGTGCTCTGAATTGATTAGAACCCCTAAGACAAATATTATATATCCAAAAATCACCACTGTAGAGTAAGAGAAGAGCTAAGGTTTCTCTGTGATTTGAAACTCCTTGCTGACAGCATCTCTCAAACTGCTGCTGTTTGCTTGACAAATCAGTGCCACCTAGTGGTATGATTAGGAAACTACAGCTTTTACTGTTCACCGTCAAAGAAATGTGTTGAAAACAACCCCATTCTGTGCTTTACCTAGGATACCATGATTAGGGAAGAAGATTGTAGGGTTCTACCACCATGGTTCGTAAGGGTGTGCTGTAAGGACAGGGCTTACATCCATGGTAACATTTCAAACACAAAGCTTTGAATGGGTAGCTTTAACTCGACCAAAAACATTTGCAGCTATTTATTTATAGTAATCCTCATGGTTCAAATTGAAGGCACAAATTATGATACTAGTATTGTTCTTTTTACATAAGAATGTGCCTCAACATTGGTCACATTATATATGTTGTTTTTATGTTATATGTACTGTACAGTACTGTAGGTTTGTTAAATAATGTCCACACTATTGTGCTTTTACCATGAATAACATTGCTATTTAAATGGCAATTAATATGAGCAGAAATTTTTAACATAGATTTTTTGTTAAAAAAAATAGTAATTATTTGAAGAAATTAATACAGTAGCCCAGAGGGTGTATTATTAAACAAATATCGCAAATATTTAATGATTCGTAAAAAAAAAAAAAAAAAAAAAAAACAATGTAAAAACAATGTAAAAGACTACTGCACGTGATACTGCAGAAATGGTATACAAATTAGTAAAAGCTATTTGGCGCACTCTGCTGGAAACAGAAAGTATTGTGTTTACATTTAAAGCATCATTACCACCTTGTCACCCCACGGTTTGACAAAGGGGAAGCCCTGTATTGTTGTCCAGAAGTAGTACATCCCCTTGGGCGTTATGCCCAGCCTCTCAGTCTGTTTATCTGTCTATCTGTCTCATCTGCCACCCTAGCTGTCAATTATCCGTACAATGAGAATAAAACCAGCACGTCCTCTAACAATGCACTTGCAATAACAATGCACTTGCAATTGTGCACTCTGGTTGGCAGCAAGTGAAACAGTTCAGTGCAGCGCTTCAGCAGAATATTCTGCTCCAGCTCAATACTTTCTATATATACTTTTGTCAAGAAGAATTTCTAATGGCTGAGTTGCATTTAAAGAACAAATGAAGTGTAATCTGAAGGACTCAGCAATCCTCAAATCTGCAATAATATACACTCACGTGTGTCTGGGGATGGCCTGATATAATGTGACTATCCTCAAGAGACAGGACCAAGTTCTTAATGAGATGCATTCAAGAGTCAGGACCAAGTTCTTAATGAGATGCATTCAAGTCAGGACCAAGTTCTTAATGAGATGCATTCAAGAGTCAGTACCAAGTTCTTAATGAGATGTATTCAAGAGTCAGGACCAAGTTCTTAATGAGATGCATTCAAGAGTCAGGACCAAATTCTTAATGAGATGCATTCATGAGTCAGGACCAAATTCTTAATGAGATGCATTCAAGAGTCAGGACCAAGTTCTTAATGAGATGCATTCAAGAGTCAGGACCAAGTTCTTAATGAGATGCATTCAAGTCAGGACCAAGTTCTTAATGAGATGCATTCAAGAGTCAGTACCAAGTTCTTAATGAGATGTATTCAAGAGTCAGGACCAAGTTCTTAATGAGATGCATTCAAGAGTGGACCAAGTTCTTAATGAGATGCATTCAAGAGTCAGGACCAAGTTCTTAATGAGATGCATTCAAGAGTCAGGACCAAATTCTTAATGAGATGTATTCAAGAGTCAGGACCAAGTTCTTACTGAGATGCATTCAAGAGTCAGGACCAAGTTCTTACTGAGATGCATTCTAGAGTCAGGACCAGGTTCTTAATGAGATGCATTCTAGAGTCAGGACCAGGTTCTTAATGAGATGCACTGGTAACCTGGATTTGTTTCTGTTTTGCTGCAGTATTCCACAGCAGCCCGGATAGGTTTGAACAGGAAAGGTGTACAGTATGTGCAAATTAAAGGTAAACAAGTTCAGAACAGAGAGGTCTGCATGCACTTTCTCACTCAGGAAAATGAAAGCACATGTAAAATATGTGAGCTCAAAGCAGTGAAACAGTGGGGGAGAGAGGTCATTCAGGGCACCACGGTGGTTGTTTATTCCACAAGAGGGAAACGGGAAGAGCTTTGAGCCATAAGGGATGAATGACCTCTTCTTGACCTCTTCTTCACTCACACGTCTGACTTCTTACAGTCTGAAGGCTGGTCAAAAAGGCAGCTTACACTCCTTCATGTTGCCTCCCTGGTGTCTTAGAGCACACAAGAGTAAGACTTAGCAGTCTCGAACAGGGCTCAGCATTATCTTTTGAGAACTTAACAGTAGCACTTTCTACGGACCGGTCTCCTCAATTAGATTTGGCATTCTCCTGGTGTGGGGAATGTTCTCTTGCTATACCTTGGGTACAGTGTTGATGAAGTTACTTTTAAAAAAGAATCTGTTATAGTTACAAGTTACTTAAACAAAATAGTAATTTTTTTTTTCTTCATTTTTCTCAAAATATTCTTTGAAGATCCAGCTATCGAACCCACTGGCTCCCTCCTCTGACACCATTTCTTAGCAGGATGGTATGAAAAGCGGGTTTGTGTAACATGTAAGGTTTGAGGTCCATGTTAAGCATTAGCCATAGTGATTTTTTTTAATGCAACACAAAAATAAAAACATAATTGTTTCACATAAAAGGAAGCCGTCACCACATTTCACTTCTTGTCTAAAAAAGGAACATTACAGTTACTGAAAAATATAATCAGATAATGTGTTACTCTCCAACACTGATAATATGGATTATTAAACCCAGAGATGTGCATCCCAATTGCATATGCAGGGTCACATGACCAAAAACAGTATGTACTGTTGCTGAAAAAAAACATAATTGAACAATTAATACACATCACAATGAACAAAGTGGTGGATCAGCCACACATCACAGATTTCTTTTGATTAATTATGTTAATTAATAGGAGTTTAATTAAAACGGATGCTGACTCGTGTTTTCACCTTATTGGGACATTAACTCAACAAAATATAGTATGTGGTATAAAGAGCAGTATGCTAAATCACCTCTAGGGGGGGGCAGTGTTGCTAAAGTGTGTTCACGGAACACTGCCAGTCATTGCAGTTTGCATTAGATAGGGGTTTACAGTGAGTGTACAGCATGTGAGCTTTTACTGAGTGACAGTCTGTTTTCAGTGCTGAGCTGTGTCCATCCAGTTTGAGATGTATTGATAGTATGTGAGACTAACCCTTCCGCACAGCGAGTACTGGTGCAGTACATGGTGACTCCAGGGTAATGTGATAACATGATTTAGTTCTAATCACCTTACACATGTTGTATCAAACCAGCTCTGGCTGATACCCTGTTCACATTGTAATGGCAGGAGTTCCTAATTCTAAACTAAACCCTGTACATGGGTAACACAATAGGCTTTCCCTGCAAATCTCTTTTAATGAAACAGCTATGCTGTACCCCTGGCACTGCATTAAAACACTTAGCAAGTTTTCATCATGTTCTGTCTAAATTAGGATATGAAAATGCACATTTTGTAAAAAAAAATTTTGTTTTAAAACATCAGCTTATTTTCCCATTTACAAAAAAACTGAAGCAAATTCAGAAATGATTTAATACTTAATGAACTTGGCTCTCAAAGTATTTTTCAGCATGAATTGTATGACGCAAAGAGGACGTACAACTATGATATAATATCGAAAACTTCCTGTCTACTTCATTGTGCTGACCAGAACTAAATTCCCACAAAGGAAAACACAAGCAGGTTGCTAGGTAGTGACAATGACAACTAATTACAGCATTCCTGGAACCGGCACTTATGTTATAAACAGCGTTACATCACAAAATAATGAGAAGCCAGACAGTCTAGAGATGCGATCTGCAGTGAAAAGCACAACTGATACGGAAAGGTGAGCAGAACAAGGGAATGCCTCCCATTCCAGGTTTTACTGTGAGCCAACCAGCACACAAGCTGTTGGATTGTCTCAAACTGCTGTGTAAAGGGAGCTATTCAATTATACCAGGAGACCTCCTAGTGATAGACTACAAGAAACGCAAATACACAAAAGCACACTAAATAAAGCACACAGCTTCAAACGTTCATCAAATAAAGATCACAGCATTAAGTCGGCCAAAAAATATACAGTAGGTGAGATTCCAATGTGCCCAAAAGAAGAAGAAAAAAGAATACCTTTTGTTAAAAACAGAATGAAAAAAACAAGCTTTGCTCAGCTGTACTAAAAAATATTTTAGATGCTGAAAATGCTGAATAAAAAATACATTTAAATCTTTAAAAACCTAAAGTGTTTTATTGAATAAAATAAAAAGCAGTGCTATAGAGAGGTTGATTTGTTTATTATCTAAAATAGTCAAAACATTTAAGGAATAATTCCTAGTTTATTAGACACATTTGATATCTGGCTCTTTAATGTTAAATATATATAGTTATTTTAAGCATTTTCTGTCACATTTTCCCTCATAATCCTCATAATCCCGCAAGTAATGTACCTGCAGTAACAAGTTACTTGCAATTTCTAATGACAAGTAATCAAATTGGTAGAAGCACCTGTGAGAAAATAACGTTTCCTTAAGCATCTAATTAATTTTTCTTTTTTACCTTGCCAGATTTAAAAAACTAAGATTCTGGCCATAAAACTCCAGTGCAAAAAGTTTCATGCTGTTCGTATTATCTATTCATTATTTATTATAATAATAATAATAATAATAATAATAATAATAATAATAATAATAATAATAATAATTATTATTATTATTATTATTATTATAGTAGTAGTAGTAGTAGTAGTAGTAGTAGTAGTAGTAGTAGTAGTAGTAGTATTAGCAAAAGTAACGTGAAAGTAATCAGTAATATATCACTTCTATACGAAAGTAATCAGTAATATATTACTTCTATAAGAAAGTAATCAGTAATAGGTTTTGGTGCCAGTAATCAGTAATCTGTAGTATATTACTTTTACAAAGTAATAATAATGTCCCTGAAGTAAAGTGCTTCCAAACACTCATACCCTGGCCTGTATACTATATTGAATACCCAACACTGTGGTACACAAACATTTAGACTAGAAGTCTTTTTCCGTGTTTGTCATTCAATGTTTTAAATTAATTTTAGTATTTCTAAATTGAACACTATTAAATAGTTATTGGTGATGTATTCAAAAATATACAAGCAAGTTAGCTGTTAATGTGTAGCTGTGTCTTGCTACAGTCTGTAACACCAGAACCTGCTTCGCTTTAATATAGTCATTGAAAATATTCAGTAAGAAGAACCATGTACACATACGAGCCGACATAAGATTAGGAATAGTTGTTTTGTTACATAAAGTTTGCCTTTCATAGAGAAAACGTGGTGCAAACTTAGCCCTAGATCCAATTTAACAGCTTCTACATATTACCTGTTCCAGGAGATGTATAACATTACCATTTCCCCTTTTATCAAAAAAAAAAACATCTGCGCTAGGCTTTGTATAGGGCACGATGTAACACGCAATGATACAATATACGATCAAAGTTATACAATATTCGTATATTATGTGTTTATTTTATTAAATGAACAGTGTGGTGATATAGCCAAACTATTTAAATGAATACAGACGATGGTCTCTGCAACTGCGTGTATTTTTATGATTAAAAAACCCTGCATCACACACTTTTGCGAAGTAGCATACACTGTAAATCAAATGTTTAAGAATTAAATCCGCAACAGATTATAAAGACATTTTGGTAACCGTTTTTGCTAAATTGCTCCTGAAGTATGTTCTCATACAGTTAAAAGAAACACTAAAATGTCTTTATAATCTGTTGCATTCGCATCTTTATTGTTAATTGTGTGGTTTTACAGTTCAGTGCTGTCTTATTACATCTGTTTCAATGA
Source organism: Huso huso (assembly GCA_036884735.1). Classification (NCBI taxonomy): domain Eukaryota; kingdom Metazoa; phylum Chordata; class Actinopteri; order Acipenseriformes; family Acipenseridae; genus Huso; species Huso huso. Next base: position 3,585,570 of record CM072695.1, read on the forward strand.
GCTATTACCGTTTCTCTTACATCACAGTGAGACTGTACAGTAACCAAATTACGACCCGCCTCCCGCTCCGCCCTCAACGCGAAACCACAAGACGCGGTTCGTCGCTGTGCTTGTATGTCGGGGTGACGCACTGTTCAGCCGGCCAGACCGGAGAAGTGCTACAAATCGTTTCGCAGGAATGTAAGGACCTTCACTTTTGGGAAGTTGTACAGACAGCTTGCGACGGCAGTGGAAACTTCGAAAACATTAGAAAAAAAGTTCTCCTTAGCCAGTAAGTGATTTTCTTTAGTTACAATTTCTGTTTTGTGTGATTATTTTAGCTGTCAGTTTGTGATCTGTTTACGGTTCGACGCCAGCTAATTAAAAGAGTTCAGATGAGATGCCGCTGTGTTTTTAATCCATGTACTTTGATGTATCCTATCTGATGTATCGGGGTTTTTTTAACCAAATTGTTTTGGTACACCCAATGACTGCCGGCTAGTTACATTTAAAATGTCAGAAACACTTATTACGCTGTTTCTCAAAGTGTTTGTTTTAAAATAGGTGGTTGTGTTTATTGTTTAAATGTGTATGTAATGCATGTGTCTGCTGCATTATATGGATTGGATAAAAGTAGAAAATGTATTTATTATATCTTCATGACAAATACCATTATTGTGTGTAGACCAGTTTGATTGTGATAAACTTTATTACACTTGTAGCTGCTAGATATCATATATTCCATATTTAAGTTAAACAGTAGCTTGCAGATAATAAAGCTAATGTAGGCTATATATCTTGTAGATACATGTTATCGGTCCATATCATTATCAGGTCCCACCAGATTCACATTGTCTGGGCCGCTGGTGGCCTCTGTTATTGCGTGGTTTACGGTTTTTTCCAGTTACTCAACAAGGGCTTATCAAATCTACTCATTGTAATGGTATTTAAAGAAAGGGACCGAAGTGCCATTTCCGGATAAAGTCGGCCAAAAGTCACTGCCCATTCCACTGCCACAGCGCAGCACGCGTGATGTGGTCGTGAATCTGCAATCCAGAGGGAGATGTTGAGAGCTTTCTCCCGAGGATCATACAGCTTTGCTCTGTAAAGGGGTGCTGTACATCCAAATGAATCCCGCAGTGTGCTGAATATTACTAGACTTGGAAGCTGATCATGTTTCTTTTTCATGTAACATCTGTGGTTCAGTTTAGAAAAGTACTGGACATGTTTTTGTGGCAATTATTACGGTAGATTAAATGATAAACTACTAATTATCCCGTCCTACTGTAGTTACCGTTTAATACAATATAAAAATATATAATTAAAAATGTAATTATAAGAACGTTAACATAGTGATATAATAATAATGATGGTGATGATGATGATGATGATGATGATGATGATAATAATAATAATAATAATAATAATAATAATAATAATAATAATAATATTTATGTGGATTAATATATATATATATATATATATATATATATATATATATATATATATATATATATATATATATATATATATATTGGACTAGCGCCTGCGAATACCTCATTAACCGCTTTTAAAAATACATTTCAAAATACACATTATTTGTTTGTTTATCATACACCTTGGCTTTATCCAAGGCGATTTACAGACTAGGGTGTGTGAACTTACAACAACAACGTCTCACCCGAAAGATGGAGCACAAGGAGGTTGAATGATTTGTTCAGTGGCTGAGTGGCCGGGATTTGAACCAGGGGCTTCTTGTTTACTAGCTCTTTTCTGTAACCACAGGACCACACCGCCTCCAACGTATTTATCACGAATTAATACTACTGCACATTCTTGAACTGCGTATGAACTGTAAATACTGGACTATAGAGGAGATAGAGGAGCCGTAGAATGGAGTGTTGCCTTTATGATTGAGGCTTTTTTTAAGTGCGTTCAGTTAAACACCGGACATTGCCAATGTATGGGTATTTGTTATCTGTGAGAAAACATTTGTACGGTTCTCACACTTTCCGAGACAAACCAAATGCACAGTAGGCTACTTGGTGTGCCCGCCGTATTTTCACCAATTCTATATCCTCATGGGAAAATCTTTTGTTTAATAGTTCTATTTATAAAGAACAAGTCGAGTTAAAAGTGCAGACCATTCTCCATTGATGATGGATATGAAATATGTGTTTCTACACCTAGGCTCCTACAAAAAGTTGATAACCACGACATTTAGAAGAAAACGCAACCAACAGTTGTCTTCCTATTATCGTTTTTTAAATTATATATATATATATATATATATATATATATATATATATATATATATATATATACACACACACACATATTTGCTTTATTTAATTGTCAGATAATTTTAGGTAATTTTAGCGCGCGGGAGCCGTCATCTTGCGCGAGAGAGAGAGGTGTAGAGTTCGCAGAGCCGGATTGCGCACAGACCACCGGACCATCACGCGGGACTTACTGCCTGTACAAAGACTTGTAGAGTAGGAACACTGTATGTTTGTTTTTTATTTTTATTTTTTAATCTATTGATTGCGTTAGTGTTCCTAATGTACACTAGACTTCTACATTAGTATATGAACAGTGTGCTAATCACAATTTTAAGAAACCAGGTATATAAGAGCAGCTTTAGTGAAGCAGAGAATTATGACAGCTGCATTAGAAAAATCACGGTGAAATGACACAATTACACAGTTACATTGCAAATACCGTGGCAAACGTTTATATGTGACTTTCTGAATTCTATTCAACATGCCTGTGTGACTTTCTGAATTCTATTCAGTTCTATACGTTTATATGTGACTTTCTGAATTCTATTCAACATGCCTGTGTGACTTTCTGAATTCTATTCAACATGCCTGTGTGACTTTCTGAATTCTATTCAGTTCTATACGTTTACGTGTGACTTTCTGAATTCTATTCAGTTCTATACGTTTACGTGTGACTTTCTGAATTCTATTCAGTTCTATACGTTTACGTGTGACTTTCTGAATTCTATTCAGTTCTATACGTTTACGTGTGACTTTCTGAATTCTATTCAATTCAGTTCTATACGTTTATGTGTGACGTTCTGAATTCTATATGTCAATGTGTGTCTTACTCAGTCCATCAATTCAATATGTCTGTGTGACTCTGAATTCTATTCAATTCAATTCAATATGCCTGTGTGACTTTCTGAATTCAATGTTATTAAATTCAATTATTATTATTACACTAGACTTATACATTGGTATACAAACAGTGTGCTAATCACAATTTTAAGAAACTAGGTATTGTAAGAGCAGCTTTAGTGAAGCACAGAATTATGGTAACACATGGCAGCTGCACTGGAAAAATCAGGTAAAATGACTCAATTACACAGTTACACAGTTACATTGCAAATACCGTGGCAAACGTTTATGTGTGACTTTCTGAATTCTATTCTATTCAATTCTATACGTTTGTGTGACTGAATTCTATTCTATTCAATTCTATGCGTTTATGTGTGACTTTCTGAATTCTATTCAATTCTATATGTTTATATGTGACTCTGAATTTCTGTTCTATGCAATTCTATACGTTTGTGTGACTTTGTGAATTCTATTCTATTCAATTCTATACGTTTGTGTGACTATCTGAATTCTATTCTATTCTATAAGACAAAAATGCCCCCAAAATGTTTTTTTCAAACTAGCGCTTGATCTTGTGAGATTAATATTCAGTGCCATATAAGATACATTTATTTTTCATATTTAAAAAGGTTTCTGTAAGCTTCTGGGAAAATATCAGCAAATTAAAAAATGAGCTAAAATGTTTAGCTTCCTGAGCCATAAGAGAGCCAGGAAATTTACTTTAATAACCCCCTACATCTGCAAGCTGTGGCAGGAACATAGCTAACATCTCGTTGATAATTTATAATAACGTCTCATTGATAATTAATAATAACGTCTCATTGAGTAACACTGTGGAATTCAGCTTTTCAACAAAAACGGGAGGGGAGTTCCCTGCATCAAAAACTAGTCAGAGAAAGTACTCAAACTGGACTGTAAAGGACTGCTGTCTGATGAAGTAGTCCACTGAAGAATAAACACAGATTATGCATTCACCAGACAGCAAGGGAGTGTAGTGTCACAGCACTGTGGTACACTGCTTTAAGCTACACATTTCCAGTGCTTGAGCCTTCAGACACAGGGGTTGATTGAAGAGCATTTTACCCAGGGTGATTCCTGGTGCTGTAAAATACTCTCATAATATAAAAAGTAGCCTAACCCTTTGAACTATAGTGAAAACTGAGTAAAACACTTTATTAAACGTGTGTAACACATTTGATTCCCTAGCAATATACACAAGGTACTGTTTCTTTCTTTCTTTTGTTGGGGCATAAACCATGGAGGATTCAGTAAGTCACTGGGTTGAAGTGATAATATGTCCCACACTTCCTTTTGCAGCTGATTTGTGCAATCATGCTCATCTCCACATGTTGTTTTCAATTTGAATTGTCACTTTGGTTTTATTTTGTTGTTTTACGGTATTCGTGGGTGGAACCTCTGTCTTCTGGGTAACCACATTGGTAATGTTCATGGGAGATTACAAACACAAACTGTTCTTACAAGTCACCGTTACAAGAGCAGAGGAACTTAAATTATTTGCAAGCATGCAAGAGACGAACACACTGGCTCTTGAAAAGCTGAAAGCAGCTTATTTTCCTTCTGAGGCAAGTTAGCTGGGAGTGAACTTTAATGACGGGATTTGAGGGTTTTGAACTGAAATTTTTCAGCCCATGCCTTCCATCAATGGTATTTTTTTTTGTATTGTTCTCCTCACTGAATTTCTCCTCATTTTCTCCAGAGAGACTTTAAAACAAGGGTGCCCAATTCTGGTGCTAGAGGGCCATCCCACTCCCAGTTTAATAGATACAATGTAATAATGGATTATCTTAGGGCTCTGATGGATGTTCAGTTGGTTCAATTTAGAACACGTTTAGGACCTGTAGCCCACTGTTGTGTATTTTGGTTTAAAACATTTCTGTGACGTCACCCTTTGATCTTTCAGTAGATTATATCTACGAATCGTCTAACTAAAGTGGCAGTGTGGCTTTGAAGAGAAGGGGAGTGCGGGGCAGATGTATTGTTGATAAACAAATCCACACTTTGAGCTACGAATCCACAGAAAACTGTGGATTCGTTAACAAACCACAGTCATAAACAATTCACAAAAAAGCGCGTGTTTTTTTAATAAGCAGCAATTATAATAACAATTAGCTATACTTTTATACCATTTAAACATAATTGATTTCCAATTTCAGCACACAGTACAGTACAATATATTTTCTTGTGCTTCAGAAATAACTTTAGCTTTCTTTTTATGCAAACCAACTCCTGATTTGGCCAAAAGTTTCATTTTCCCATCAAGAACACTGCGAAAACTTTCAAACTCTGGGTCATTTAACAAACTTAAAGTGCGTCCCTGCAGTCTTAGAAAATGGTGTCTACACATTACATGGTTCGTATAGTGAATTACCACAGTACTGCTCTCCGTTACATTTCTTACTTCTGTCACAAAACAGCTAAGGCTGTATGACAAAGTAGCATGATCCATATTGACTAAATCTCCACTAATTACACGCATCTCAGATTTAAAGTCAGCTTTTGAATTCCTTTCATTTAACCAAACTTTAAACAGATTCACAGCCCATTTACATTTTGCGCAAGTACTTCCAGAAAATCGATCGCTTGCAAAGATATTAACTTCATCCGTTTTAGGTGCAGCAAAACGCTTACTTTCCGCTTTCTCCTTTGTTTTTTTCATTCTTTTTATTTTTCTAATGCCACCTTCATGGTCTAAATTTAAAACAAAGTCCTCGTTGCTATCTTCATTTATAACACAATATGTCGTCTGTGTCAGTGGGATTTCAGGTTCAGACTCGGAACTCATGACGGCACACCAGCAAACTCATACACAATGTAGCCTATTAATATAAATGTCAATTACCAAATTAGAGTTCAATTACTCTCAGTATTGAACAATTGTCAATTAGGAAGAAATGTTTTAAATGGGATAAACCACGGTAAGTGTTGAATCAGTATAATAATTCACAGTGTCCCGTGCCTAGCGGCACTCGAAACGGCGGATTATTTTACCGAGTCAACACTTACCGTGGTTTATCCCTTGCATAAAACTGTAAGAAGCTGGTGTTATAACACAGACATAGGCAGGAGCTGAAACCTTATCACCTACTTAAACTTAAACGTAAATGATTCAGTGTTTGAAGTTATAAAAAGAATAGAAACTTCACAGGGTTACAAATGGGACAAGTAATTCTCTGGAAATCCCTGAAATGTGGTACAAAAAGCGATCGCTAAGATTGTGTATGCTTGTGTTTTTCCTTCAGCTTTCTAAGACCCGTCAAGGCTGGATTTGCGTGGACGATCCTGTTTAACGGACCTATTTCCAAACCCCCAGCCACAGTGTTGCCAGAGAGAGACAGTTGGGCTAGTGCCTGAACTTCTTGACACAGGGTAGAGTAAAGACCACAGAAATCCAGAAGCATGAAGGTGGCCATACTGATCGTTGTGCTCATTGCTGCGCACACAAGTAAGTGTACTGTCTGCTTGTTTACTAATTTAGCTTTACAGTTTGTTCTGATATGACCCCATGAGAGTTGCTACCGATTTGTTATGTGGGGGGGGGGGGGGGGGGTTGCTAGTTACTATTTTGTAAGATAGATCACAAAAAATGAATACTAGTAGGCTGCACACTTTCACAGTTCCTCAGCTTTATTACTAGGGCAAAGTGCCTCCCAGTCTCTTGGCTGCACTGCCTGCAGTCTCAGGCTCAGTTCTAGTCCCTCCATGAACAGTTCAGAGCAAGAACAACTAATAAGAAAAGCGTCTAACATGCAAGCTGCTCGTGGCCGAGGAGCCCTGTGTCCTCCGGAAGAGAGACTCGACGGGAGCATTATGTAACCATCAGATAACACGATGCAGGCTGACAGACAGATGGCTTCTTAGATACTTTGAAAAAAATAAATATGCCGTCAGAAGTCTAAATAAGCAACTTTAAACACCCCCCCCTGGCAGTCGAGACTGGGTGGCAGTGAGACCTACCGACGCGACCACTTGTCGCCCCTGGAGACACTGATTCCTATCTGAGGGCAGGAATTAACAATCTGCACTCCAGACTGCTTTTCAAATATACTAGTGCTCTTCAATGGCAGTAGCACTACAATCGCAATGCCACTTTTTTGTACTAATGGGCAATTGTAGCACAGGGGGCAGCAACAATGGTATGAGCCTTTCGTTGTTAGAACGGTACCACAGTCGTGACATACTCCCCTAGTAAGGCGTCACAATGGTAGGAGCATCTCCTACACTTGTGGAACCCATTGCAGAGCTGTGGTTTGAGAGCTGGCTGTGTGTTACTGTATCAGGACCACTGTCTGCAGATCCTTTGAGTATCTGTTGCTGGTAATGCTGTGATCTGTTTCTGTGTCTGCTGGGGTTTCTTCAGGGTAACACAGTGGGTGTTGTCATGCTATTCCAATGGTACACTTTGTATCTCGTAAGAGGCAGGCATATGGTGAGCATTTCAAAGAACATCTTAGCACTGAGGAGTCGGTTGCTATTTAGTAGTCAATAAGCTTTTCTAAAATTAAACTTTTCAGTTCTGAACTTTTGCATTTACTGTATAGCAGGATAGTTATGCCACATTCCAGTACTGGGAAGCTTTTAGAATGGAAGCTGGAGATCATAATATGGTCTTAATAAAAGATGTTTCCCTCATGACAGCTTTGGTATTCCGAACTAAAATATAAAATAGAAGCTGCTCAAAATGGATCAATACTGTACAGAGACCCCACAAATGATTTACACAATTACCCTATTGTAAGTTTGCATGTCCATAGTGTAGCATAGAATTGGGTAAAAAAAACCAAAAGCCCAACAACAGCCTCAGTTTTTCTTCCCCCATGCGGTGATAAGTATCTGCTGGATTTGGGTTTTTCTCTCAATTTTCACAGCCTGAGTTATGTTCGTAGGAGGACACTTTTTCACTGAGTTGACTGGTAATAACCAGCTTACTAACACGTTGCACAATGTTATTTTAGTAAAGGACAAGGAGACGCAATGCCCTTACTGGCATTTTAAATGATTATATGATGTATATTAAGTAACCATTAGGAAACAATGAAACACATGTCTTTAATAATAATAATAATAATAATAATAATAATAAATCAGTGTAAGCACTATACTCAGAAGCAGATCCAGTGGGAACGACACCTGGAATGTGTTTAAAGGGTCGCGGAGGTCCAGGCTCACTTTCCCGAGTGTGTCATAAGCTGCGAGCTCCACACGCCTCATTACCACTCACTCGCACACACAAGGGATGCAGAGCTCATTACTGCCTGATAAGCATGTGGAATATTCCCCAATCACGCTAGTGCCAGCCGCTATGAAAAGGGGGGGGTGTGGTCTGCAGCCCCCAGCTTGATGAAGATCTCTGCTGATGAGCTGAGGATGAGATCCGGAAGGGGGGGTGTACCGGTCTGCAGCCCCCCAGCTTGATGAAGATCTCTGCTGATGAGCTGAGGATGAGATCCGGAAGGGGGGGGTGTACCGGTCTGCAGCCCCCAGCTTGATGAAGATCTCTGCTGCTGATGAGCTGGGTCTGAGATCCTGGAGCTGGGTCTGAGATCCTGGGGGGTGTGCGGTCTGCAGCCCCCCAGCTTGATGAAGATCTCTGCTGATGAGCTGGGTCTGAGATCCTGGAGGGGGGGGGGCAGCCCCCAGCTGTGAAGATCTCTGCTGTCTGCAGCCCCCAGCTTGATGAAGATCTCTGCTGATGAGCTGAGGATGAGATCCTGGAAGGGGGGGTAGCGGTCTGCAGCCCCCAGCTTGAAAGATCTCTGCTGATGAGCTGGGTCTGAGATCCTGGAGGGGGGGGGTGTACGGTCTGCAGCCCCCAGCTTGATGAAGATCTCTGATGATGAGCTGGGTCTGAGATCCTGGAGGGGCTGGGGGAGATCCTGGAGGGTGGGGGTGTACCGGTCTGCAGCCCCCCAGCTTGATGAAGATCTCTGCTGATGAGCTGGGTCTGAGATCCTGGAGGGGGGGGGGGGGGGTCTGCAGCCCCCCAGCTTGATGAAGATCTCTGCTGATGAGCTGGGTCTGAGGATGAGATCCTGGAGCCCCCAGGAGGGATGAGCTGTGAGATCCTGGTCTGCAGCCCCCCCCAGTGAAGATCTTGCTGATGAAGATCTCTCCTGATGAGCTGAGGATCTGAGATCCTGGAGGGGGGGGGGTGTACCGGTCTGCAGCCCCCAGCCCCTTGATGAAGATCTCTGCTGATGAGCTGGGTCTGAGATCCTGGAGGGGGGGGGTACCGGTCTGCAGCCCCCCAGCTTGATGAAGATCTCTGCTGATGAGCTGGGTCTGAGATCCTGGAGGGGTGGGGGTGTACCGGTCTGCAGCCCCCCAGCTTGATGAAGATCTCTGCTGATGAGCTGGGTCTGAGATCCTGGAGGGGGGGGGGGGGTGTACCGGTCTGCAGCCCCCAGCTTGATGAAGATTTCTGCTGATGAGCTGGGTCTGAGATCCTGGAGGGGTGGGGGTGTGCCGTCTGCAGCCCCCAGCTTGATGAAGATCTCTGCTGATGAGCTGAGGATGACATCCTGGAGGGGTGGGTGTACAGGTCTGCAGGTCTGCAGCCCCCCAGCTTGATGAAGATCTCTGCTGATGAGCTGAGGATGAGATCCTGGAGGGGGGGGGGGTGTACCGGTCTGCAGCCCCCCAGCTTGATGAAGATCTCTGCTGATGAGCTGGGTCTGAGATCCTGGAGGGGGGTGGTGTACCAGTCTGCAGCCCCCCAGCTTGATGAAGATCTCTGCTGATGAGCTGGGTCTGAGATCCTGGAGGGGGGAGATCCTGGAGGGGTGTGTACCAGTCTGCAGCCCCCAGCTTGATGAAGATCTCTGCTGATGAGCTGGGTCCTGAGATCCTGGGGGGGGGGCTGATAGCTGGGTCTGAGATCCTGCAGCCCCCCTGCAGCTTGATGAAGATCTCTGCTGATGAGCTGGGGATGAGATCCTGGAGGGGTGTACCGGTCTGCAGCCCCCCAGCTTGATGAAGATCTCTGCTGATGAGCTGGGTCTGAGATCCTGGAGGGGGAGGGGTGTACCGGTCTGCAGCCCCCCAGCTTGATGGAGATCTCTGCTGATGAGGATATAGTAGATGCACCCGTGCGTTAGTAAAAAATTACTTAAATAGAAATATAAGACTGTGCATTTTGGTCTCCCTTGTATTGTTACTTTAAAGCATATTTATTGATTGAAGTTATGTTGCACAGACTATATACTGTAAGCATTGTTTGGCAGAAGTGTTTAAGAGTTTATGAAACTAACCCATCAGAGCCTCTCTCTGGAATTTTATGAAATTTTGCAAAGCCATTTGTTTCTAGTTATTCCACAAATCCACACCAGATGTGTTGAACTATGTTGGGGAATGCAGTTCCATGAAATTGATTTCCCATTAATGTGTGGTTATTGTTGTTCTTGTTCCTGGATACAATTTCATGACTTTGAATGAGAACTTTTTTTTTTTATTATAATTTTTGCTACCTAGGGACATGCACAGTGAGGGTTAGAAAGTGGAGATTCTGGGAACTGGGTCACAGTTTTGAAAGAGAACTGGGACGGTTTGGGGTACTTTTACCTGTGTGCCTCCACCAGAGGAGAAGGCCTGAGCCCCCACGGCCCCAGAAACCCTTTTAAGTGGTGCCGCGACGGGATGACTGTGAGGTGACACAAGTCCTTCTGTGCAGTCCTGATAAGAGCTTGTTTACCTTCCTCTGGATGGAGAGCACTGCCTCTCGCCGAGGAAACGGCAGGACAATAGGTGTCTGGAGTAGAGGCAAGCCTGCTAGAGCCAGCCCTGACCTTGGATCCAAACAGCCTATTCAATACACTGACCCTGACCAGCAAACAGGCTTGGAGAAACCGAAGGGACATCGCTCAGTGCTGTCACACTGTCTGCGTTACACCCAGCTCCTGGGCCTTGGACTCTTGTGTTCATTGGAGTGAATTTAGATGGTTTATGTACAGTAGGATAATATTTACATTACATTATGTTACAATGCCAGGCCTGTCAATTGAAGAGCGACAAAGATGAGATGCTGATCTTTAAAATCCCACCAGTAATCATTGAAAAGGAAGGACAGTGCTGTCCGTCGTGTCTGGCTCTCAATAGACTTTTTCAAGATAGAGATTCCAGCAGAATCCAAGATGCACAAAGCTCTGAATTGCTGTTGTTTAAAGAAACGTGCAAAAGCAAAACCAGTTGACAGCCTGCAAATATACAGAGCCCAGTATCCACTGCCAACACGTTTCTGAATCTGCTCGGAACAGAACTGACTTTTTATAGGAGTTATCCAACGAGTCCACTCGAGTCTAGAGAGTACTAAGTGATATTTTAGATTGTCTGCTGGAAGAGCTACAAGTAACCATGAAGGGAAGACAGTTCATCCTAATCAGGTTGGTTTAGTGTACTGTTTCCAGATTTTCGCATGAGCCTGAGTTTAGTAACACAGTTCTGCAAGGTCTGGTTGTGGCAGCATGCAGTGGCAAGGGGCCCCATTCAGCAGTAATCCCAACAGTAACTGAGCGCCCCGCTCGAGCAGTCTCTGTCAGGGGGTTGATTGCAGGGTGAGTGGCCCCTGTTTAGAGACGCAATGAAGGAAGTCAGCGCTTCCAGGAAATGGCCAGTTGCCAGTAATTAGGCCAGATTTCTTTCTGACTTGTTGTTGCTGTTTGGAATGTTTCTTTACAGTACTTGTTGAAATAGAGAGAATAAGGTATGGCTCTCCATTGCTGTCAGTGTCTTTACATAGACTTAGACTAAGACAGACCAATGTGGAGCTCCAGTCTCATGGTAGACCTAACAGCGCTTATGTTCTTATGTTCTTAAGAAAGTTTACAAACGAGAGGAGGCCATTCGGCCCATCTTGCTCGTTTGGTTGTTAGTAGCTTATTGATCCCAGAATCTCATCAAGCAGCTTCTTGAAGGATCCCAGGGTGTCAGCTTCAACAACATTACTGGGGAGTTGGTTCCAGACCCTCACAATTCTCTGTGTAAAAAAGTGCCTCCTATTTTCTGTTCTGAATGCCCCACTATGTAATCTCCATTTGTGACCCCTGGTCCTTGTTTTTTTTTCAGGTCAGAAAAGTCCCCTGGGTCGACATTATCAATACCCTTTAGAATTTTTAATGTTTGAATCAGATCACCGCGTAGTCTTCTTTGTTCAAGACTGAATAGATTCAATTATTTTAGCCTGTCTGCATACGACATGCCTTTTAAACCCGGGATAATTCTGGTCGCTCTTCTTTGCACTCTTTCTAGAGCAGCAATATCCTTTTTGTAGTGAGGTGACCAGAACTGAACACAATATTCTAGGTGAGGTCTTACTAATGCATTGTAAAGTTTTAAAATTACTTCCCGTTATTTTCACGATATATCCGAGCATCTTGTTGGCCTTTTTTTATAGCTTCCCCACATTGTCTAGATGAAGACATTTCTGAGTCACCATAAAATCCTAGGTCTTTTTCATAGATTCCTTCTTCAATTTCAGTATCTCCCATATGATATTTTATAATGCACATTTTTATTGCCTGCGTGCAGTACCTTACACTTTTCTCTCTTAAATGTCATTGGCCATGTGTCTGCCCAGTTCTGAATGCTGTCTAGATCATTTTGAATGACCTTTGCTGCTGCAACAGTGTTTGCCACTCCTCCTATTTTTGTGTCATCTGCAAATTTAACAAGTTTGCTTACTATACCAGAATTTAAATCATTAATGTAGATTAGGAATAGCAGAGGACCTAATACTGATCCCTGTGGTACATCACTGGTTACCTCACTCCATTTTGAGGTTTCTCCTCTAATCAGTACTTTCTGTTTTCTACATGTTAACCACTCCCTAATCCATGTGCATGCACTTCCTTGAATCCCTACTGCGTTCAGTTTGAGAATTGGGTTGCCACCTCATGACCTCAAAAATAAGGAACAGACCCTAACACAATGCCACACAACACCCGTGCCGCCCCCGCCACCCCACCACCACCCTCACAGATCCAGTAGACCTCTTAAAACATAATTATTAGTTAATCTATTTTAAGATATTTTGACAAATTACATTTATTATATATAATGTTAGTTCCAGGGCACTTTTGTAGATTCTTGGCAATTCAAACAAATGTCGGAATTTCACACACATTCAATACAAACAAATATCAATGAAAAACCTAGAACTATGTGGAATTACAAGTTCCCTTTAAAATAAATGTCCTTTTTAAAATACACAAAGCTATTGCACATTTCAAATTAAGCAGTGGAGATGCAGCCTGCCCTGGTTCCCGATGAAATTTCTGCTGACAGGAAGTCACATGACAGAGTGAATATGCTGCATAAAGCTAAAGATAAATACAATAAAAGATCTATTGATCTTCTAAACTCTCTGCATGTACAAATTCTGATCAATTCTCAGCCTGAGTTTGTAAGTCTTTACAGAATCAGAATTGGTTGTCAAAATGACTAAGATATGTGAATTTAGAAATTGTTAGTAAAGTAGAAATTATTACTGATTTACAAATTGCTTATGATGAGCTAATAACAATGCTGTTGTGTCCAAACATGGAAACATATATTGAATCTTTATTGGCAGCCATTAAGTTCATTATTTCCTTTTCCATGCATTTTTTTGGTTGCTTCTTGCAGCAGCAAGGAGAGGTTTGTCCTCCATGATCAAGGAGTGGAAGTCTGCACACCCCACATCAAAATAGAGGCTCACAAGGAGCTCACTTTTGATAAGCTCTACTGAACACCTGTTTCGAATGTCGCTCCATTTGTTTTGCACGCTCCATAGTTGACATGTGTTGTTCGCCACTAAAAGCTGAAACTGAGTTCAGAGATAATCCAAACCTCTCCAGTGAGCTGGTGATGCATGCATCTGCAGATTCATCTAGATTTTAAATAACATATATATATATATGTATATATATATATATATATATATATATATATATATATATATATATATATATATATATATATATATATCAATAATAATGAATAAGGAATAAAACTTCACTCTAGCTACATTAAGTAATACTAGCAAGTTATTTCAATATTTAAATACAAATTGTGTAATGCAAATAATAACAGCAACACGTTCAATACATACTATTAAAATGCGAATATATAAATAGGCTACATCTTAGATTAGAAGAACCCAGAAAATGATCGATACATTAAAACGCTATTTACATATCACACATCAAGAAAATACACTTAGAAGGATGAACGGATTATGAGTGCGCGCACGTAAAGTATAAAGTCCATTTAAAACTTTAAGAGTAACATTAGCTACTAATTGGGGGTGCGCTTTGAATTGTGAGAGCGACCCAGAAAATGTATTTTGTAAACAATCAAAAGTCAAAACTACACAAGAACAACACTGTCCAATGCATAATTAATTAAAATAATTACACTTAAAGCCCAAAGAAAGCAAAAAAAGACCGGAGACCGCATTACAGAAGAAAATCATAACTGAATGGCTAGCATTAGCTATCTAACGTTAGCTAATAAAATTGTAATCGCTCTAGCTAGAGGAATAAATTGTGCAAGGAGAAGTACAGTAGCCTGCCTACCTTATCAGCTTCAGGTGATCTCTCTGGAACAAAGAACGATTGAATAGCCTGATTGGTTCTCCTTGTTCGTTATGAGCATGGCCTTCTCCCGCTTCATGCTGTCTAAGGTCACAAACTCCGCCCTGAGAGATCGAAAATTCTTTCCTGCACACAGTGCACCGGGCTTTGGAAAATATTGTCATGAACTTTGTTCACCCATGTAAAATCCCTCTCCCATTCGTCTCTATATTTTTGCATCCATTTTTTTTTTTTTTTATTTTAACAGAATTTGTCATCGTGTCCGAAATCGGTCAGCTAGGTTATATGTTTCATAGCTACATAGCTGACAGAGGCATACACCACCCAATAGGATTTAGAACTGCCTGGCGCTAGTCGATCCTTTTCGCGCAGTATGTGTAAAGTGAATAATTGTTAATCAAATGAAGTACAGCTCCCATAATTACCTGCTAACTCTGAGATGGATCCGGTTCCGGTAGGAAGTTGGTGCTTCACCAGAGACGGAGATCTCTGACTTCTCATGCTTGAAAAATACATTTGGCTCAGTAGTGCAAAATACGGAACAAATTGCATTCCGTATCGATTTGAAACGGAACACAACATTTTATTTATCAATACGGGACGATTCCGTATTCTACAGAACGGGTGGCAACCTTAATAGCACCTTTCACAATGTGGGGAAGACCCCTTAGATTCCAATGTTGACGGGATTGAGATATTTTGAAGGTAAATGTATATATGTATCTATTTATTAAAATCCCTAAATAATTAATTTCCAGTAAAGTTTTTATTTTAAAACCATTGTAAAATTCAGTTTGAATGAATTCCTGTTTTCCCCAGGCTATTTAGCTGTAGCTTTTCTGTATTCAAGTCTAGTTTGTATGTGAAACCGTACTGTTGTTTTTCAATGCTGGGGCTTATTAGCTGGTAAAGGGAAGTGACCACTTAGTTCATGTGACTGGATGTGCTTTACAATATAACTCTTTTTTTTGTTTTGCTGCCATTTGCATTTGTATCTGCAGTAAATCTCAGGAGATCTGTGTATGAGCAGTTTCGGCAGTATATCTCAGGAGATCTGTGTATGAGCAGTTTCGGCAGTATATCTCAGGAGATCTGTGTATGAGCAGTTTCAGCAGTATATCTCAGGAGATCTGTGTATGAGCAGTTTCTGCAGTATATCTCAGGAGATCTGTGTATGAGCAGTTTTTTAAACAATGCTGTTAGTATGAGGATGAAAAGGAAACAAAACATAACTGAAAAATAAATTCTCAGACTATAATGATGGGCTGCAAAGTTAAAAATAACATTTTTTTTAAAGAAATAAGAGACAGCCTAAAGTAAACCGGCTTGTGTTTGTTTCTTTTAGAGTGTTGAGTATACATCAACAGGCTGCCAAGAGAGCCCTTGGGTTAAGCAGAGGGAAGCTTTGAATAGAATTTGAAATCAAAGGGAAAGGTTCAATTTTCTTTGGACATTAAAATACAAAGGGAGAACTGTTTATGGATACCAAGCTATTTAATAAAAAGCTAGCAGCCTGAATGGGGTCAAATGGATAATACATTGTAACAGAAGGGCAGCTACAATGATATGAGCCGTTGGTAGAATTTTGACATGATAGCCAATGGTCTGACCCAATACACACTAGTCAGTACCATTTCTGATGAGGAGTTGTTCTGCTAATGGTTTTGCTAAGTTTCCTTCAGGGTTAGTACACAGATATTATGCTGTGTTTATGTATTATGGTTCTGTAAATGTTTATGTATTATGGTTCTGTAAATGCGTCTGAGACATGCCCAACAGTGACTACATAACTTCCTGGCTTGGTACACAAAGAATAATCATTTTGCATTGTATAAAATGAGCACATTGCATGACCAATACATTGTACAGTATGATTCAGTAATATTCAGTAATTTGTGGGTTTTGTCCAGTCTCTCGGGCACTCCAAAAGGGTAAATGGAAATTACCTTCAGATTTTTCCATTTTGATTAGAAACACACCATGAAACATCACAGATTAAAAACAACTGCCTCTTCTGCTAAAGTGCATGAAAAAACAGAAAAAACAATGTAAAAGTACAGTAAATCTAAAGTAAACGAATGTAGGAGAACCAGTAGCCAGCATTTCACCAAAACTAAGCCTGTCTCCCTCTCCTTGTATTTGATGTGCTTCTGGTGTTGTGCCTGTTTCCCTGATTCACAGCCGTGTGGCCCCAGATACCATCAGCACAGCTCGCTGCACACCATTGCACCGTCTCGCTGCTCTGACTGGGAGCTGGGAGCGGAGCGCCAGCTTCACTTCCCCAGGAGAGAGACCAAACTGCCAAGAGAGAGAGCGCCATCATTTACTGTGAAGCCGGTGTAATATTAGACTGTCCCATACACACAGGCGGGTCTTCTACAGGTTGCCTTCTAATAAAGTGTTGACAGTATTTAGACTTGGGAATAGCTAGGTTAGTTATTTGATTATGTTTCTGAGATTTGGACGTTGATAACTATTGGACTACTAAAAGGTAAATTGTGGTGGTGTCTCTTCTAATATGACTTATGGACGGTCGGACAGACAGACAAACAGCTTCAGTCTCCACTGCTGTCATCATTCGCAATTTAAAGATACACATTTTTTTGAGATGACAGGCTTTTTTAAAGTCTTGTAATCAGAAAACAGAAACAGGAAGTATGTTTTTAAAAGCAACAGGTGAAGAGCTGTGAGCGGGGTATGAGAAGGCTTCCAGGAAGGCATTAAGTGACAGTTAATTAGAGCCTGCTAACGAGCTGTGGCACTCCGCTTGGGAGCAGAGATTCTCGGGCTGTGTCAGGTCTGCAGCCTCCACTTGTTTACGTCCCATGTCACGCCAGGGCCTGCCAGAGCCCGGCGTCATCGGCATGCCGTCTAAACAGGACATTTCCTGTCAGGAAGCTGCAGTGGAGGCATGGCAGTGGCCAGGCAGACAAACCTGAGCTCAAGAGCTGCCTGCCGGAGAGCTGGTCGGCGTCTTTCCCAGCTTTACTGGAGGACTGGCAGCAGCCACTGGGGTCCCAGCTCAGACAGCAGAAGCACATCTCAGGTCCTTACATTGATGGCCTCTATGAATAGAAGCCTAAGAGAGAAACATTCAGGATGAAAAGAATTCAGGTACATCTTATCATAAACACTTTCAACCTTTCTTCATATTCAAAAATGCACCATCTGAAGCAATGCAACCATTTCAGTTTTTTTATTTATTGTGATGTCCCTAACCGAGAATATTGAAAATCATGCGGTAGACACGGGACACCTAACCGCATACCCAGTACTGCATCAAGTCAGCGCATGTAGTGAATTCTGAAAATGAAACCAAATTGTCAGCTTTGACAGGCAGAGTTTAAGATATGTCCACAATAGCCAGTAGATGACAGTGAAGTTGAATTATTAGCTTGCACCTACAACAATTATAATCTTTTTTTGTGTTTATCATAGTGGTACAATCTAATCCTTGGGTTGTAAAAAGGTGAAATACCAAACGATTTTTTTTTTTTTTAAGGAAAATAAATGCTGTTATACAAGAGCTGGAAAAGGAATTGAAGTTGTGATAGGTAGTGATTAGGGATGTCACGGTATACCAGTTTTACGGTAAACCGCGGTATAAACTGCCACGGTTTTGAAACTGCAACCATTTTTTTATACCATGATTACCAAGTTCACACGGTTTAAGGTAATATAGGCACGTTTTTGTATTCACTGTTTGCCCATTAGTTAGTTCATTAGAACTAACTAATGAACACTGACATCTCAAGTCCTGAAAACTGCCATGCATGAGATTATCCGAGTAGGCTATTAAATAAGTGACGTCATATTTAATATAAAACGCCCTACTAAACAATGATCACTAGCAAACGTGATTGTCAGTAAATGAAACACAAATACTCAAATGTCAGCAAGAACAAGGCACTGTAACTTTTCATCACTGCCTTCCTATTAATTTACCAAACCAAAGAAGTAACAGCAGCTATTATCTATCGAATGGGTCAAGAGAAACGCAGTAAGCACACACCAAGGCAGAGAATCAAAAAGTCTATTTCCTACTATATAGCTAAGTCTAAGATGCTACAGGCATTTGTATTATTTTTATTTTAAACAGTATTGTAAAGATGTTGCCATTTCCTCAAGTTGATAGTGTTGTAGGGATTTTGGTTTTATGTTAAAACATTTATACAATTTTATTCCCATTTAAAAAAAAAGTCCCTTAGATGCCGCTTAACTTTGCAAGGGTGTCATACCCACCTTAACTTTTCTTGTTTCCTTTGTGTTTGTTGCTGTTAACATGCAATCCAAAAAAAAATAATAAAATTTGCAGTCTCCGTCTATGTTTTGCACTCTGCTGAGAGATCAGTGGGCGGGCACTGCATGTCTTAAAACGCACTCGATTGGCTATTGCTAGGTAACACTGTGCTTCTCTTAACTAATAGGATGCCGTCCAAACTGAAAGATGAAGAGTGTACTCGGTTGCAGTGGTTACATCCTTACCCCCTGTCATTCCAGACTGAGCCCAGAACATGTTAATATTTTGGTGTTTCTCCACAGTAATGTGAAATAAAAAAGCAGCATTATTTTGCTGACCCTGTGTGAGCTGGAGTGAACACTACTTCCAGTTAGTGCCTGATAGAACTGTAGTTGTATTTGTTTTTACAACTTTAAATTAAAGTTATTTTTCTTGTTAAAAAAGTACTTGACTTGAGTGTATTTCTTTAAATAGCCATTTAAAAACGGATTACGAAAAAATGACATTATACCGCGGTACGTCGATAACCGTGGTATATTTTTTGATGGTTACCATACCGTCAAAATTTGTTACCGGGACATCCCTAGTAGTGATTGGTTCGAATAACTGTCTAGCTCCGTTGAGACAGATGAGGGTAGCCACATAGAGTACTATACAAACTGCTAAAGCCATCCTGATTACTGCCATCCAAGTCTTTTTCAGGCCACAGGCGTTGGGTAACTCGATGAAACGAGTTACACAACACTCAGGTCTGCAGGGAAGAGATCGCTGTGCCTCTGATCCTGCAGGAAATGACACCTGACCCAGCTTCCCTGAGGAAGGACAATGTCTTGGGGAATATTTATTGGCTGCTAACAGGAAACTCCTCGAGGGACAGGAATGTCTAGCTGGAGTCTTAGCAGGGGAGTGGTTTTTAAAGATCTGGCTGCCATCTTCTGAAAAGTTATCCATTTCCCCTTGGAGAACATTGCAATAATAGAAGCCCTGCTCTCCCCACATCCCCTCCACACACACACACACACACGCTTGTAAATAACAGCGCCTGGCATCCTTCACAAAGCGCCTATGGAAACACATCTCATAAGCTGTTTGGAGTCCAGCTTGTGGTGATTGTTGAGGGAGTTTACCTTTACAGAATGCGTGATGATAAGCAGAATGTGTCGAACATTCCATATTTCCTGCCAGTACTAGGTATAAACTATTTAATGCAGGCCTGGGCAGGATCATAATCTGACTGCATTATTTATACAGACTTCACATTTGTGTTTACTGTTTTGAACCATGTATTCCAGTATGTACAGCCATTACCTTACACAGACACATTGTCACAGCATCTGCACTGTACCATGCGAAAGACAGCAAGCATGACCATGGCTCAGTAACAGTACACCAATTTGTTTAGCTTTCTGTTATATTTGTGTCAAAACATACCTTTCAGTGCTCCCAAAGCATGCAGGTTTATCATATATCTGAAGAACCGCTTATCCAGTGGTCATGAAACTTACTATTAACATTATTTAGCAGAAGCTACTGAGAGTATCAGATTCCTGTATGGCGTCGTCTGTCTGTCCTTACAGCTGTCCATCTGCATGGCACAGAGGAGTATCTGGAGAAGTGCTTATCAAATTGTCACGGTCATCAACGGTTTCATCATACAGTACAGCTTGAATGTAGAATCTCCAGCTGTGGTGGGGATGCATGCTGTTTGAACCCCTGTGCATGTCTTTTGGTTTAGCTGTGTGACAATAACCCCCATGACGTTTTGAGATTCAGAATGTAAAGGACAGACAGGCAGACGGAAAGCATTCTTTTGGTGTAATTTGTAAAAGGATAATTCGTGCTTATTGTAAGTAGGGGAACTCAGAGAAGTCTTATTCCATAGGATACAAGCTGTTTCCATGTTAAAGGATGAACAGACTATACATGCACATGTTTTGTTAACAATTCTGTATTATTTGAAGTGTCTGTGGTAGAATTGTTGTCAGGTCCTGGAATCCCGGTAAAGTGGACTCACCCTGTTTGCTTTCTGCAGGTGCAGTACCGCCCTGTGAGCTTAAGGAGGTGAAGGATGAGAACCCCATAAAAGTGACTCCGTCTTGGGTCTCCCAGGGCTGCTGGAGTGCGGACACCAGTGAAGGAAGAGAAATCCACTTGATTAACCTGAATTTGGACATGATCAGCTGGGTACGTTTCTGAAAGATTGACACGCTGGTTTTGACAGAATTGTAGAGCATGATAAAAATGCAGATCCTCTTAATGTTAATATATTCAACACTTTGTGTCCAAATTGACTTTATGAGGCCCCGTTTATAAAAGTGTGAAGACTTAAGGTATTTTATGTGTTAGCACTCATTCAAGGTACTTAAAAAAACTATTTAAACAATAGAATGTTCATTCAATGAAAAGGACAAAGTTGCTACAATTACAGGAGAATATCCAGGCCAGTGCCTAGCCACAATTCTGAGTATTTTCTTCTTTTTCACACATGTGTGTTAAATCGCTTATACCCCATATCTGCAGGACACAGCGTGCCCTATTCACAAAGCTTGAGCTCATGCCTTATTTAAATAGTTCTTTGAACTCTTTTTAAAGGTAAATAAAGTTTGTATTTGCGTCTCGAACTGTTTCATCAACAATATAAAATTTTATATAATCCATGAAAACAACTTTCAGTGAGCTTTGTGAGGAAAGGAAGCCAGTGAAATGCAGTGGTGTGGGTTTCTGAACAGACACTTGCATGTATAGCTATACATAGCAGTACTGGCACAGCTAGTATGTAAAGAACATGTCATGTACTGTACTGTACTGCATGAAACAAGGCCAGGGTATTTAATAATGGATCCGAATTCCACAGAAAACTAAGCAGAGAAGTTTACCTGTGTAATGGTGGCACAGAGACCTGTTTTTAATGTAACATTTGTTTTTTGTGTTTTTGGAATGGTTATTCTCACTACTACCATCTGGCTAATATTTGGTCGAATCTATCAGTTGCAGTGCTTCAGGGTCAGTTAGCCTGCTCTGACAAATAGGGAAATGGAAATGTTAAGATAGAGTGGAATCTCAGAAACTGTTTTCACTTCTCTTTCTGATACGTGATTCCAGCTGACAAGTACCACATGTCTGATAACGTATGGGATCAGTCCCTCAGAGCCGCTAACACTTTTCTGCACTGAGAACAACATGTGGGGAAATGGCAGGTCCAGCTTAGCACAAATATTTTCTTTGGAATTGCTCTTGTGAAAGTCAGCAGTAAAGCATACAACATTTCTAATACAGAAACTTAACTTGTGACCTACAAAAGTCTCTTAACTTTGCAAAGGATGATGCTTTATGTTATTTCACTTTTATACACTGACTGGAAAAAAAAAAATGCTGTTTGACACCTTTGCAGGCTCCATCATTCATTCATTACCTGCTTACAGCTGATGGTGGTTTTTGTAAACCTTTTCCATTCCACCTGGGAGACTTATTGATTGATAAATTGTCAATGTAGCCACTGTGTCAAGGTAAGAGGTGGTTGCACAGACACCAGCTGCCATGCCCTTGTCAAGTCACTGAGATCTCTCTGTGCACAGTATGCTGCGCACTTGGGGATTTTCTCATTTTAATTGCATTCTCCAATTTTTGAGCCAGTCTCTGTACATCATTTAATGGATCTGCCAGTTATATTGCTGTGTTGCAGTGGGTCATATAACCATACTGTACACTACAATTGTTTAAAAAATGTTTTAATTAACATTCAATAACTTAAACAATGCAACAGATGGGAGCATGTTACTGGGTGTTTGTTGTAGGTAGAGGAATAAACTTGTTAAGGTAATTTTAAGGAATTGCTCTATGTGTAGTTCATTCCAAGTTGGTTGCGATCAGCATTGTTAATCGTGTTCTTGAAAAATGCTTCTGTATACAGCTGAAATCAATTTTGTAGTTTCTTCTCCAATTTTTCCTACATTTATTTGACCGTAATATGCTTTCTTGGATATCTCATAAGGTCCTTGACTAAATGATCCTTAATGACAATGCAGTGACACAGGATTTAGTATCGAGCGCATGCAAGAGAACTGTGAAGCTCATGCCCTAAATGCTGATACCTTGTCTGAAGTTTGCAAAAATGCAACCCTTTTTTCTAAATGTAGGGAATGACATTACTATCATTTTATAGGTTAAAATGTTACTGTTGCATTGGATATTAATGTTAGAAGTTACTTAAATGAAAGCATTATAAAGCAAGCATGGTACAGAACAGAGAAGAAAGTTAAAGCATATTAATTGCAATAGCATGATTAAGCGAGGTGAACTCAGCTGCAAAATGACAGCGCATATCTACTGAAGTGAACTGTTATATGGGAATGATTGAGTCTAGGGAATAAGCAAGCCAAACAATACAAACTGATTCAGGAAAAATCCTTTTCCTTTCTGGCGCCTAGTTTTGTACTTCCTTTGTAATGACTGATTTTGGTATTTTCCTTTTTTTAGATTACTTCTTATTGAGTTTTAATCTTTCTTTCTTTCTTTCTTTATTTATTTATTTATTTATACATCATACAAAAATAAATGAAACCCCCCAAAACAGAAGACTAACAAGCTAATAGTACAAAATAAATGAAACCCCCCAAAACAGAAAGCTAACAAGCTAATAGTACAAAATAAGTGACTATAATTGTTCTCCTATTCTGTGTTTTATAAGCATGATATTTTGTTACTGTGTACATGGTCGCAGTATGACAGAGTTATTGTTAACATGTTGTGTAACAGAGCAAGCTGTGGGGGAAGCTACTTAATAAAAACGTGACCAGCACACAAAACAATCTCCCTGTTTTCCACAGGTAAAAGTGGAGGCCAGTGTTGTGTATGTTGGTATCAGAGCAACTTTGTAGGCAATGCTGTTTTGTTGTGTACTGGCAAAACCAATACGACCATTTTTCAGGCAATGTTTGTTCCTGATTTTCACATACAGTACAATATTTGCCCCAGCTACCATACCAATATGACAGTTTTGTGTTTTTTTTTTTTACTATGATAGGGTTAATCTAGCACTGGCTATAAACTTGGCTTTATGCTTCGCCCTCATATTCCTAGCCTTGATTTGAGGTCTGGCCAAAGACTCCTGTCTTTAACTGCACGTATTTCACATGCACAGAGACCAATGATATCTGAATGGCCAGGCCACACTGACTTCTCCAGAACTGACCCCAAAAAGTGAACCTTTTCAGCAGCAGCCAGCACAGTAAACAACAGTGATGGAATGTGCATTCTGAGAGGGGGGGGGGGGGGGGGGGGGGGGCTAAACCCAGATTGATGTCATAGCTTGGCACCCCGCAGACACTGCTGGCACTGCTCCTAGTCCAGAGCTTGGAGCCGTCTTGGGTTAAAGGAGAACTGAAGAATTATGGGAAGCCGGTTTGCAGAAGCAAAGAAAAAAAAAAAAAACAGCTCTCGAGAAAGAAGAAAAAAAGTAGTCGAAAGGAAAACAATTGTATCTGTAAAACACAGGAGCAAAAATAGCAAGGGTGAGTGAGCATGGCCGGCACCTTCATTGTTCAACACTGAGAGGGAGAGGGGGGGAGGCTGCTTTTCAGCAAACACTATAGTATGTTCACTTCAAGGAACGCCTTGAAGGGTGATTCATAGATTTGTAGATTTTTTAAATTATTATTATTATTATTATTATTATTATTATTATTATTAATAGTAGTCGTAGTAACTGGCACAGACCACCATCCGAGACTAATACATTCCAGAGGAATATTATTATTATTATTATTTATTTCTATATGAAGTGGGATTCTGTGCCAGCCTATAATTGGGCCTGATTCCACTCATTTGAGATCACAGTGTATACAGTCAGGTTCATACCATTTGTTTGTTTTTTCACGTTCTTTCGTCTTTAAATATCTATAAATATAAATAAGTGCCCGATGAAAGCAAAGCATTGTCTTGATATACTGTAGATAAGACCATTTTGTAATAAACATCAGCCATAACACTGTCAATAAGATCCAGAGCCACCAGATTTCACTTGACGATGCGTGGCCATTGCTCAATGATTAGAGATAAGTCTGTTCAGAATAAACAAAAGTCATTTGTGCAGCGTGGGATATGGAAGCTTCCAACCAAGCACATGCAATCAATCCTTGTGTTGTATATCAACCTATTAAGTGCCATTGTCCACATGGTGTCATTTCTTGGGAGCATTTTTAACTGGCATCTAACTGTTAATTTTTCTCTTAAACTATGTTGTTATGATAATCTACTCTAATTTTGTTAACCGAAAAAGTGAAGTCTTAATGTTATGTATCAAATTACATAAATACAACT
>CM072695.1:3611313-3742898 GCA_036884735.1 Huso huso
CATATTGAACAACATATTGTCTTGCTCTATTTCCATTGTGAAAGAAATTGTTTCTATAGTGAGATAGTACTGGAGCGGTCCTCATCCATTTTCCGTTTGAAGTTTTTATAGTAAATATGCAGCTCAACTTGCAAAAAAAAAAAATCATGCTGGTTTCAATATGTCTTTTTTTATTTTAGCAGTATCACTAAGAAACTTAGGTTATGCCTTCATACATATGTTTCAATGATAACATTTTGTCAATGTTTTCATATTAGAGAGTTCTCCTAGAAATTCTGTTAGCAAACAGAAGAGGAACTTAAAGGGAGCTGCCACGGCAAACAAAGGAAGTGGAAGAAAATTGAGTAGAGATGCTGAAAAATAAAGATGGGACAAGAAGTCAAGTGATTAGCCTAGTGCTCATTATTAAGGTGCAGGGTGATAACAACGCTGAAGAGCTAAGGATGAAGGCCAGGACAGAGAACTGTGGGACAGGATTACCCCTTCACCATCCTCCAAAACCAAGCTTGCTCCGTATTGGTGGATTGGAGGAAATGCACTTTTCCTATTGGGCTCTGAGCCAAGACCTGGAGGAGACGCTTCAATAAAAAGATTTTAAAAACCTGTCAGACTGTAGACCGCACTGACGCACACAACTTAAAAAAGATATTGTTTCCTGTCCCCACTCAGGAAAGACCTTGGCTCCAGCGGGGTCACTCAGCAGGCTCTTGGCTGCTTTAGAAAAATAAACATTCCTTTTCAAACGATTGTGTCCAAGAATAAAGAAACGGTCCAGTTAGTCAGCAAGAGGCAGGGAGGGAGCTAATCGGCAGCAGTCTGGGTAATAGGACTGACAATGGAGCTCAGCTGATTTTTACACACTCATTGATGTGGAGGGCAGCAGTGCTGGGATGCTAGGAACTCATTGTGGCTCTGCTTGTTATTAGAGTGTGGCAGTGCTGAAGCGCTGAGTGGACAGACTAGTGCTCTTTGGCCATTGCTTATAGTGGGTTTTGTATAACCTGTGAATAAAATACTAAAAATGAATGGTTTGATATACACAGAAGGGATTTTACAAGCTGTATTTCATTTAAGATATTGCCCCCTCCTCCTCTTAATTGTTAACCTGAATTAGTCAGATCAGTGAAAAGGGCTGACCAGGATGTATAGCCATTTTGGTTGGGTCAGTATTTCTTTCCTTATTCGTTTGCCAAAACACTAACATTCACGCTGGATGAATGATCCACTTAAACAAAGTGTTTTGGTCGCTCCATATTCAATTTTGAGTGCAATATTTCGTATAAAGCCAGAGCACGCAGAAGTGTTATGATTATTGTCGCTTGCTAATTTTATAATGGTGCACAAAAATGTTTAAAGGGCTTACTGAACAAGGTTTTTTTTTTTTAAGAAAAGGCGATTCTATTTTTTTTTTTTTTTTTTTTTTTTTACAGTTGATAAGGTCAGATTCCTGGATCACAGTTACTGGACCAGATAACACGGTGGACTTGGATCTTCCCGCAGTCATTCAGTCAGATAGCAATAGTCTTTTAGGCTGGGTAAAGAGCAAGTTTGGCGCCGTGACATCCTTCACGGAGCTAATAGACCCCCAGTCCATCACCTTCAATGCAGGGCGAGGTGAGTACCAGTTAACCCATGTAATCTGCTATGTTCCAGAGCTCTTTATTGCAGGTATAATGATACACTAATGTCACGATACGTATCACAATATGCAGGTCTCGATTCCATATGCATGGCGATGCATGTGATGGTCCTGATGGGCAACGTGTTTTATGTATAATAAGATCAAACAATCATTTAATGATGGACTATTTTGTTAAAAGACAAAAATGAGTGAGCCATTAAGGTCTTCTGCATCACACACATAGGACATGAATCTATAGGGACTGTCTGGAAAACCAAACAGAGGTGTTCAGTGTGAGGCTTTGACATGAAGAGCAGCAGCTGCAGTATGACTCACCT
Source organism: Huso huso (assembly GCA_036884735.1). Taxonomy (NCBI): domain Eukaryota; kingdom Metazoa; phylum Chordata; class Actinopteri; order Acipenseriformes; family Acipenseridae; genus Huso; species Huso huso. The sequence goes on from CM072695.1 coordinate 3,613,273, forward strand.
CCCCGTCCATGGCTGTGTTTCTCATCGCTTTATCCAACTGCAGGCCATTCTCAAGATTGTGAACTGCAGACAAACTTTACCCAAGGGAAGTACCTGGAATACCTGCCTGTAACCACGTCAGTGGAAGTGAAATTTTGCAGGATCCCGATGCCATTAAAGGCGAAAGAGGAAGTACACATTATTAGGCATCTGCCCGTGGACACCATGACACCAAGGTATGAAATGTTACTGTTTTAGAGCTGGCCGAGGTACAAAGCTGGAGAGCTGAATGGAGTGTTTAGACTAGTGCTTTCTATTAGGATGCAGGCTGACTGTGCTGGAGAGGTGAGAATGCTACCTGGTTCAGGCGTGAGCTTTGAATGTATGGTTGTGTGATTTTGAATGTTTCAGCAATGTGTTTTCTGCTTCCATTATTTCTGGTTCTTGTAGCGGGCTGCTGAACTCTGTTAGCTCTTTATCCCCAGGATCCAGTAATTCTGGTAGGTACAGTATTATAGACTGCTGAGGATCTTTCAGCCAATCAGATTTTGTAGCCACAACAAATAAACCCAATTCATGACATCATTGAGTATATTCTCAGGGTTCACATCACCTGCTTGAAAAGGCATACCTCAAGCGCCCCTCTGAATTCAAAATAGTGACATCATAGTCGGCCACTTCATTATTCTCTTCATGGAAGTTTGTTATAGTAGAAACAATTCTAGTTGGATTCTGTTAGTTATATATCACTGATAAAGCTGTATATACTAGAGTTGAAGGATGAGAAGAGCAGGCCATTCCGTATCATGTAAACATATCTTCGCTTCCAGATAATTTCTATCCCCTCATACACAGTCCAATCACCACGTGTTGTATCCAGGATACAGCTCCATAACTATGCCTTATTGAACAGAACTACTGAAAGCACCAACAAAAGGTGAGGCTACTGTGAAAGATGCACTGTGTTACACACAACCACTGGCTGTATCCACGAGAAAGCTGAGAACAGGACACTGGATAATATGAATACAGTGCTAGGGTTCCATGCATACTGTAAGCAGAGCACCTACATCCTGACATCACCTTTTTACTTCTGTTTTATGAAGCTTTCAGAAATACTGTTTTTGTTTAGAGATATGTAAAATAAAAATCCACAGGTTTTTTATTTCTCATCTGTGTGTGAAAGTGCAGAGAGGCAAATGAAGGAGGAGGTGTGACGTTGCACAGCTGAAATGTGGAGGAGGAGGGAGCAGACATACAGTAGAGAACCTAACAGTGGGGATTCTGAACTTCAGCAAGCTTCTAATTTAATACAGCATGAAATCTTACTTGCTGTATACAAAGGAGATATGTTGAAAAAAATGAAATAAATTGATTTTTTTATACAAGCTTAGAGAACAAATGTAACAATGAGCTCTTTTTTCTTAGAGAATAGTAATCCTAATACAAACTTTATCTTTTACAGATTAATCGAAGTGAATTTCACCCATCATAATCCCTCAACTCTAATTCTACAAGGTCCTAACACTACGACATGGAAAATCATATGTCGCATTCATTGTAAATTCAAGGTAAAAGGAAATAGACATCTGTGTTTCAGGTTCTAATGACTAGGCCACGCTGCCTCCCAGTCTCTATGCTTTAACCACTAGGCCACACTGCCTCCCAATCCCTCAGTTCTAACCACTAGGCCACACTGCCTCCCAGTCCCTCAGTTCAAACCACTAGGCCACACTACCTCTCAGTTCTTTAGTTCTAACCACTAGGCCATACTGCCTCCCAGTCTATCATCTTTAACCACTAGGCCACACAGCCTTCCATTCTCTGGGCCCTAACCACTAGGCCACACTCTCTTACAGTATGTATTTGTTTCTTAATCTGCATTTTTTTCATTAATTAATTTATTTATTTATTTTATTTATTTCTGTGTTTTATACAGTCTAACAACCCATTCATTATAATGGGTCATCTATTGCTGCCCAACTCTCCTAATCTCCCAGCCTCATATGAAGGTCTCCTGAAATTTGCAGAGGCAGACAGCAATACAGCTCCTGCTTCCTACACTGAGATATCGACAGACTCAAAAAGGCTAAAAGTGTATATGAAGAGTATGACCAATACAGGTATGTGCACAGTACTCGTATCTACAACTACCACAGAACAAGGCTGATAGCGCGGGTGGGATGGGATACTGTATAGCAGGTAATATTGACATTGACACATACAAAATAAATCCACAGTCTGTGCTGCTTTTCTGGAAATAGATCAACAGGTATCTCTCTTTATGTTGTTTAAACTACTGATATGCTCATATGAATAGTTCAATTATGAAGCAAATTATAACACCAAACTGCACAGCTGCAGTTGTCAACCAGAACCTTGAAGCAGCCTCCTTACTGCTCTGCAGTGTAGCTAGTACCAGCCATGACCACACACTCAGCCCTGATGTCTGTCTGAACACAGCTATTATCAGACACATTGAATCTACCAGAACATTCCGTACTAATTGGATATCATTAATCTGTGGTTCCACTTCATATGTGCTACATATTGATTATTAAAATCCTTATTTTCATCTATTAGATGAATCTGTTCAGAGATACCAAGATATTTCATAAGAAAACAGTCACAATTATTTGTATTGCATTACTATCTGGACACACCCAGCATGTAATTCTCATTGTGATATTATCTATATGGCAAATAGAGGGCTGCTCTAATCCAGGTTTCAATCCATTTGCTGCTCTAATGTGATTTCCATTCATGGCAGGATGTTGTAAATAGCTAAGAAGAGGAGCATCATCAATGCTTTGAAAAGCTCACCCATAACTATAAAACACTCAATCACTGGACATGTGGAAATACAAATACAGTCAATTCTCATTGAAATGAACTCGGATTAAACACATTTCCTGAAAAGCTCACCCATAACTATAAAACACTGGACATGTGGAAATACAAATACACTCAGTTGAATTACATTTTATAGAATAGGGATTGATTTGAAACACATTTCCTGTTTGTGTGAATTATATTGCAGCCTCCCAGGGAAGAATCATGTGAATAAACAGATTGCCTGCGTTCGAACAGCTGAGATATTGTAAAATATATTCACTTGCAACCAGATTAGCGCTCTCTTTACTGTATTTTAGTGCTGTTTTGGTACTACTGATCCTGTGATGCATTTCGAGTTGCCATAGACACAGTTTTTGATTTGCCACAGTGGTCCTGCATCAGTGCCATTTCCATGGATTGAAATGAGTACCAGTGCAAACATTTGTGCATTATCCTTGCAGACAAAAGTGGAGGTGTTGAAAGCTGTGGATAATGCACCACCATACAAGAAAAAGAAAGATGTTGCTGCAGATTTCAACATTCCCACAAACACAATCATTCTGAAAAAACAGAATACTGTATAATAATACAGGCCTATGATCAGCAAACTGTGGATGCAGTTCTTCAGCGTTGCTCAATACCCTGATGTTGAGGACACTGCATTTGTGGTTTAAAAATGCCTGTGATCAGAATGTGCTTGTATCTGGGACCAATATGTAATAATGTTGCATTATAGATTTTCACAAAGTACAGTACTGCACATGCAATATACTGTAACTTAATCTTGCCTTTACAACTTTTTTTTGATGAAATTGTTTTTGCAATGTGTACTTTTAAAGAGTTCACTTACAAACGTGTTTTCAATAAAATGCAGTGTATTTTTAAATGTATAATACTTTTCTTCGTACTGTGATTGAAAATTGATTTCAGTGTTAGTCTAACTTCAACTTTTTTTGCAGGTCCCTTGAAATTTGTATTAATGAGAGTTGACTGTACATGTCTTTGACTGTGACTACACTGATAAAGACTTGAACAATGTTGTCAAATAACTTTACTAGTATTTCCACTTAAGCTTTTCAAGCTGCAGAGGCATTACTTTTGTTGTCATAATAAAGGCGGATTTGCTGTTCCAAGCTCTGCATGCAGTTGCACAGATGACAGTTAGTGGGAGTTCTTGTAAATGACATTTCTAATTCATGCCAGTGTTTTCCATAGCCCCCCAGCTACCCAGCACAAGCCTGCAGACCACCACCAGTCCAAACAAGCCGAAGACGACAATGCAGCTTTACCTTTCCCCGGACTACAGGAGCCCATCTGAGGGGATTGTGGAAGTGCTGAGCAACAAAACCATATACGCAGAGGTACAGCATACGAGCAGGGCTTGAGCATCAGATCACAATTTCCATTTCATTTGTTTTTGAATCGGGGAATCTGTGTGAGATTCCTATATTTTCTAATGGTCCCTGCATTTGATACTTTAGAACAAGGCTGAAATCTATATTTACTATCAATTTTAAGTGTCAGGATGAAAATGACAAAAGTAACGCCAAAGTTGAAACTCTCTCAAGGTCTCAACCAGCCTTTCAATGGAGGGTGCTAAACTGGATATCGAGAACTGCTCTCTCCGTGCCAGAGCGCTTGGGATGGAGCTAAAGAGCCTGGATATTAAGAAGGAGACCTGCAACCCCAAGACGTGCTCCAGCAGGAGGTTCAGCTTCACCTTAAAACCTGTCCAGGAGCACCACAGCCAGCGCTGGGACCTCCAGTGCTTCACTGCTGTCACCTTTGTGCCTCACCTGGTCAGTATTTTAACAGGCTTGGTGCATAGCTACATACAGTGAGTGAGTGAGCACCACAAATAGGGGCTTACAATTCAAATGCATGTACATTGTATATCTAAAAAATGATTTGTGTGATTTACAATTTAATAAAAAAAAGAAATGCAGTTTTTATATGCAATATAAAAATACTACACCTACACTTACACACACACACACACACACACTCCTCCCTGTGACTTCATATTTGCAGGGTTTTATACACTGCATGCTAACTTTGTTGGTGACCATGACATTGACCTCATATGACTCAATGTGACTTAAGTGTCTGCTGTATAGAGAGAGTACACTTGGAGTCATTGTCTTAATGTTTTTTTTATTTCATTTTTTTTAGCTCCGTTAAGGGAGTCAAAATGTATCTTTTTACTGCTGCTATGTCAAGTGCTGGTACAGGGGATATATATCCTGTATTAATCTGCTCGTCCCCTGAACTGCTACCTGCTTTACTCAAACCATCATTATCAGGATAGCATTTGAAGTAACTCTCTGCTGTCCTCATTTTTTATTGCTATTCCAAATCCTGTTATCCTGCAGTAACATAAAATAGTGCAGTTTGGATTAACACAGTCGCAACAGGACTATGGTGTGGTCCGGTTGAAGGATCAAGTCTGTTTTTGTCTCGGATCGGAAGTAGAACATAACTGAAAATCCACAACATTAAAAAAGGGAAGACCGAATTACTTATCATAGCCATGCCTACAGGATGCATCTAGTGTACTTAGAAACAGCCTCGCTCAGTACTGTAGGATCCTGTATTGCTTGACTGACATAGCTAGCGGTTTTCCCCTTATAATGTTTTTCCCCATGAGTATTTTTTTCCTTTTAGTTATTTGCACTCATAACATTGTATGTTGTTCTGTACATTTTCACTGTGCTGAATGGCAGAGGGTTTGGGTGAAATTTCACAATAATAAACCTTTTTCTCTGGTTCCTTTTATTAGATTTTAAGAGAAGGAGTAGAGAGAGGCCTGAAAGTCATCAAAGCAATTTCTACCTTGCAGCCCAGTAAGTGTGAAAATTCAGTTTTTTGATTTGTAGTAGTTTGTACAAACTACTGTTCTACCTCCAGTACTGCACTACACCATGCCTTACTGTGCTGTAGCACAAGCAGAGCTGACCCTGAGGAGTTCTGTTCCCTCAATGGCCCGTCGTTGTTACAGATTCCTTTTAACCCCATGTGTGTATTTTTCATAAAACTGACACAAATACAAGCCAGCCGAGCAGAATTGCACCTGTTCCAATGGTCAGCTGCTGTTAAAAAGCATGATACTGATAGGCACCACCCATCCCAGTGGTGTGGAATTAGTACAGTGTGCAGGATATAAAGCAGGTCTGGATGCACCACACCCCACATAGCGATGCTTCTGATTGCTCATTATTTGTGATGATTTTACATTTACATTTCAGTAAAAATAAGCAGAAATAACAGTGCTTGTATTTTCCCCCCATTATTGCTTATGGAAAAACCGTTGTATTCACGAAAAATGTAACATGTCCATCCCATGACAACACATTCAAATTCCATAAATTATACAAAAAACATAAAATAAAATAAAAACCTGTGCTGATTTTTGAGATGTCATTTTGCATATCTTAGGATGCTGCTTGAAAAGATGGCCAGTAATAACTGTAGTGAACCACCTTAAATAGCATAATGTTACACTGCTTTTTGTCAATGAGTGGTGGAGGTGCACGGACACATGAAGATGCACTCACATGCTGAGCCAGATTCCTTCAAAGGGAAATTTGGTATCATTTTTTATCCTTGAAAGAAATACAGATTTTGCACCTTTCTTGATTATTTTTCTACTGAATTGAGGTATTTTGAGATATTTGCTCAACATTTTGTTCCACAACACTGCTCGTCATATTTTTTTTCTGAAAAAAGGCCCCCTCCCTCCTTCTCCCCCACCACCACCTTTTCTGAACTCTAGATTTCCTCATCTACTCGGCCAACCGCAGTTGCCGTGCCAACAGGGTATGATGTCAGTGGCTGTTGCCATGGTGAGGGGTCAGGAGCTGACTCTGAGGAAGGAGTGTATGCTGACCTTGTCGCTGCAATCAGAGATGATGAGTCTGTGGGGATTTATTGTGTCTCTGGCTTGGACAACCGCCAGTCCAAACTGAGACCTCCGTCCTATTGTCAGAGTTACACAAAGAGGGGAAGGTGTTGTGCTTCAAAGGTGAGAGAGTTAGACAGAGCTGCATTCCTCAGGGTGTCGAGAGAGGGCTAGCGGAAGTGTCTAATAGAGGAGCTAGGTGGCGCACTAACTTTTTACAAATGAAGACCTTGGTTAGAATCTGAATAGGCTTGGCTGTGTCGAACTCCAAGGACAACATTAACTAAACCTTGCATCGCATTTCAGTTCCACATGGCTGGACACAATCTCTGCAAGGTTGACTGCCTGGACAGAACGTTGCTGCACTGTTCTTGCAAAGCCTGTCTTTAACCTGTCCTGATACAGAAGACATTTTTAGTGAGGTCCTTTTAGTTATTCTGTTATTAACGAGTACACATGTTGGGTGATACCTGTAATACTGGGTTAAATATTGTATAAAATCCACTGCTGTTTCTGGGGATTCAAAGAAAGGGAAGAATATATAATGTGCTTCATTTTTTTCTGAGAAAATGTGTGCATTCTCGTGTTTGTTTCATACGAAGTAAACAGCATGAATGGTTAGATTATGAATGAAGCCTAATTAGGAATGAGTGCAGTAGCAATTGTAAAGACTGAACTTGTGTAAGAGGGAGCCCTTTGGAAACAGGCCATTCTATTAAACTATCTCCATGATCAGTGAAAAGCAAGATTCAGAGGCTTCAATAACACTTTAAAGAACCCAACTGTAGATGTTTTTACAAATAGTCATTGCTGATTAAACTGACCACAGCTCTGAACCTCTCCTGGGTGGAATTTGAAATGTTTGGACAGTCGTTCTGCTCTGGTTTCCAACTCCGCCTTCCTTCCTGTTTTGTACAATTTTCTGGGGACTATGTGAGCTTACCGGATTGAAACAGCCTTACCAGAATGCAGAGCACTGTTTGTGTACACATGCTTAAAAACCTTAATCATACACTCCCAGGGTAGAACAGTGATACATATAATCAGTATTTCACATTAGGGAGGACTTCAAACCTTTTCTTACATTTAAGAGTTAAGAAAAACAGCCATTTAAAAAATTACAAAATTAAAACCTTAAAAGCGTTTTTTTTTTTTTTTTTTTTTTTTTTTTTTTAACAGATTGAGTTACTTATTCCAGTAAAAATGTTTGAAAATCACCCCCCATTAGTCCACAAAGAATTGAGATCTGGGTTGACAGACACATATTGCTGACAAAGCTTTAGAATCCTTCATCTGGAAAAAACAAGGTAGAGGTGAGGTCAGGTCAGGTCAGGGGTGCCGTTGTGAAAGGCGTAAACACTTTAATTAGGAAGACTGTCGGCTGCCCCCAGCCTGAGACAAACCATGCACTTCCTGGAGGTATCCTCATACAAGGGATGAAAGAGCAATAAAGTGCGTCTGTGTGTCTGAGCGGAAAGTTTCCTGTCATTTTCTTTTTTTGAACCTTCATGTCTGTTTGTTTTTTCCTTTCATCTTGTTGGTTTTGAATTGTAATGCTTAGGAACAGAGAAGGAAAGCAGGCCCAGACCACAGCCAGTACCCACGGCGGTGCAAGCTTCTCCGCCCACCTCAATTGTTTTATTTCATTTATTGAAAATATATATATATATATATATATTAAAAGTGAGACCCCAGCTACTGTTAAGCAAAACAAATAGGTTTTAATAAGAACCTAGACTGGAACACCAGTACATGCAAAAGCAGGAAGCATGGTAAGATTGGTTTTATGCAGTGTAGGTTTATATTTGGCTGAGTTTTTAGGGTGGTTTTCGGGAAGGGATACGCATTTATAATAACTGGTGAGCACATTTTTTTCAATGGGATCATCCAGTTGATATTTCTTGTAATAACTGGCTGGTTATTATGGGAAACACGTGCTCATTAACACCAGCAACAACAGAGTGCTACCCCAGCGTGAGCTAATAACTCACTGACACAGACCACAACAAGCAACACACTACTTTACAACTCTGGCAGAAAACAAGTGCTCACCAGAGATTATAAAAGATACTGCATGGGGTAGTGTGTGATAAATGAGACTTGAATGGACACCCCTCGGGGTGTAGGATCCCCCCCTCGGGTGGGCATTACATTCTCCTATCACACACTGCCCCTTGCATTGTTCTCCATATGTAGGCAGTTAAACAGAACGTCAGTCCCATGTGAAGGTGTGTGGTAAGCCTGAGTCAGGGCCGTGGTAGAACACCATGTACACTGAAAATTGTATTTATTTTTTAAAGCGATTTAACCATTTTACATGGCTACATGGCAGCATAGTTATAGTTGGATAAAAAAATCAATACAGTCAAGTACATTTTTACAAGACGACTGACAGTTGGGCGCCATCTATTGCTAGTAAGGTTTGAAAGGAATGGCTCGCAGTTCTGTGCCTCTCTGTTTAAATTCTGTTCAACGAGCTCAGGCAGATCTAAAACAATGTGTCTGTATTGGAGAGGAGAAGCACAGGCGTTCCCTCCCTCCCTGCCCTGCCTCACAGCACCACTGTGTCTGTATTGGAGAAGCACAGGCGTTCCCTCCCTGCCCTGCCCTGCCTCACAGCCCCACTGTGTCTGTATTGGAGAAGCACAGGCGTTCCCTCCCTGCCCTGCCCTGCCTCGCCTCACAGCCCCACTGTGTCTGTTTGTTGCAGGGGTATTCCCTGCCCTGGAACTGGGAGCAGTGCCCTGCCTTTCCTTTCCTCCTCGGAGCCTGCCTGACTGTGTCTCTTTGTTGCAGGGGTATTCCACGGCCTGGAACTGGGAGCAGTGCAGGGCCTTTGCATCCTTCCTCATCGGAGCCTGCCTGGGGGGGGCTCTGTGGTTCATCCAAACACACTGGTATGTACAACCAGGAGACACTCGGGGGGTAATAAGGTGATCAAAAGCAATGGAATATATATAACTCAGTAATAATATATAAATATATATATATATATATATATATATATATATATATATATATATATATATATATATATATAAATTTAGTTTAGTTTAGGTCATCATTTTAACTTCTGCATGAATTTCTTCACTTGTGATTGAACAGTGTTCAAAAAACTTAAAAACTCTTTATTTCACCTTGGGTAACAGCACAAACACTTTGTTAAATGGTAAAGCAGCAGATTTCATACTGACATGCTTTTTTCTTGTTGCTGTTGCCTCTTGATTGCCCAGGTTCTACAGTGAAGCGGCAGCCGGTTCCTGCCATACCCCCTGTGTCTGAGAACAGCAGTGCAAACCACAGTATCGGGAGCACCCAGAGCACCCCCTGCTCCAGCAGCAGCATGGCATAGGGAGCCCATCCTCTCCCCTGCCTGACACAGGGAGCCCATCCTCTCCCCTGCCTGGCACAGTGAGCCCATCCTCTCCCCTGCCTGGCATAGGGAGCCCATCCTCTCCCCTGCCTGGCATAGGGAGCCCATCCTCTCCCCTGCCTGACACAGGGAGCCCATCCTCTCCCCTGCCTGACATAGGAAGCCCATCCTCTCCCCTGCCTGGCATAGGGAGCCCATCCTCTCCCCTGCCTGGCACAGGGAGCCCATCCTCTCCCCTGCCTGGCACAGGGAGCCCATCCTCTCCCCTGCCTGGCACAGGGAGCCCATCCTCTCCCCTGCCTGACACAGGGAGCCCATCCTCTCCCTGCCTGACACAGGAGCCCATCCTCTCCCTGCCTGACACAGGGGCACCTGCCTGGGAGCCCATCCTCTCCCCCTGCCTCCTGGACACCCGCACACCGTCGCAAACCAGGGGGCAGGGGGACCTTCCACGTGCCCTGCTGGACGCAAGACCTTGTTCGATGGAGCCAATATAGGAAACGCAAAGCCCGTCTCAGAAGCTAACAGCAAATACAACTTTAAAAGCAGCTAAAAAAGTTAAACTAATTATAAATGACTTTCCTCCTTGAGGGGAATGATAAAAACAACAGCCTTCTGAAACAGCAACAGCCTTATTGAACTGCCTAGCAGCCAACAGATGCAACCGTGTTACCCAGCAACAGACCACAGAAGAACTAGACGTGTACACATTCATATACTATGCTCATAAAAAACAGCCTCGATCCTACCGAGTCTTTTAAAATAAAGGACGTAATCATAAATACAGGCAGGTTTAGTAGCTATACCAGGACACTTAAAAATTCCAGAGAAATGAACGTGGCTCATTTGATCAACCTTCACACAGCTTGAAGCTCCACATTGAGCTCACCAGTTTAGAAGGATCCCTTTGAATATAATGGGAGTCAGGAGCAAGGCTATGCAGTGTGATATTGCAATTCTCCCATGAAGTGTCAGCAGGTAAGGCAGGTAAGGCGTGGCTTTTGGCTTGACCCTTACAATCTGGGGGGAAGGGGTAATGCAGCAGCAGTAACTTACAAGAGATTTTTGACATCATTTAAATGTTTCTATGTTTTCATTTCTCACCAGTGTAATATCCCACTATGTGTATTCTGCATGGTATTCCTGTTGTTGCTTAGATATTTTTTTGTCATTGCTTCTGAAAAGACTCCTCAAGGTTGATTGCCGGTAGTTAAGGTGGGGAGGCATATTAGTCCTGTGCTGTGGACTGAACCCTGTGCAACACTGATATGCTTCCCCAGCTCACTTGCCTGCAATCGGAAGCATTGTTTTGCTGATAAGCCTGGTAAATAATACTCTCAGCAGAAACAACAGAGAATCGTACAGAACACACATTCTAGGATATGAAGTATTAGAGAAATGTAGATTATATGAAGTATCCCTTCAGGGCCCAGCTGAATCTATAGCTGTGTTTCCACTGCCCAGAACCCTCTCTCGTTGAGCACTGTGCCTGTGACTGGCCCCCCTTTCCTTCACAAGGAGGTTCATTCAGGGCTCAGGACTGTAGCAAAAGCTGGAGCGTGAGCGGGATCCGGTCACTGAAACATAGCTTTCAAGTGCTGAGAGAGAGACAAGGGCAGCATGTATGCGCCTCTTCAAACAAACACTGTCATGTTGTGCACAGCACTGCTCACTGCTGCACTACAGTATTTCTTCAGAGGCAGACCAGTACAAAAAAAAAAAAAAAAAGACTGAATATGGCTGCCACGTTATTCTTAAATTGGGCCTTGACTAAGGACTGTACATATCGTTGAAAAACTACCTAACAGTTATTCTTTATGCTAAATAATGTAGCTATGTTTTGTGATGTTTTTTTTAATTTGTTTCATGTTGTGATGGGTTAACGTTTAAAAAATGTTATGAAACTAAAGGGAAATAATGCCATTTATTGCAGTTACATGAACTCACTTTCTGGGGGCACTACTGATTATTATCCAGTAGCAGTAACTTATTTGTTATAATGTGGCTGTGTTTATTTTCGCAAAACCAGCTTTGAGTTAGTGCAATATGTAATTTCATGCTCTCAGAAGAAAGGCAGCTTAGTGTTCTCTATGCAGTGGCATTTCCAGTGACCGTTCATGTTGAATGTTATTCTGTCCCATTGTAATACATCTGCAGTGTGGCCCAGTGTTTGTGGTGTTGTGCCTAATCTCACACTGCCCAACTCAAAGTCCCCATGCATCAAACTGAGAAGAATTGCAATGTGGTATACTGTACATCAGTGCCATTGCCATCATGAAAAGGACAGCCCTTCATCCAGTGTTACAGTATACAGTGAAATGCAACACACTTCCATGTGGATAGAAGCCTCCATATATGCCCAGATTCAGATTCTTGTTAATAATGGCAGGTGCACATTTAAATTAAATTCACCCATCAGTGATTGGTTTGCTTAATTGTACCAGGGCAATTCTGAAATTATTTTAAAAAATGTATTTAAGAAAATGCTGCAGAACATTATTTGCACATAATATATAATTGTTGGCCCCCTGTAATTTTTTGATGTGTTAAAACAAAGTGAACTAGAAAGCTGGACCAACACCCAAGTTCACTGTCCATTACTCTCCCCTGCAAAACAGCCAGTCACAAAACATGTGCACGTTGCCTGAGCAGATCGCTCAAAAGTAGAACCTGCAAACCGTAAAACACACAGAACAACTTTGTTCTCACGCAGCTATGGACCCAGCTGCACACAGAGAAGGTAAAATGCATCTACTCATTCAAATCACTGTTGTGTCCAAACCGTGCCACCCTTACAGCTCCACACACCCACAACACTGGGCCAGGGCTCCTGAGATCCCACGCCCCCAATGAGCTCTGAAGACACTCCTCCAGTTTGGATGCCAGTGTATTTCAGATAAAGGGGGTTGTGCTGTACTTCGATACTGTAACCTGTGTCACTCTTGCATGTTTCAGAAAGTGCTTTGTTTTTTTTCCCCATCTTGAGTGAAGCCTCATAAGTTGGCCCAGTTAAAATGTATGTATATTGTTAAGCTGTCTTAAATATATTGTAATTTTATACTGACATTCTTAAAGAAACATAACTAATAAAAATGACTGGTGAGATTGTTTTCAGGCTCTTCTGTTTCATTTAATAGAACAAAAATTGAAACAACGAAAAAGGTTTAATCATTGGTTTCTACAAAACTACAATACTGTGTCTAGATGCATGTAGAAAAGGAGAAGCCATACTAATGGGGGATTTCAACTTCCCCCATATAAAATGGGAAAACCCGATGGGCACGACGGACGAAATTGAAATGGTGGAAATGACAAATGACTGCTTCCTAACGCAATTTGTCAAGGTACTGACTAGAGGGGAGGTATGCCTTGATTGAGTCTTTTCAAATAATGAAGACAGAATAACTAAAAGAGGTCAGACAGCCATTGGCAAACTCAGACCACAACATGAGTCTCATTTGAAGTATTTTTTAAAATCCCAAAAGTAATGACTAAAGCTAAGGTTTACAATTTTAGAAAAGCAAACTATGAAGGTATGAAACAGAGACTAACAGAAGTAGATTGGAGTAAAATAGAGAAAACATCCACAGAAAAAGAATGGCTGTTTTTTAAAAATGTAGTACTAGAGGTGCAAAACAATTACATCCCAAAAGGTAGACAAATCTAAATCTAAATCAAAATGGCCAAAATGGTTTAATAGATCAATTAAAAGAAATATTCAGCGAAAAAAGGCACTTTACAGAGCGTTTAAAAGGGACCAAAAACAAAGTACACAGAAAGAGTACTTGGAACTGCAAACACAAGTCAAAAAGGAAGTTAGAAAGGCCAAGAGAGAGATAGAAATCAATATTGCTAAGGGGGCTAAAACCAATTCCAAAATATTTTTCCAATATTATAACAGCAAGAGAACATTCAAAGAGATGGTTAAATGTCTAAGAGACAAATGGCAAAATCATAGATGAAGAAAAAAAAATAGCAAATATATTAAATGATTACTTTTCACAGGTTTTTACAAAGGAGGACACGGACAACATGCCCCACATGTCTACCTGTTCCTATCCAATTTTAAATAACTTTAGCATAACAGAGGCAGAAGTGTTAAAGGGATTAGGAGCTCTTAAAATAAATAAATCCCCTGGGCCAGATGAGATCCTCCCAATAGTACTCAAAGAAATGAAAGAAGTTATTTACAAACCGCTAACCAAGATCATGCAACAGTCTCTTGACACTACAGACCAATAAGCCTGACTTCTATTATATGTAAACTTATGGAAACTATAATAAGATCCAAAATGGAAAATTACCTATATGGTAACAATATCCTGGGAGACAGTCAGCATGGTTTTAGGAAAGGGAGATCATGTCTAACTAACCTACTTGACTTTTTTGAGGACACAACATTGAAAATGGATAACTGCAAAGCATACGACATGGTTTATTTAGATTTCCAGAAAGCTTTTGACAAAGTCCCGCATAAAAGATTAATTCTCAAACTGAACGCAGTAGGGATTCAAGGAAATGCATGCACATGGATTAGGGAGTGGTTAACAGGTAGAAAACAGAAAGTACTGATTAGAGGAGAAACCTCAAAATGAAGTGATGTAACCAGTGGTGTACCACAGGGATCAGTATTAGGTCCTCTGCTATTCCTAATCTACATTAATGATTTAGATTCTGGTATAGTAAGCAAACTCGTTAAATTTGCAGACGACACAAAAATAGGAGGAGTGGCAAGCACAGTTGCAGCAGCAAAGGTCATTCAAAATGATTTAACAGTCAGAATTGGGCAGACACATGGCAAATGAAATTTAATAAAGTGTAAAGAATTGCATGCAGGCAATAAAAATGTGCATTATAAATATCATATGGGAGATACTGAAATTGAAGAAGGGAACTATGAAAAAGACCTAGGAGTTTATGTTGACTCAGAAATGTCTTCATCTAGACAATGTGGGGCAGCTATAAAAAAGGCCAACAAGGTGCTCGGATATATTGTGAGAAGTGTTGAATTTAAATCAAGGGAAGTAATGTTAAAACTTTACAATGCATTAGTAAGACCTCACCTAGAATATTGTGTTCAGTTCTGGTCACCTCGTTACAAAAAGGATATTGCTGCTCTAGAAAGAGTGCAAAGAAGAGCAACCAGAATTATCCCGGGTTTAAAAGGCATGTTGTATGCAGACAAGCTAAAAGAATTGAATCTATTCAGTCTTGAACAAAGAAGACTACGCAGTGATCTGATTCAAACATTCAAAATCCTAAAAGGTATAGACAATGTCGACTCGGGACTTCTTTGACCTGAAAAAAGAAACAAGGACCAGGGGTCACAAATGGAGATTAGATAAAGGGGCATTCAGAACAGAAAATAGGAGGCACTTTTTTACACAGAGAATTGTGAGGGTCTGGAACCAACTCCCCAGTAATGTTGTTGAAGCTGACACCCTGGGATCCTTCAAGAAGCTGCTTGATGAGAGTCTGGGATCAATAAGCTACTAACAACCAAACGAGCAAGATGGGCTGAATGGCCGCCTCTCGTTTGTAAACTTTCTTATGTTCTTATGTTCTTATGATGCAAAACATGTGCCAGAAAACTCACCCTCAAGTGTTGCCTGAAATTGAAGTCTAACATCTGAGTATTAGCTAGGCAATGTAGTAAAAGACTAGCACTCATCAGGGTCTCAACTGGTTTATGAGATATTTGGAAGTATATTTTATTACAGGTGGATATTTAGTGAAAGTGCATCTCCCCAACTTCATCATATTTGAACCTTTTAGTAAATTGTATTCTGTAGTTAGTTCAGTTGTTCAGAGTGGGTTTAATGCACAGTATAAACAGGACACCATAGGGAAAAGAATGAGTTCTCATTGCAGTTTTATTATTTATTTCATTTAGGTCACAAATTACAGTATTGATCAAATGAATGACTTAATGCAGTAGTTTCAGCTCTAGAATCCTAACATTAGTGAACACCTGAACACCCTTATCAGCTCTAGCGCTGTCCTATGGCACAGTAATGAAAGTTCAAAACAATGGGCCAGTTAAGACTCAATTCTGCCCACCCAGGGGTGAACGCAGTGTGGTCTATTCCATTCAAAATGATGGCAGGTCTAAACCCCAGTGCTATATAGATCATTGTAACGGAGCCCTTTGTGTTTCACAGGCACTGACTGTTAAAGGTAACCTTTGTACAGCAGCAGATCCCCGTTTTAAGGCTTGTAAAAGACGGTGGTACGTTATTCAGATCCACCTCTTGAGTTCCATTGGCACAGCAAAATGGGAGCGAGGAGGACTTCAAACCCATGTTATAAATATTTCAATAGTTTTAGTTATTGTCATTATCAAACCAGATACACATTTCCAAACAATTCATCTTGAATTACCCAAAATCGAGTTTCATGTTCTTTCGTATAAAAATGAGTGCACTCCAATTTCATGTTCTCAAACAGGGCATTCCTTACCTGAAACTAACCAGACAAAGGGAATAATGGCAGTCTGCACTGCCACACACAGAGCTAGGAATAGTGCAGAATCTGTGCTGAAAATAATCATTTTAAAACATGTGGTAGAAATGGTGACAGCACAGAAATTGGCTTCGATCTTGGACCTGGTAGCGTGCAGGGAAAGCCGATTCCAGCCCCATTTACACAGCATTATACCTTGGGGGGGGGGGCTTGACTGAACACAAGTACAGATTTTTAAAACTAGAAACAAAACAAAAAAAGTAAAGATTTTTTTTACAAAAATGCTGATCTAATCTGCAACGCAGAAAACTCCTGCCAAACCAGTCCAATCTATAGAGTTAATAGAAATAAATTAATTTAATAACTGGAAGCTGCCTTCATTTCTTTTATCACAGACTTTATCACAAAACAGTGTGAAAAATAAATAAATATAGTATAATAATTTGTACCTTAGATATTACAGTCAGTAAGATGCCATCCTTGCTGCTGTGTTAAATGAAGAAGCCAAGTGAAGGCTAAGGAGACTAAACCAGGATCTCATAGCTCCCCTACAACTCAGATGACCCTCACAAGGATCTCTTTCACAACTCAGATACCTGATCTCTTTCACAAGGACCTCATAGCTTACAACTCAGATACCTGACCTTTTTCACAAGGATAGCTCCCCCTACAACTCAGATACCTCCCCCTTTCACAGGATCTCTCAGATCCCCTACAACTCTGATCTGATCTTTCACAAGGATCTCATAGCTCCCCTTACAACTCAGATACCTGACCTCTTTCACAAGGATCTCCTAGCTCCCCTACAACTCAGATACCCAAAGAACTTTCCATTGTTTTTGTTGAAGTTGCTCCATACGGTTTTAGAAATAGGTTAAATCTTCCATAGGTGCTTCTTATAAAATGCTACCAGTGCACAACAAACACCTACAACGTAAAACAGAAAAAAGAGTGTCCTTCCCCTCTTTCACATTTTCATTTAGCTTCCCATAGGTAATACAGAGCTAACCTATGGCAGTATCAGATAAAGGGACAGCGGTATTTGGATCATGAACTCTGTTTTCTTACAGATCCCACTGCAGTAGAGCTGCTGTTCTCACAAGAGCTCTGACATCACCTTCTGATTCCCTTTCAGCAGTACAACTATGAAGTTGGTCTTAAACATTTTAAACAATGGTCTATTAGGTGCAGACCTCTAACTTTGCATTAATACTCAGTATCCCCACCAACCCTCAGCTACACCATTAATCAAGCTGATTGAAAGTGTATTCAACTTAACAAGTAGCACTCCCAATGACATGGACCAAACAGACAGAAACATGTCTTTGGGGCAGTTTGTAATACCCATTTAACTTTCTAAATCCAGTTCTGTATTAAAGACATAACAGCTACCTGGAAATGGAGGCTATCCAGTATGAAGAGTCACAGCTCTCTGTTTCCAAGGTGTAGTGGATTCACACACAGCTAGTCTAGGAAAAGCTTCAAACACAAGGGTGGTTCTTCCAGAGAGACCAACAGAGAGAGTCTCAGTTCCCCTGTTCAAAATCACTGCAACTGTAGCTTAAAATAAACCTAGGAATAACAAGAGGGGCCAGTGATAGCAATCGGTATAGAAACCCTAGACAGTATTGATGCATCTTGATGGCAATCAGTATAGAAACCCTAGACAGTGTTACAGTATTGATGCACCTTGATGGCAATCAGTATTTATATCCCACACTGTGTAAGTGCATCTTGGCAAAAATACACACTTTCAAACAGTTTGACGGTTCTCAAATGTGCATTACATTAATCTCCACAGTCTCTCCCTGTGACAGCAGGGTTTCATTTGAAATGCTCTCTTATAAGCCAGCTGCTGCTTTAGAATTCTTCTATTTCTTAAAGAATACCTGTTTGCTATGTTTAGAAAGTGAACACAAGGAGCACTCCTGCTATACGTTTAGGCAGTGGCACAAACGATACAGTCAAATACACTTAGATGGGTTTACAGGTATTACAAGGATATTGTATGGCCCAGGGTGCCACCTGGTGGCTGCATATCATAACTGAATTATTTATTTTGTGAAATCTGAATGTTGTGCCCATGTCTTATGGGTATCAGAAGTAAAGGCAGGGTGGAAGGGAAACCCTTTTCCATAAAGATTCTGTACACTGCCCGTCATGCTGTACCTATGCACTACCCTTCAATACATACTTCAACTGCCAGTGTCCGAATGCTTGCTGATAGTAAGATTACATTTCAAATAAAATAAGAGATTAGTTAATAACTGCAGAAAGAGTAATCACTGCCCACTGTATTTCATGATTCATTCACACACAGCTAGCTGGAAATGGGGGCTATCCAGTATGAAGAGTCAGAGCTCTTTACACCCAAGAGCTCAACAGCAGCTGTCAGCATCCCTGGAGAACAAAGGCCAGCCCTGCAGTTCAGCTCACGGAGCCTGGCCCGCAGCTCAGTGAGATGAAACAGTCCCTGATGATTTTTCTTCCTTATCCAGTGAGAGCGTGAAGGCCCATGCAACACTCCCTGTATTCTGAAACTATGAATTGTTACATGGAAATAAACTGGAAACCTACACACTTTTTCTGATTAACACAGGCTTCCTAGTTTTACACAAAAAAAAAAAAAAAAAAAAAAAACACAACAACACAAATACAAGTACGGTTTGAAACGACGAAGGCACCCAGTCCAGGCAGAGCGAGCCTTTGGCAGGGTCAGTGGGGGACAATAAACAGAACCCACCTTCACAGTGTACCCCATACCTCACTAAATGCACAGTGGTATCTTCTATATAAACATCCAGATTAACAACTTGGGGCTCAGGTTTTGTTTCCAGTTGAACTCACAGAAAGACGTGGAATAAGTTCTGTGTGAACTCTTTGGAGCTGTAGACCAAACCCCTGCAGTCTGCACTGCTGACAGGGAGATTACTGCCAGTATCCAGGCTGCTCACTGCAGTAGCATCAGAAGGGTATCTGGAAACAGTGTTGCTGCTGAGAGGGGCTGGATGAGAACAGGGGGGGGTTAAGACAAGGAGGGGTCCAGGTGCTTCAAGACCCCCCCTACCAGGTGCAGACTGCCCGTCACCAGCACCTGCACAGCCCCCGCCTCTCTCAGAGCTCTGGCTGCAGAGCCAGCCCTGGGCTTGCTATCGCAGGGCAGCTGGGGGTCCCGTCCTTGTGTGATCCACTGCAGAGCGCTGAGGATACAGGGGAATACCAGGGGCTCGGCCCCCTGCCGTCGCATCCCCCTCCACCAAGGGCAGCCCCCCCGGCAGCAGCAGCTCCGCCCCCGGCCCCACCCCCTGCTCAGTCAGACGCCACCAGCTTTTCTGGTTGTCCAGGCAACGCGTCAGTATGTTCTCCACGGTTACGTTGAAATTCTGCTGGTCTGCTGAGTAGAGAATAGGATTAAAACACCTCATGTGGGAATCTTTGTAAGCCATCAGAAATGCAAACATGATTAGAACTCCAATTTATTGTTATTTTTGACATGGTTAAACGTTTATTAACCCTTTGCGGTCCTATGGTCGGACGCAGAAAACAGGTCTCTAATCATTTTTTCTCCAGAAAAAGCAGAGAAAACCATTCAACGGCCGAGTGAGACCGATAGGAAAAAAAAAAAAGGGCATATCTCATGAATACCGATAGCCCCGACACCACATAGATAACATGGACATAAACAAACAAAATAGCTGCTTCCGCATCCAGCGCTCAAAGAATATCACAGACATTTGCAGAGTTTTTTTTAGATGTTATAGTAATAAAATAACGACTTGGATCGCATTATTGAGGAGTTTGGTGATAAAACGAGTGATCAGGAGATGATTGATCAGTATGTACTATTATTAAGAGGTATTTGAAATATATAGTATATAATATATAGTGAACAAGGGGTGGGGCGGGGCTGGAGATGCAGTACTGAGTGTCCTGTTGATATGCAGTGCCTTTTAAACCTGTTTTACTGTGAAAAAAATACTTTTAAAACAGCGCGTCTAAAATAAACTGCGCGTGTGAAAATAAATTGGACCTGACGCGCCTGGACTGCTAAGGGTTAACAATTCTGAAGTTTACGGTCTAAACGTTTTAAACTATCCTTAGTATCAATACTATGAAATCACGTATCTATTTGGGTGAAGGTACAAAGGTATCCAAACCTCAAAATTGGTTCTGCAGTACTTTAAGAAAGGTGAACAGACTTATTTCTGATGTCTGTCATGTCCTACTCCCATTGTACAGAGATGTTAATAAAGGTGGTATGAAAATGGATTTTAAAGTGATACTGTACAATATTTTACTGGTTTGTCAAAAATTGCCCAGCACTAATACTGCATCCTTTCTTCATCGCCAGCAAACCCTCTAACCTGCTTGATGTTTTTAAACTGCAGGACAGGACCCAGCTGTAACACTCTATAGGCTGTCAGACCAGCTGGCAAATGGCTGCAAATTCTCTTCCTGTACAATGAATGAAATCAACCATCTCCTGATATTTGTCGGAGCTCACCTGCATTGCTAGAGGAGACAGTCTCAGGGATGTTGGGGCAGAAGACAGCGAAGTCAAACTGGCAAGGCTAGTGGGGGGGGAGAGAGAGAGAGAGAGAGAGCATAAGAAACACGCTCCTCTTAAACCTTTCTATTATATTTCATTGAAGTTACCGTTTATACTACACTACATGTCCCAAGAATCATGTTCAGTTTTACACTAAAATCGAATTTGCTGGTGTTGGTTTTCCACATTCTTCCACAGCACTCTAAAAAACACTCCCAGTTAACAGTCCAGTCCTCTGTACGGACAGCAGCATCCCTCCCAATGCAAGCTACCATTTTCTCTCCTGCCTGTCATTCCCACAGAGCCTGTAGGGGTCTCCCTCTTCCTCTCCTGCCTGTCAGTTGTGGGCTCAGTCATGAGTCTGTGTGTGGACCTCCCTGAAACCCAGTCAGGGTTCATAGAGTTTACAAAGGCATAGGGTCCGAGCTCCAGCAATACTCTGGAGAGCAGGCCCAGAACCACCAACGTTTGCACTGATATACAAGACTTTTACGTATCTTTTAATGGGAACGATATCTTTATACACAAAATGTTTTTAAAATACGTGAGAAACTGCGTACCTATGGAATAACATTTCTGATTAGTTTAACAGGGAAATCAGTGTTATTATTTCTCTTGTTCAAAGTGAAAGTTGGGAGCTCGAGTCATTCACACAAGCCTTTCATGTCTCAGACCAGCGGCTCTCGCACAAGGTGACGAATCCAGAAAGGGGTAGGTTGTGTCAGGGCCACTTTATTTTGTCTTTTCCAGATTCAATATTATGTTGGTGTATTTCATTTTTGTTTATTATGTTTGTGGATTTCATTTTTGTGTTCAATATTATGTATGAGCCAAGAAAGACTGACTCACTTGGCAGTTCAAAACAATCTTACTGATGAAACAGAAACAATCGCCGATCTTAACGGCTTCATTTTGAGAACTGAACAGCGCCGAGATGTTTTTGCTCTTCACTAAGCAGTAAGTCGTCTATGCCAGTGTTTCCCAAACTGTGTCGCAAAAGTGTCTTACCGTCCATTGAAGTGGTTTGTTTTGTTCAAACCCATCTCTAATGACACCGTACACCCTAAACTAACGCTAATTGGCTGCATTTTCACACACATTACGACATCCTGTTATCAGCGAAGTGGTTTTAGCAGACAACAGTAATGAGTGTGAAAATGCATCCAATTAGCGTTAGTTGGCGGTGTCATTAGCAATGGGTTTCCCATTCTGTTTTAATATATATATATATATATATATATATATATATATATATATATATAGTATATATACACAGTAAAGTATTCGCCCCTTGAACTTTGCGACCTTTTGCCACATTTCAGGCTTCAAACATAAAGATATGAAACTGTAATTTTTGTGAAGAATCAACAACAAGTGGGACACAATCATGAAGTGGAACAAAATTTATTGGATATTTTAAACTTTAACAAAAAAAAACTGAAAAATTTGTGCAAAATTATTCAGCCCCTTAAGTTAATACTTTGTAGCGCCACCTTTTGCTGCGATTACAGCTGTAAGTCGCTTGGGGTATGTCTCTATCAGTTTTGCACATCGAGAGACTGAAATTTTGCCCATTCCTCCTTGCAAAACAGCTCGAGCTCAGTGAGGTTGGATGGAGAGCATTTGTGAACAGCAGTTTTCAGTTCTTTCCACAGATTCTCGATTGGATTCAGGTCTGGATTTTGACTTGGCCATTCTAACACCTGGATATGTTTATTTGTGAACCATTCCATTGTAGATTTTGCTTTATGTTTTGGATCATTGTCTTGTTGGAAGACAAATCTCCGTCCCAGTCTCAGGTCTTTTGCAGACTCCATCAGGTTTTCTTCCAGAATGGTCCTGTATTTGGCTCCATCCATCTTCCCATCAATTTTAACCATCTTCCTGTCCCTGCTGAAGAAAAGCAGGCCCAAACCATGATGCTGCCACCACCATGTTTGACAGTGGGGATGGTGTTGTTGAGCTGTGTTGGCCAAACATGAGCTTTGCATTGTTTTTCGATTTTGGTTTCATCTGACCAGAGCACCTTCTTCCACATGTTTGGTGTGTCTCCCAGGTGGCTTGTGGCAAACTGTAAACGACACTTTTATGGATATCTTTAAGAAATGGCTTTCTTCTTGCCACTCTTCCATAAAGGCCAGATTTGTGCAGTATACGACTGATTGTTGTCCTATGGACAGAGTCTCCCACCTCAGCTGTAGATCTCTGCAGTTCATCCAGAGTGATCATGGGCCTCTTGGCTGCATCTCTGATCAGTCTCTCCTTGTATGAGCTGAAAGTTTAGAGGGACGGCCAGGTCTTGGTAGATTTGCAGTGGTCTGATACTCCTTCCATTTCAATATTATCGCTTGCACAGTGCTCCTTGGGATGTTTAAAGCTTGGGAAATCTTTTTGTATCCAACCGCTTTAAACTTCTCCACAAACAGTATCTCGGACCTGCCTGGTGTGTTCCTTGTTCTTCATGATGCTCTCTGCGCTTTAAACGGACCTCTGAGACTATCACAGTGCAGGTGCATTTATACGGAGACTTGATTACACACAGGTGGATTCTATTTATCATCATTAGTCATTTAGGTCAACATTGGATCATTCAGAGATCCTCACTGAACTTCTGGAGAGTTTGCTGCACTGAAAGTAAAGGGGCTGAATAATTTTGCACGCCCAATTTTTCAGTTTTTATTTGTTAAAAAGTTTGAAATATCCAATAAATTTCGTTCCACTTCATGATTGTGTCCCACTTGTTGTTGATTCTTCACAAAAATTACAGTTTCATATCTTTATGTTTGAAGCCTGAAATGGGCAAAAGGTCGCAAAGTTCAAAGTTCAAGGGGCACTGTATATATATATATAATATTTTTTTTTTTTTTTTTTTTTTGTTTATGTTTATATATATGATTGAAAATATAGTCTTATATATATATATAACAGCTGTACTGATTCAGCATATGTCAGTTATTAAAAGTTAAATGGACGTAACATGGTTTGAGTTCCATATGAATGTTTTAAACAGTCGGTAAGAGGTCCCGGGTCACTCACCACTAGGAGTTTAAGCAGCGCTGCAGAGTCTCGCTCCCCCGTAGCGTTAAACAGCAACACACGCACCACTGGCCCCCTGTGGAGAGAGCAGCACTCACATCTATCAAAAACACTCTCATACCAGAGGGGCTGTGTGGCTCTGTCACAGAACAGCCTTTCACCACTAAACAAGTTAACACACGCACCACAGTCCCCCTGTGCAGAGAGCAGCACTCACATCTATCAAAAACACTCTCATACCAGAGGAGTTGTGTGGCTCTGTCACAGAAGAGAACAGTGTTGGCACAGAGCAGACTGAACTGAGGCCTTTAGATTCAGTGTTTAATACGAGTATCTGAACCAAGATTAGGCCTGAACAGACAAAGAGCAACCCAATAGAGTGCTGTGCTTGTTGCTTTGTGAAGCTGGAGATCAATGCTGTGCTCACTCCAGGGAGAATACTAAAGGATGCTTTACTACAGGTAAGGTAGTCCAAGATCAGTGCTCACCTGGGTCATAGACGAGCAAGTAGAGCTGAAATCCATTTATTATTGTATTATTTTATTACTTTCCATTTTGATATACTAATGCAGTGTGGTTCATTTGAAGGTACTCACAGATTTAATGCATTGTTTTATTTGACAGGGCAGTGGTTCAGTGGCATTGCAAGGATTTTTCCACTACAACCAGCTTTAAAACCAAAAATATCTACATTTACACCACAATCCATGCCAATGCTGAGAAATAAAACTTTATCAAACTATTTCTACGCTCCAAAATGCCACTGGAGTTGCAAATGGCAGAGAAAATTCTTTATTTTCAGGATTGCTAGATCTACAGTAAGAAGCATGTTGCTCGGATGCCCAAAAGTTGCATATCAACACAGAGCTGTGTTCAATGCTCTTACTCTGCAGTCCTCTCCTGCTCTGCCGCAGCCTCTCTGAACCAGCGCACACAGGCCAGCATGCTGCGGGTGGTGTGAGCCCCGTCCACGAAGTAGGAGATTGGGCCGTTCCTTATGGTCTGACTCCGGCCATGCCACTTGGTGTCACGCAGCCCTGGCACCAGAGAGAGAGGGAGAGGGAGGGAGGGAGGGAGGGAGAGGGGTTACCCACTCAGCTCTGTGGTAACCATTATCAGAGCACCGCTCAGAACCACACAGATCCAGTGATTTTACAAACTCAATTCCAGAACAGCATCCAACATATGATTTCAAAAGAAAAGAAAGGTAAAAACCAGCAGGGACTATTTCTCCTCATGGCGCTACAGCAGACCCTACCAGCCAGGCACCTAGTGAGCTCAGGCGGACACCAGCAGGGCTGGCTTTGTCCTCCAAAGGCCGGTAGCTCTCTGACATCTACAATAAAGCTTCAATAAAATGAGGTTTGAGAATGCAGTGTTCTTTAGAAAATAAACACCTGAAGACAGCACTACAACGAG
Organism: Huso huso; assembly: GCA_036884735.1. NCBI lineage: Eukaryota > Metazoa > Chordata > Actinopteri > Acipenseriformes > Acipenseridae > Huso > Huso huso. The sequence continues at coordinate 3,638,824 of CM072695.1, forward strand.
CAGAGGTACGATGGTAACTCAAAGAGGACAGTCATGTTTAAAAACCTGGCGCACTGGACTGCACTGTGCTTACCTGTCACCATGGCTGGGGCTCTGGACTGCACTGTGCTTACCTGTCACCATGGCTGGGGCTCTGGACTGCACTGTGCTTACCTGTCACCATGGCTGGGCTGGGCTGGAAGGCTGGAGCCAGGGCAGGCCAGTGGCTCAAGAGCAGCTCCGTCTTCGGGAGGGAGAGGAAAGCTTCTTTAGAAAGAAAAGCAACAGAAAAGCCATTAGTTCTGCACTGAACCAGGGTTTATACATTTCATAATGTGAGAATACTCAGGGATTACTGAGCCTGCCACTATACATTGCTGCGGGAAGTGTGTATTTAAATAGAAAGGGAGAGCTGTTTAAAGGATGCCCTGTCCAGTGGTGTGTGTGAAGATGCTGCATGCTGATATTCATCATAATGCTGTACACTACTGTCTGGTACATGGTGGGAGTCCTAGTCTTAAACCTATATTATCCAAACTAATTGGGATCATGTGATGATCATAAAATCAGATTAGCACTGTAACATTTTTAACATGGCACTTGTAATTATAATCTTTTTAACCCCTCACCAGATAGGAGGTGTGGTTTACAAAGAGCACTGCACACAGCAGGGTATGTTGCCAGCATCTTCTGACTTGTACCTCTGGTTACCAGACAGCTGGGTGGATACAGGGATGTTTGTAGAATACAGGTTTTACTGTATATCAGAACATCTACTAATAAACTCCAACCTTTGTGAAGTTCAATCTGTAATCAACTGACGTTTATATGGAACAATACAGTTCAATCTGTAATCTAATTGACGTCTGTATGGAACAGTACACAGTTTAACCCTTTAAGGACCGGGATCATGTTAACACAATCATACTGAAGCACTTAGTTTTGATGACTTACAGGCTTGAAACACAGATCAATGGATAGGGGAGGGACTGACGTTAACTTCCTGCTAGTTTATTTTCTTCGTGTGACGTCACTGAGAGATGCATTTAGTGTCTAAATTTTAAAGCAGCCAAAGCAGAAACAAAACATCCCAGGAACTTGTTTAGAGCTAAATGTAAAAAAAGGGAAACACTGTAAATCTGACGCATTTGACTTATAATTATATTAGAACATTTATTCTGTCTCATGTCCTTTAATATATGTTTTTACAACATGTATCAATATCAAGAAACAAGTGGATATAAGCGTATACTATTTCATGAACTAAATGTATCAGGTACACTTTTTTTTTCCTTATTACTGATGATAATGAAATAAATAACTTGTTTTATTTATAAATATTTACTATGAGAAAATAAAATCGAGAGTAGTGTCCACTATTGCTTATAAAGACCCTTAGAATAAACATGTACGATGTCATCGCAATCACTCAGGTGAAACAACGTCTTGTAATTTGCTCAAACATCAATATTTTTCAACAAAACTTTCAGGAAGTGTTGTAAGGTCCCTCGGGTCATAGAACAACAGCTTTTTATACATGTATCTCTAAGTAGAACACATAATAAAAAATACTTAACTTTAAAAAAGTTAAAAAAAATAGTGTTGAAAAAAAAAAAAAGCAAAGTTGATATGGTTTCTGAAGTACTTTATAATATTCCCCAGTGTTTTGAAGAACAGACACCATTTCCATGATGCTGCTGTAAAAGAGAGTTTTACTGATTTTTTTTATAGGAAAGAGTCAAATACAGCCAAAAAACGTCTGGTCCTGGGGGAGCACCCACTGAAAAATGCTGGTCCTGAAAGGGTTAATCTGCCTAACTGATGTCTGTATGGAACAGTACACACGTACTTAACTTTGTTTGCAAGGTCATTTGTTGAGATACAGGATTTCACTTCTCTGTATTTCTGTAAAGGATTTTTCTCTAGCTAATTTAATAATGAATATTTTATCACACAGTAGTATGAAAATGTATTATAACACCTGCATGAAATGTTTTATTTCCGGTCAGTAATTAATGACATAGAAACAATAGGCACGTGTGTGTAAAATGTTAGACCACTTTGTGCTTTACTTAGGCATCTTAAACAACTTCTGAAAATTCTCATGCATTTTACCTTTTGTGGCTCTGTGTTAATTTTCTCTTACTATTTTTAATGAATTGCATGTGTGGACTATTAAAATTAGACAATCACTAATTTGACTATTTTGACAATTTTCTAAGATTTTCAGTTCCAGTGGATTGATTTCATATGCACAACAAATCCAGACAACAGAAGCAATGGGGTGTTCCAATACATTTGCACACGACAGTATTTGTCTGAAAAGCCCACGTCCCCAAACCCTGAGATGCTGAGTAAGGCAGTTTTACCGTGGCGTCCCCAGCGCTGGAGCCAGCTGCGGCACAGCTGCAGTGCCAGCGTGGCATTGGATCTCTGGTGCCCTCCTGCCAGCCCCAGCTGCAGATGCTGCTTGTCAGACTCGTACTGCTCCAGGTCCGGGCACACCTGCAGGTGGCACTGCAGGACAAGAGCGCTGTTTGAATACACCGAGGAGCCATGTAAAACAGAGCTCCTCAAACTGTTCCTAACTGGGAGCCCTCTCAAGTGACTTAGGTCTGCAGCAACACCGCTAACACACTCCCTCAGCAATGGATTATTGAAATACAGCTGTATCTAGATTGTTAACATGAGGAAACACAACTAGAACAAAAGTACTGTGTGTGCTTAAAGATGTGGTTGTTTCCCTCAGTTTGAGAGCTTCTACTCTAAAACACTAACACACAGCGGTACTGACGTGTGCCTCCTTCAGTCCTCTCTAACGGTGGAATGAACTGGAAGGGACAGGTTGGAACACGATCCAGGAGTGTACAGAGTTCAATCCTCGACTGAGACTCAATAAACAAACACTTAACCCCTGAACGAAAATAAACCAACCGAAAAACAAACATGTGCAGGGCCTCAGCGCTGCCACTAGTTACAGGAGGGAGTAGGGGTGCAAACTTCGACAAAGGCTCCAAGCTGTAATCTATTACGGCTTCTCTGGAAGTGCGGCCCGGCACATGTTTTCCAAACACTGTACAGTAATCCGGTGCGTATACAGCTGCAGTGGGACCAGAGTAAGGGCGGATATGTAATCAGTCAAATGAATAAATCCTGTTTTAAATATCATTATACACAGCTGTAACAATTACTATATTCACACAATTGTTTTGAGATTCAGCTTTTATCAGGGGGCTCCCCTAAATCCTTTGTTTAGAAAGATAGAGGGTATTAATGCTTGTGACAGGGTAGCAGTCTTCCATGTGGGTGCGTGCATTCGCTGCTGAGAGACAGGATGGAGATGGAGGTTGAAGTTGATAGGCCCCGCAGGCGAATAGGATTTATTTACATATCAACACACTAAACCGCTCACGTGACACTACCAGCAATGGCAGCGCACGGAGCACATACAACATAGTGTACAAAAACTTTGGTAGGATCTATAATCTCTGAACTAATCTTCTCTGTTCATTAATAAACTAAAGTTGCTGAAGTTGTTGACAGTTAAGGATACGCGGCGGATTACTGTATTGTTATATATTCAGAATCTCACCCCGATCTCCTGCGCTCGCTCTGCCAGCACCTTCATGGGGTTCTCTGGCTGCTTCACTGTGAAGGCTGGCACTCCAGGCTGGAGGGAGGGAGGGAGGCACAGAGGACCAGCATCAGTCACATGGTGGAGAAATGGAACTGACACAGCTGAACATGGAAAATCCATTCAGCACAGCACAATTAAACAGCAGGTGGAGCCCCTATCATGGGTAATATTCTAGGACACAGCATCCCTCGGAGTGTAATTGTTTGAAGTGTTTTACATAAGCAATAGCGATCCTGTTCCCAATCTGCAGTCTTCGAGGTTTTTTGACACCAGGCATTGAAAAAGACAAGTGTCAAAGACAACTGACTTTTCGTTTTTAAATTACGGATGCTGTTTCAACTGCCCGCCCTGCACAATCAGCTGCTATGCACTTTTTTGCAACCACAATCTCTCCAATATAATTCTTAATTTGAGTTTACAAACACATGTGTATATCCTTTTCATCACTCACAATTAACTTTACACCTCTAATCATATACAAAGACTGTGTAGCAGACATACAACAAAAGGATGTGTTTCTTCTTGTTTCTTAAAGTCAATGCTTTACAGAGTATCCCCTGTTGGCAGGTCTGGTCTTGCCGCCCCCAGCCCCCCTCTGAGATGCGCTCAAGCAGCACACCCCATATCCACTCGGAGGAAAGCGCATCACAGGCATGCAGGCCATGGGGACATGCTGGACGCTAGAGGAGTTACAACTCATTTTACCAGACAGGCACTGGAAAGTCTGCAAAATTTACTATAGGCTTGTCCTTGGCTTCTGTCTGCACAATAATAATGTGTTACGAAAATGTAATCCCCGACATATATTCTGTAATATACAAAAGCTGCCTGTTGCAAATAACATTCAGTCAAGTGACTTCTGACAGCAGGTGCCCACTTGGAAGGTGCTTCCCCATCACCTTGAAGATGCCCCCCTTCTGCCAGGCGATCTTCTCGATGGTGTCCCCGAGGATGCTGGTGTGGTCGACTCCCAGGGAGCTCACTCCACACACCCATGGCTTCCTAACAAGAGAAAAGAGAGCCATCACCACCAGGGGGCAGCGCAGTGCACCTGCATACAGTTATGCTTTAAAACAAATGGGATTGTTTAGGCCAAGAATAATGCATTTTCTTTTATTTAAAATAACTAAGTTTGGATGAAGCTAAAACTCTGAACCAAAACTCTTACAATGGCATGAAGTTTGTCTGCTTGCCTTTCATAGTTTTACCCCAATACTAATACCACAACAGTTCTACAGTTTTTTTGCATTGCTAACACTGATGCTGTCTCATGGTTACAGTGTTCTCAATGTGGGCCCCATCAGCTGGCATGTTTTCAATTCCTCCACATACGATAGCATTTGGGTTTTTCTTTCCCTGTACTTACTTGATGATGTTGGTGCAGTCATAAGCTCCTCCAATACCGACTTCTATCAGGGCTAAATCCACCTGCCCAGGAAAGAGCAAACACAGTTAGTGCATCTGTGCACACTGGCCAGCTCCCCTGCCTCATAGTCTGTACATTGCTAATACGTCTGGGAACCTCAACTGAAGCAAGTGTAAAGGTGAGGACAAAGTTAATGAAAAAACAACAACTTGCAGGTAGGAGCAGTTCTGTTACTGTTAATTGTAGTATTATACAATGGTATGATACAATGGCAAGGACCGTCCCCCTATTCATTTCAATGCGCTATGTGCCCTCACATAGACCATAGCAATCTGTTTTTCTTTTGCATTTACCTCATAACCACTGGCACTCCAGGCGTTGTGTCTTTGTGGGATATCAACACTTCTCAGGAGGTCGAAGGAACTTGGCTTCGCCTCGTGTAACCCCATGCCACATACCCGGTCATGCTATATTGCTTAATTAACTCTTTCAAGCAGACACCTTAACTGGTCCCAGTCTTGAGTAACCCTTATAAAAGTGTATCATAGTGGAATAAAAGCACAGTGAATGCATGGTAAAACATAGGTAAGCATCGTAAAGCACAGAGAGGTATGGCAAAGCAATACAAAAATCATTGCAATCCATGATGGTAAATGCAGTGTAACCATGGGGAAAGCATGAGGAAACCGCAAACAGATCATGCACATTTTTATAAGGGGAGCACCTATATATTTTTTATTCAGTTAGTTATTGTAGAGTTGATGTTTTGCAAAGGTACTACACTATGTGTGCAAATGTATATTGACAGATCAAAATATGTTTTACTTTATGAGTTGAAAGAGCGGCAGTAGACTCTGCATTTCAATACCAGTCACTCATACATCTCAAAAAGGGGGGTTTAAAGCTGTACTTAAAGTAACTCTCAGTTAAAAACAACAACACCACAAATATTGTTTGCATGACATAGCTTCATTAATTGCGAAGACATCTCGACCATTTACTGATGGGGATTTTGTGAAAGGCTGTCCTGCTTTGAATCGTATGACTGTGCAGCAGCGAAAATGTTTTGTGTCAATTGAAAAAATGTGTTTTCAGGATTGGCACCACTTTATGGGTGGTCTGTTTAACACAGTCTCCGAGATAAGGTTGAGAGTTTGGGTTTCGAACGGGCAAAAGCGGCAGGCATTGCAGCAGATGGTGCACCTTCGATGCCTGGCGAGAGAAATGGAATGATCACACATCTCAAGCAGTATGTGGCTGATCAGGAGGAACTGATCCTCCAGCTTCACTGTATTATTCACCAGCAAAATCTGTGCTTTGTTTCAATACATCGAAACACCGCAATCAGCTTTCTGATGGGAATCTTCAAGCTGTTATGCGGCTGGCAACACCTAAATTGGTATCCCAGAAGCCGTGCAACATGTCCCATTAACATAGCATCCACCTGGTAAGCAACGCCCTGGTTTGTTTTCGTGCTGGGATACTGAATCGAGCTACTTGAGTACTCGCGATTATTTTAATATATCGACAATCTTTTTGGTACTCGAGTACTCTACACATTAACACATGCATTCCAATATGACGCTGCATGTGGCAATGTATCTGCAGCGCTTGGAGAAGAATCAGCGTCTGTAAAGGCAAAATGCTTTACTTCAACACCTAAAAAAAAAACACCCAACCGTGTTTCTGAACAGAGGACGAGAAGAGTCAAGCGAGGAAGAGTCTTGGGAAGTAACATTTATAAGAGAAGTCGATATAATATAATACAATGCTGTTTTGGCACATATAATTTTTCATTTTGATGCCAACAGGAATTACATGTTTATTTTAGAACATAGCGGGGAATATAGACTTCTACTTTAGAAAGACTTTCGCTCTTACAATGTTCTTGAATAAAGCACAGTAGGCTACACTCCTGTCATTTTAAACTCCTGAATAGAAAAAAAAAGACCATTAGACACTAAGTTCTCCTGTAAGCGTTAACACCAAGTATTAATCTAAACTTTTACTAACGTGTGTTATCAAGCTTGTTTTCATTGTAAGGAGTGCACAGAACAGCATATTTTTTTGTTTGTTTTTTATAAAACGCTGCATCAGCCATAGCATTGCTGAATTTGTAATCCTGTACTACAGCACTATTTTTAGTTTATGGATTACTAAACGCTATTTACTAATTTGTTTGTTTGTTTATTTTTTATTGGGGTTTGTAAATCCCCTCCTTGTTTCTCCAGATGCAAGGAGAAAAAAAAAAAAAAAAAAAAAGCACGATGTCATGAGGTTTGGCCACTGGAGAGTTCATAGACAAAGCATCACGTGTCCTTTGCTGATCAGAGTGACATTCCGCTCACATATTGGTGAATTCAGCTAAATTTTTTTTTTCTAAAACTCAGTTATCGACAGCAAAGCTCAGAACTAAATGACTGCAGCAAAATATTAGATGTTAAAATGTCATTTGAAGCCATTTACACTAATTAAAAATAAATTATAATAAATCAGAAGAATTACATTTAACATTTTAATTAGTCTGAGAACAACAACTAGTACTTGATTATCAGAGCCACTCTGCAGTCCCTTATGAAAATGAAATCCAGTTGTATTTGTCAAGTATATAGTTTTTGGTTTTATTCATGTCCTGATTAAGGTTTTATTATGTAATTTTTTAGCTTAAAAAAGATTCCATAAATAGCAGTAGTACTATACTTTTTGACATAAGTATTGTTGTAGTTTAAAAAAATAAAAACAGTTAGCAGACATGATCGGGTTGGGGAGATTCTTAGCTTCTATTGCAGTGCTGGCATAATGTGTGTTTGTTTTGTTTGTTAACTAATTTGTGTTACAACTTATGTTTGCTTATGTTGAAATGTGTTCATGTGACAACAGTGATGCCCATATCACAATTAAACTGCCTCAGTGAATAGTGAGCAGTTCTGTCAAGAAACAAGTGTTGTCAGAAAACTTATGACTTTGTTTGTCTCGCACAGAAATGGTTGAGTATTTTTGTAATGCTAAAATAGACCTAAAGTACAGACTTGTGTTCATTTGAAGTGAACAGTATTTGTTTGAGTTATTTTTGCATATTGCAAGTTAATGATTTGTGAAAAGGTCAAGTATTTTTGTACTGCACAAAACAGACCTACAGTAGCGACTTTTTATGTTCATTTGAAGTGAATAGTATTTTACTGTAGTTGTGCATATTACAAGCTAACCATCTCAGAATTATGCGAGAAAGCATTTTCTGATTAATAAAACTCAGAATGTAAATTGTGGTCATGTAGTGTTGACTGAGTGAGTTGCCACTTGCTATTTAGCTAGAGATCATCAACAGAGTAAGACAACCAAACCAGTACTGGAGAGGTAAGATTAAAGGATATAATCTAGTATAGTGGGGGTGCCTTGTGTTTTATTTATGGTTTTTTCTGCATTAAGCAAAAAATAAATACTGTTAAAACCGGTGTATAAGTCGCACCAGTGTATAAGTGTGCCCCCGCCCCCTTTTTGAGACAACAATTTCAGGGAAAAGCCTATAGGTCACACCAATGTATAAGTCGCTCCCCCCTTTTTAGGATCCCGTAAAAATACCTAGAAAATACTTATACAAAGGTTTTTACAGTAAATGCAATTAATCGAAATTAACAGATTACTCGATTAATCAAAATTAATAATCAAATTCATGTTCAATTATTTAAATATTCGCTCAGCACACCTCTAGTTTGTTTAGTCAAGCTATTTCTACATGCTGTCAAACACCCACAGGCTCTCTGAAACTAAACAAGCATTCCACAATGTTGTGTTATATAAAAAGACCAGGAACAATTGCATTTTATTTTTGTAGAAAGCTTAAAATAAACTAACCAGTTAACAAACATTTATTATCAAATGATCTTTGACTGATTCTGAATACAGTCGTTCTTATAAAAAATAAAAATAAAAAAAACAACAACACCACACCCCAACATATAGATTAAAACATATTACTGCATTAGTGGTCCTCAGAAGCGAGTTAAGTTTTCAATCTGGCCCGGCCAGCTAAAAAAGTTGTGCACCACTGCACTAGGTAAATCCGAGTAAATGTATTTAATTGAAACATGCAAAAGAAAGTAAATGCTTATTTTTGAAAAGATCCACCAGGAGGCGGTATTGAGAAGGCATTGAAATCATTTTTTCTCTCAGTGCGATGCTGTTGTTTCAGCAGAACAGAGGGACGGGAGTAAAAAAAATCTATTCAATGTCGTCTCGGACTGCTTTACTTTTTCAAGGTCTGTGATGTGCAGAAGCGACTTTTTGTGTTTCACTATAGTGTTTACAAGCCGCTACAAAAACATTATTTAAACTAAAGAAGTCAGGGCGAGTGTGTATATTGACAGATTTCCCAAGCATGTTTTTATTTAGATAGTGGTTTATTCCAGCTCGGAAAATAATGTATCTTGAAATTGTGGGCATTTCGTACATTTCCATAGAAATCTCGTAGTATTTTATTAGGATTTTCTTAAGATGTGCATTGTCACCAGTTTCTGTTTCAATTGGTTTCTGTTTTAGCCAGTCCTGAAATACAGCCATTTTTTGGGTAATTTCTTCCCCTTTTGCCATCATCCAGTTTATTTAATTGTTCTTCATCCAAACTGGCTTGTCTACTTATTATTTTAGGGATATTTTTGGGGGGTGGTTCAGTATCTTCAGAGATATACATATTTTCAGGTAGCTGGTCACTCAGTTTCATAGTTACTGTAGCTCTGTAACTGTAAACAAGATGGCTACCGGTACTGTACATTCTGTGAGGCAGCGCAGTGATTTTGAATATGTGACAAGGCTCCAATTGTCAGTAACCATCCAATACACGGACAGCTAGAACCTTGCTCGACCAATCACAATGCACATTTCACATTCCATTGCCAGACCTGGATTATAATAAGTATTATAATGACATCACCAAAGGTGTAATTCCTATATGAAGAACGTACTGCTCCAAGGTATCCATTATCCAGCATCCAATAATAAAACAAGCCAGCCACAGTCCTACATAGCAGTACTCCATTAAGGCTGGCTTTTCTATATAAAAACACCTTGCCCCAGGATAATGCCAAGTGTACCATATTGCATGGACTTATGTCTCTTAGGAAAAATAGTTGAATTTCGCAAACTACACAATAAATACATCACCTCCTCTGGCTTTTCCCCCAGATGCAGCTCGTGTATAGCATGGAAAGTTTGTTATCTTGATATAACTTGTGGTCACAACAAAAGGAATGCATTTGAAATGTATCCTTGAGATCCATACTTTAAATGTGTAGAAATCCCACAAAACAGTTTTTAAAACAAATGTAAATTCTTTGACAAACAAGTCCTTATAAAGGTCTTCATAACTGAAAGAAGTCTGTCCATGACTTTGACCAGACTAGTGTGTGTAGGGCTTCAACATATTTTAAATACATGTATCCATAACTAATAAATAAACTTGCTAAATGTAAGCGGTGTGTGTTCGATATATTTATATTGGGTGATCAAGTTTCCTTGAAACAACTGCCTATATCTTCTACTACTGTTGCTTAAATGAACTAAACAAAAACAAGAAACAGCTTTAGCAGTTTTCAAATTCCTGCTGTCTTGCCTACAGAACCACCTTTATACAGCGTTGGCAAAAAAAAACTGCTTCATATTTCAGCTCAAGATTACATAACTAGCCTGTAACTTGAAATATTTTCTCACAAGTTACTGATCCCAAAGGCCCCTTTATCAAAGAAACTGGCATGAGCTGGTTGCTCTTCGCACACAAACCCTCACCGTGGCACGGTGTGTGGAGAGAGCTGGTTAGCACACAACCCCTCACCGTGGCACGGTGTGTGGCAGAGCTGGTTAGCACACAAACCTCACCGTGGCACGGTGTGTGGCGAAGAGCTGGTTAGCACACAACCCCTCACCGTGGCACGGTGTGTGGAGCAGAGCTGGTTAGCACACAACCCCTCACCGTGGCACGGTGTGTGGCGAGAGCTGGTTAGCACACAACCCCTCACCGTGGCACGGTGTGTGGAGCAGAGCTGGTTAGCACACAAACCCTCACCGTGGCACGGTGTGTGGAGCAGAGCTGGTTAGCACACAAACCCTCACCGTGGCACGGTGTGTGGCGAGAGCTGGTTAGCACACAAACCCTCACCGTGGCACGGTGTGTGGAGAGAGCTGGTTAGCACACAAACCCTCACTGTGGCATGGTGTGTGGAGCAGAGCTGGTTAGCACACAAACCCTCACTGTGGCACGGTGTGTGGAGAGAGCTGGTTAACACACAAACCCTCACCGTGGCACGGTGTGTGGAGAGATCTGGTTAGTTCACTGTGGGACGGTGTGTGGACATGGTTAGACACAAACCCTCACTGTGGCACTACCACCATCATTTTTCTTTATTTTAAATCTACACACATAACAAAAATAAAGAATAAAATCAGCAACTGGTAACAATTATTCTGAAACAATCAAAAACTAAAGTGCAAGGAGATCATAATGTGTGGGGTATCTGTGCATGTAAGAATGACCTGGACTTGGTCCATGGTAGTATACACCAGCACGCTATGTGTACGGGACAGAAACTAGTGGAGCCATTTGAAGGATTATTATAATAAATGTCTGTATCGTGTGCAGGGTGTCTTACTAAATCTTTTGCAGTTCAGGTGATAAAACTGTGAAGTAAAGCAATTAAACAAAAAAAAGAGTTGTTTTGTTTTTCCTTTTAAATCGTGCTGCAGTGTTTCATGCATGGAATGGCATCTGTACACAGGATATGACTGGAACGGAATGGTTCATTTCAATAATGAATGTATACTTCTGTATACTTCTGGTAACAGTTCTTTCATGCACTGAATGGAATACATAGGGGGTGAACAAAAACAAAGCATCCCTGGGGGCACCTGTGATAGAATGGCTTGTAACCATCAAGAACAATGGATATGTTAAAAAGCATGAGAATCACAGAATACAGCCTTGTACAAAATGATTATATTATAAAAGACAGTCCGTGTTGGCGCAGTCTGGGAGTGAGGGTGGAACAGTGTCATTTACTGAACAATGCAGCCTGCTACACCCTGAAGCCCCCCCTATTAAAGCACCCCTCAAAGCCCTTACCTTCTCCTGCAGGAAGACGTGGAAAGCCAGGATGGTGAGGAAGCGGAAGTAGGCCGGCATGGAGCCGTAGTGAGCATCCTGGGAAAGGAAGCAAGTCATTTCATTTAGAACACTCATCTACATCAAAAAAGACAACCACAATGTTAACCCACTTGAGAATGCCCAGTATCCATATTAAGCACAATCTAATGTCTGTTACAGTCTCAAACTCTCTGTGAGCGACTGGTGCACAATGTAGAGGTGCAATGAGGAAGTGCAGAGACAGGAGGTCATTTGCTGCCGGTTTGGCAATAGCTTTTATTTCACACAGGAACTTTAGAACAGGCAAGACCTGAACCGACTATAAACAAATGAGCTTGACACCCGAAATAACAAAAAAAAAAAAAAAACACCACTCCCTTGCATATACTGTGCAAGGTAGAAAGGAATAAATATATATTCACTACCTGGCAACTGCTAAAGTAAAATAATTACCCAGTACCATACAGCTATAAGGCCAGCAAGCTGAAGTCAAGCTTACGCCTTGCTTTCTCCCCCCCAAATGGAGCCTAGAGCCTGCTCTGTATAGAACAAGCCCCTCCCAGATTATACCATATGCAGCAAAGGATATAATAATCCTTATTGTCAAATCATTTCTTTGTTATAATACATTTACATTCTGTTTTCAGGAACCCGTGGTCCCAAAAACAGACCCCTCTAACCCTGTTCATAGAACAACATCTGGCAAGTATTTGCATACTAAACTTTAATTACATTTTTACCAGTATTTTAAATGTTTACATTGCAGTTTAAACCGAAATTGTAACAGTTTCATTCTTTTTGTAATACGGTACATCAGAGATGTTAACAGTCCTTTGCTGTACTTAGTTAGCAGGATATAATAATACATGTCAAATCATTTCTTTGTTATCTCCTCCTCTTCAATTTGAAATACCTCGAAAAACCCCAAATATTACATTTAAGTATATTATATGTTTCCAGACTTCTTCAAATCAAACCCCAAAGCCAGCACTTTGTTCCAGTGACTCTTCACTCCCCAAAGCCAAAAGCTTCAAGCACTTTGTTCCAGTGACTTTGGGGTTTCAAATCAAATCTGGAAAAGCCAGCACTTTGTTCCAGTGACTCTTCAAATCAAACCCCAAAGCCAGCACTTTGTTCCAGACTCTTCAAATCCTCACACTTGTACTCGCTATGAGCAGCTGACATTCTTGGTCAAGGAAGAAGCACACATCGATGAATATGTAATTTGCTTCAATACTGTCTCTGATTCTTCAAGCTTCTTGGACAGGTAATGAAGGCCAGAAACATACCCTGTGCTGAGGGAGCCATCTAGCAAGAGCCATGGGAAGTGCACATGACACCTTTGTGCACAACACAGTGGGGTTCATTGATGGGGGAAGAAATATGTACATATTAATAAAAATTTTCCCTCTTACAAAATTTTAAAAAGAAAATACCATGTTCACAATTTTTCTTTTTGTTGTGCTTGAACTGAAGGGTGGCACATTAAACAGAGGAGGCACATTACTAAAGCTACACTGATTGATACAAAGAATATACAATCCCCACGAGGCTTCCAGAATACCATTGTAGGAACTGCAAGTTAAAGGCTAGAAACTGCAGTTAAATGTTTGTTTAATAGACACAAACAAAACCCAGGAACAAAAAAAGTGAGGCCAAAATAAAAGGTTAGTGTTTTTAGTTATTGGATCTACTGGTTAAAAAACACAAATGTTTATTCTTCATTTTGAAAAATAATGAACCAATTATCGTTGATAAATGCCTATACGATAATCGAATAAGAAATTAGGGTGTTGTTTCAGGCTGAACAATAAGGAGTTGTATTGAACTGTCCAATCAGAGAGGTGGATGCAGTTACTGGGTGGAACATGAATGATTAGCTGATTCACGTTTGACAGTGTTTATGACAAGCGATCTAAGAGTTGGAGAGTGTACTCAGCGGAGAGTGTAAGTTAAGTGCGTAATACATATTTAGATTTTAATAATTTGTTTAAAATGAAACACCGCACAAACTCTGCTCACAACCCCCACACAAAGGATTTCCTGTTCCGACCTGTTCCTATCCAATTTTAAATAACTTTAGCATAACAGAGGCAGAAGTGTTAAAGGGACTAGGAGCTCTTAAAATAAACAAATCCCCTGGGCCGGATGAGATCCTCCCAATAGTCCTCAAAGAAATGAAAGAAGTTATTTACAAACCGCTAACCAAGATCATGCAACAGTCTCTTGACACAGGGGTTGTACCGACAGACTGGAAAATAGCAAACGTAATACTGATCCACAAAAAGGGAGACAAAACCGGAACGAGGTAACTACAGACCAATAAGCCTGACTTCTATTATATGTAAACTTATGGAAACTATAATAAGATCTAAAATGAAAAAAATTACCTATATGGTAACAATATCCTGGGAGAAAGTCAGCATGGTTTTAGGAAAGGGAGATCGTGTCTAACTAACCTGCTTGATTTTTTTGAGGATGCAACATCGAAAATGGATAATTGCAAAGCATACGACATGGTTTATTTAGATTTCCAGAAAGCTTTTGACAAAGTCCCGCATAAAAGATTAATTCTCAAACTGAACGCAGTAGGGATTCAAGGAAATGCAAGCACATGGATTAGGGAGTGGTTAACATGTAGAAAACAGAAAGTACTGATTAGAGGAGAAACCTCAAAATGGAGCGAGGTGACCAGTGCTGTACCACAGGGATCAGTATTAGGTCCTCTGCTATTCCTAATCTATATTAATGATTTAGATTCTGGTATAGTAAGCAAACTTGTTAAATTTGCAGACGACACAAAAATAGGAGCAGTGGCAAACACTGTTGCAGCAGCAAAGGTCATTCAAAATGATCTAGACAGCATTCAGAACTGGGCAGACACATGGCAAATGACATTTAATAGAGAAAAGTGTAAAGTATTGCATGCAGGAAATAAAAATGTGCATTATAAATATTATATGGGAGATACTGAAATTGAAGAAGGGAACTATGAAAAAGACCTAGGAATTTATGTTGACTCATCTAGACAATGTGGGGAAGCTATAAAAAAGGCCAACAAGATGCTCGGATATATTGTGAGAAGTGTTGAAATTAAATCAAGGGAAGTAATGTTAAAACTTTACAATGCATTAGTAAGACCTCACCTAGAATATTGTGTTCAGTTCTGGTCACCCGTTATAAAAAGGATATTGCTGCTCTAGAAAGAGTGCAAAAGAAGAGCAACCAGAATTATCCCGGTTTAAAAGGCATGTTGTATGCAGACAGGCTAAAAAGAATTGAATCTATTCAGTCTTGAACAAAGAAGACTACGCGTCGATCTGATTCAAACATTCAAAATCCTAAAAGGTATAGACAATGTCGACCCAGGGGACTTTTTTGACCTGAAAAAAGAAACAAGGACCAGGGGTCACAAATGGAGATTAGATAAAGGGGCATTCAGAACAGAAAATAGGAGGCACTTTTTTACACAGAGAATTGTGAGGGTCTGGAACCAACTCCCCAGTAATGTTGTTGAAGCTGACACCCTGGGATCCTTCAAGAAGCTGCTTGATGAGATTCTGGGATCAATAAGCAACTAACAACCAAACAAGCAAGATGGGCTGAATGGCCTCCTCTCGTTTGTAAACTTTCTCATGTTCTTCTTATATTCTTATATCGTGGAGCCTAATTAACCATTAACCATTCAATCAAGTCTCCAGCCACATTCTCACACATATTATGGCAGGGAGGATTTTAACTCCCTCCCTGCCAACAAGTGGCATAGCTAGGGGGACAATAAAACAGATCAGCCATGTGCAAAAGATCCATGACCCCACACCCCCGGGACAAAATCCTTGCTACGCCAGTGTTATTAACCATCATAAAAAATAAATTTAAAAAAAAAACACCCACCCCCGAAATAGAACCCTATATTTACACCACACACATTTCACAAACTTTAAAAGGCATGACTCAAGAAGGGTCTCATTGATCTAATACAGTGGAATGAAAGACACAAGAGTTCGTTGCTGGATTAATAATACTTCTAGATTACTTCTAGATAATTATTACCTGGGTTGCTGAGTCTGTGAATTATAACACAGCTAATTTAAAATGACTAAATCTGTAAAACAAAAACAACAAAACACACAGAATCTAAAACGTTTTACTTAAAGGAAATACTGTGTTACACCTAAGTTATGGGTCATTCTATGCATTATAACATAATGCATGTGAAATCATTTTCTAAACAGATTATTTGAATTGAGTCTTCCACAGGCCAAACAAGGTTTCAGGATGTAGACTGGTCTGCCCTGCAGATGAATCAATACCACGTGCTGTAAATTGAGAAATTATTGGCTCAGACCTAATCCTTCCATACACACCTACCTTGGTTTCATCCAATCGGTTGTAGACCTGCCAGAAGTACTTGGTGAAGAGCTCTTTGCTGATTGGCTGTCCATTGATTCGGATTCTCTCCCGGACTTGTACCAAATGTGGAGAACTTTATGGAAAAACAAATAAAAAAAAGCACAATAACTTAGAGCAACTCCGAGGCAAAATGTTTTCTATAGGCAACTGTGTTACAGAAGTGGACTTGGTGGTGGAGCCAGCCCTGGACTTCATTAGAGCAGTTTAGAGCACCGAGGAACCGCCCGGGATTGCATCAGCCATCTGTTCTTGGGGCTAATCCCACAATACCACAGATATGGGGCTGCAATCCCCAGTGCTGCAAAATGCTCTAATACAATCCATCTGTTATCCAGACTGGTATAGGTTCTTCAAAGCATCAAAGCATTAGATAATGCATTTACAAAAACAAATTATTTTATGAAAGTAATGAATACTTGACTGTCTCTGGTCACACAAAATGTTTTAAATCCATTGCAAATGTCAATGCTTGTGTCTGCCTTTCAGGTATGTGTTGATTCATTGCATCCTGAAACCAACACCAGCATAAACATAAGATCTTCTTCGTATACCGCGCACATTGTTTTCACACTCTTATAAGTATGACTTAAATTTTTCTGTGTTTATTTAACGGTTTGCCTTTAAGTCTTAAGCCTCTACATCCTAATTATGAGAACATTCTGTTAAATTAGCACAAAAGAACAACACAACACGAAATGGACATATTGGAAGCTACCTAGTTCCCAGGCAAGTGCGAGAACAAAATGCAAGTTAAAGTAGCATCTGGGGGAAGTGATTAATGTCACTGCTTGCTCTGGTGATCGAATAATGAAGAAAGTGAATCAGCAAGCCAATCAGGACACCAAGGTAAAAAGAAGCGACTTTGTTTAGTAATTAACAGTTTATTTAAGATATTGAATCGGCTCAAAACACGGTCACGTGAACAAAAATAAAAATCTAAAACTTCAAGCCCTAGTTCTTTAAGTTTCAAAATGGTGTATCTACCTATCTTTCTAGTGCCACATTTTTTACCAGTTTTTCTGGCACTTACTGTCGTTACAAGTTTAGTAACTATAATGCTGTCATCTTGGGAGGACCTTTTGTTTCTCCACGTTTTCTCTCTTCCTTTACAAGAGAGCGCTGTTGTTTTATTGATTACGGATCAAAGACAGCTAAAATGGTTACTGTATTCCTTTGAATTTAGGACGTACCATTTAAAACCATATTTTTCTTATAAGAAGAGCCCTGTGTAAGGGTGCTTAATACAGGTTTGAGTCCATTGCTGGATAAGAAAAATGTGGTCGCTGGTAACGTTAGACAGGTGGACGCTTAATACAGCTAAATAAAAGCACAAATATCATTGGGAGGAATTTTAAGTGGTCACTTAGACCAGATGGTCGCATGAGCAGGCTTGAGTATTATAAAATGTATTTTTATTGACAACATGACTATATAAAAAGTGAATGAGATATATGACTGTCACGGATTGCTCGTGTGGTGACTTCACACCAGGAACTGAATGACACACAGCTGTACAGTGAATGCACTGCTTGCAGCGGTTTATTAAATAAAAGGTTTAAACAGAAACAAAGCACTTCACAAAACAAAAGGCACGATGGCCAAAATAAAAGACAAACAAAACACTAACAACAAACAAGTATCGTGCTGGTAGTTCCAGCACAAGTAGCAATCGTTTTATTATAGTTTTCTCTCCTCTCTCTCCCGTACCTCCTCGCTGTACACCCAACCCTCTGTGCTTGAAGCACTCACTCTTTTATGCAGCTGTGCCGAGACTCGATTGCTAATCAATCATTCACTTGAATCTCGGCACAGTCTGCACGTGGACTAATTGTGCATTTCCTGTGCCCCCATACAAATACCCACTTTAATCTGCACGTGAAGGGATTGTGCAATCCCTGTGCCTAAATACAAATATACATTTTAAATCACCTGTGTCCTACATAACCCACACTCTGTGCACCACTACATACACACAACACATAACACAAAAATACACACAGGAGCGAGGCACCCCGCCACAATGACTAATTTATTTTAAACAAATTATTAAAATCTAGATATGTATTACGAACTTAACTTACACTCTCCGCCGAGTACACTCTCCAACTTTTAGATCGCTTGTCATAAACACTGTCAATCGTGAATCAGCTAATCATTCATGTTCCACCCAGTAACTGCAGCCACCTCTCTGATTGGACAGTTAAATACAACTCCTTATTATTATTGGTTGTTATTACGTTATTAATAATACTGTCCTTTTTATACGCAAGTGTCAATGGGGTTTCTCATGCTAATTCCTTGTTCCGAAGGGCTGCCTGTCACTCAGAACAACAATGAAAGAACAGAGGGAATAAGTTATTTTAATTTCTATTTTAGGCTTTGCCCATAACATATATATTATGTGTTGTTGTGAAATCCAGCAAGGCGACAGTAGAGTGCACGATAAGTACGCATTACAAAACAGATCAAAACAATGTGAAGTGTGTGTGTGTCCGAAGAGGAGAATACCAATCTACTGACAGATCAAACAGCTACGTGTGCCTCATCATTGTCTTTTCAAAAGGGAAGCATGCTGACTCTATCAAACTAATCATTGTCTTTTCAAAGGGAAGCATGCTTATTCTATTGAACTGCTTGATCTTATTTGAATTAAAGATGTGCCTATGATGCGTTTAAAGATGAACTCCCTTTAAAGGCACGTTGTATACCTGTTGTCTCAGTTTCCCAAGATTTTGTTAGGACGTGTTTGTGAAAAATTAAATATTGCGATGGATCCCTTGTGTTTAGATTTGAACTGAAATTTCTATACTGTGCCACAGCACATTAAATTTGTTTTGTAGCATGCCTTTGATCAAGCTTAAGTTTTCATGAAAATACAGGTTAGTATTAGCTTTATATCCACCAAAGCCAGAGACTTCTTCAGATTCTTATCTCAGTGTAAAGGTGTCTTGAGAGCTCTCGCTCTCTCTCTCTCTCTCTCTCTCTCTCTCGCTTGAGTACAGAACTGGTTAGACATTTGCCCTTCCTTGAAATAAAAGGCCAGTGATTACAGGGCACAGTCCAAGTCTCAGAGCTTTCTTCCTGCTATTAAGATATTTATTCACTAGCACAGACCAGTGATGCAGTATTTAGACATACAGTAGTAGTTTAAAGAAACAGTAATACGATTAGACCAACATGTGATAGCACAAACCACACGGATACAGTCTTCTTGTCTAAGAATGGCAAAAAGAAAAAAAAATTAAAACACGTGTTCCTATTTACAGCGTGACACAATTTACATTCGGGTCTCACTTTATAAAACCTGCAACACTCACCTGTAAAAGCCAGTCCGAAGGCCGCAGTTCCTGAGAATGTGTTCGCTGAATGCGCAAGTCGACCCCTTGTGGGGAAAAAAAAAGACTATTAAAGACAGGGCTAGGAGGTGCAGCATGCTAATTCACTAGGCTCTCTTGTCTTTCACATCACAAAACAACCACACAGGTCTTCACAACTGTCCGTCTCTACGTGAGAGATCTAGCAGTGAATCTGAGGGGGCGCCGGTCTGGTGGCAGTAGCAGGTTTGTTATAATTGAGCTGCAAGGAGCCCTTTTACTCATTCTTGAAATATAAGACAGGTCATTATGGTGAGCCTCCGAGTCTGGGCACTGCCACTGTCCCACCAGAACATTCCCTGCTTCAGTCACCATTGCAAGCAGTCCCCTATCTTGTTACATGCCCAGTATTAAATTCATCTTACCTTCCCCTTCGTTCCCGTCACATGGATAATATTGAGCTGATCCAAATCTTCTACCTGCAAGACACATGGGCTGACTGATTAAAGACCTTTAAAATAGCATGGAACTACACTGACAGCAGGAACAGTTAAATGAAAATGATTTTCAGCCATGAAGACCTGCAATGTTTAAGCAACCTGTACCTTCCCAAAGCACCCTGCTCCCCCGCTTCCCTGGGGGGCGCTGTGGGACTCACCCTGAGGCCAGTGCGCTGCAGGAACAGTCTCATGGCCTCTAGCTGCATTTGTGGCTGTCCGCGCTCCCGCTTCACCAGCTCCAGGTAGTTGGCATTGGTCTGGAGAGTGTTGAGGGTGCACACCGCGTCCTGCAAGCACAGCACAGGGGGAGGGCTCAGACCTGTCTGATATGCCATTAGTAAAGCAGCTGCTCTAACTATTACTAAAGACAACTGTGGCGAATACCAGTGTACGTGCACATATACACACGCACACACACCTCATACACATGTGGAGTTACAGGAATCCATGTTGATATCAAATTACATTTCACTTGTGGAATGTACATTTCCAATGTGCATCATATAGTATGCACTGAATTATACCAACACTATTTTCCAAATGAAAATATCCTGAAGCAGAGAGAGAAAACCAAACACACAACAGGGTGTTTAAATATGGTCTACTATCTGCACCCACACCAAAGTGAATCACTTCCAAATGCTCAGAGCTCTGCTGTGCAACACATGTTTGTATAGCACTGGTTAGCCAATGAGATTGCTCCTTCCTTCCCAGTGTACACCCTACACGTTTCTGTGAACATACATGTGCTGCTTATAAAAAATATGAAAGACAACACAAAAAGTTACAAAACCGACACCATTTCAAGTTAGAAATTCCCTTTCTTTGAGTATGGTTTCCTGTTTGAATGAACGTGGCCATACCTCGTTTGACGTTCGTTAGTTATTGAATGTACATGATTAATTAAGACAGTAATGTCAGTCACAGAACGACAGCAGTCACTGGCACTAGCGAAAGCCGCGAGATAACGATGAAAACCACGTGTTTACATTACAGTACAGTATGTTATGTATAGAAGTAATTGTCCCAGTTAAAAAAAAAAAAAAAAAAAAAAAAAAATCACAAATATTTGCAGTGGCCCGAAAACAAAGAAGAAATTCTGAAACATCAAGAGCGGCTATACTGTGTGTGTGTATCTAGCTATCTTTATATATATATATATATATATATATATATATATATATATATATATATATATATATATATAATTTTGATCCGCATATTGAATTCCTTAATGGTTCATGATTTAAAAAAATGTTTTTACAATTGTTACACAAGCATAAATCGATATAAGGGGGTCTATATCTTGCGAAGCCGACGATTGGCTGACAAATGACTTGAAGTTAAATGATATGGTCATTGGCGGGCTAGTGATACTTTGACCATATAAACTCGCGTTATACAATATACACTAACTTCTCACACACAGGTTAATAACAAACTCTGTGTATCTAGCTCAACGTGATGTTTTTGTAATGAAAAACTTACTATATATTTATTTTTGTTTTAAAAAATAATGTCACAAAACTTCAGATGGGCACCGCTGTATGTTGTAATTCTATCGTGAATAACGAAATAAACAAATTAACAAAATGAACTGGAATGAAGGGGAAACATGGTAAACACGTGTAATCTGCATGAGTTACCAAAACATGTAAGAATAAATAAACGCCACACGTGTAAATGCAATTTTAAAACTATATCGACACTGGTAAACAAAACAATAAAAATCGAGTACAAAAGAAAATGATTAGGCGTTATATACAGTCCTATGAAAGTGTAGACTACAGACTCTGCACTTGCTGCTTTGTGTATCGGTAACTTACTACCGTAGCCTCCGCGCACATGTATCAATACTACCATGCACGGCAACTTGTCTCTCTTTGCTGATGTAATCTTTTTCTCAGTTTCGTTACATGTCAATACGGTCCCCAACCACTGCCCGCCGCAGTAAATTCCACACATCGCTGTCCTACCTGGTACTCCATCCTGGGAAGTCGCGCCGGTTTCGTGCTGTAGCTCCTGCCTGTGTGCTCGGTGCTTCTCCGGGCTGCTCTGGCCCAGATCTGCCGCAGGAGGAAGCCGGTAAGCAGGGAAGAATCACAAACACGAAACGAGCGCGCCATCATGGGGCAGCTGGGTTGACAGGCAGAAGTCAGAAGCAGATACGTCAGCGCTCTCCGCCCCCTTCTCGATTCTTTTTTTTAATATATATTATTTTTGGAGCGTATTCCATCTCTATAGTTTGATGATTAGCGCCCTCTGTCTGTTGTCATTAGTCGTTTTTATTTTTCTCTATAACGTCTTAATTTATTATTATTATTATTATTATTATTATTATTATTATTATTATTTTATTTTATTATTTATTCCTTATCCAGGGCGACTTACAATTGTTACAAGATATCACATTACTTTTACATACAATTACATCTATAACATTCCTTCTTTTCCTGTTTGCCTAATATATTCAATTATTTTCTTTTCTCTTTCTCGCCTCTCTTCCTCTTTCCCTTTTCCCAACAAGCTACTACTGCGTAGGTCATATATCCCCATGTTCACCAACTTCCTCTTCAAGTCCTTCCTATGTTCTTCAAATTTCTCACATTTTAATACATAATGCTCCATGGAGAATGGAGTCGTTCAGCCATCAAGCAGTCCATGGGCCACACCAGTTGTATTGGTTCAAAAGAAAGATGGTGGGCTGAGATTTTGCGTGGACTACAGCTAAATGAGGTCACCATTAAAGCTGCTTATCCTCTCCCCAGGATTGACGATACTCTGGACTCCCAGGATTCTGCGCAATGGTTTTCTACCTTGGATCTAGCAAGCGGTTACTGGCAGGTTGATGCTGAACATCGTGAAAAGACTGCTTTTATCACTCGTCAAGGGCTCTACCAGTTTAACATAATACCTTTTTGGTTTGTCTAATGCTCCAAGCACCTTTCAAAGATTGATGGAGCTTGTATTGGCAGACCTGCAGTGGACAAGTTGTCTTGTCTACTTGGATGACATCAGTGTGTTTGGGCGGACTTTTGGAGAACATCTTTCAAGGCTGTGGTGGTTTTAGAGAGGCTAAAAGAGGCCTGATTAAAAGTGAAGCCCAGTAAGTGCCAACTATTCACACACAGAGTCAGATATTTAGGACATGTCATCTCCAGGGATGGGATTGCTGTTGATTCAGCTAAAATTGAGATGGTGAAGACTTGGCAGGTACCAAGGATCTCCACAAAAGTGAGAGCTTTTGTTGGTCTACATCAATTTATCGCAGCTTTGTTTACAATTGTGCTGCAATAGCCCAACCTTTAGACAGACTCACAGAGAAAGGAGTGGAGTTTTTTTTTTTTTTTTTTTTTTTTTTCGGAATTTGGAATCGGAAATTTTTTGCAATTTGGAAATTTTTATTGCAATTTGGAAATTATTATTATTATTATTATTATTATTATTATTATTACTATTATTATTTCAACCCGGCTCACCGCTGCCACCCTCGCACTGACTCGGAAGAAACGAAGACGGACACACACGTCCTCCAAAACGTGTGCCATCAGCTGTCCGCTTCTTTTCAGTCTGCAGGCCCACCTGCACTTTTTTCTAAGAGATATTAGTTCACACTATATTATACAATTATCATTATTTTGGGGCAAGGTGTTCTTCATATGCAAATGACAGCCTACATGAACCACTATATACAATTGTGGGTTACCTTATTTCAATAGTTAATTAAAGTACTGTATGTAAATAGCATTGCCCCAAATCTTAGACTATTTTTTCCAATAGATATGTACCCATAGTATATAAAAAAATATGGCATTACCGTGGGGCAAGGCGTTCTTCATATATATATATAACATACTGTATGCAAGAAAGGGATTTTATACTTCCATAGCCCATTGCACCAGGTATATATAGTCTTTATTAAAGTGTGACGACCAGGAGTTTGACATTTGCAGCCTGGAGTCTTGAGGCGCAGTTCTGAGTTCCGCCTGTTCAGGTGCCTGCGGGTTTGCCTGTAAGCTGCCCAGAGATGTTGTCCTCTGACGTTGTAGCTCTGAGGCGGCTGCACTACAAGTCTGCAGTGTGAAAAAAAGCAGTCGGCTGACGACACACGTTTCGGAGGACAGCATGTGTTCCACCCACCGCTACCAAGTTAGAACTCTCGCTGATATTGTCTGTTATTCAAAGTGCATGTTATAGCGTACCAACAACAAAACATTAACCTTTCTGAAATGAAGACTTGCCAGTCAGTCCCAACAGACCCCAGTCTAAATTTGCACTGGATCTGTGCCAACTGGTTTCTAATTTAAAGTTATCTGCTAAACGAAAGGACATGCGGTTGCTGTCTGTCACTCCCACCAATGAGTAATGAACTGCCGCTTTACTGTACCTTAAAATTCTTCTTTCCCAGTATCAGCTTTAATTCCCCCATGGTTTTCAAAACGAGTCCCCTTGACTGCAAGTGTAAAAGCAAAAAGCCCATCGAGTTTCTATAAGCAAGTCGGATAAGTGCTGCAGTTTGGACACTGTGTCCTCGGAAGGTCTAAGTGTTCCATTGCCTCAGAACACCGGCTGAACAGTGTGATTGGGAAAGAGACGGGTCGTTGAGCTCTGACCTTTACGCCGAAGTGAAACTGAAAGAATGTAAACGGTAAATGCACTCGGTTACTACAAAGGTATTGTTTACTAATTGTTGTTGAAACATGATAATACTCAAATTTATCGCTAGTCGTAAAGAACACTTCACAATAGGTTTTTTTTCTATACTCGGGGATGGGGTTGGTACGTTTATATTTGTAATGAAATAAAGACAGCTAAGATCTGCTGGCCACAGTTCACCGTATGGCAAGACAAATAATTAATCATGTAGAGATATCTCAGATTCATTTATACATATCTCTACATATTTTAAGATACTCTAAATAATTTCAAAATGTCTTCCATTTTTTTAAATATATCTCTCAATCATTTTAAGATATTTAAAATACATTTAGAGACATCTGAAAATGATTTCCAGGTATCTTTAAATGGAGCTTTCAATTGATGACTTCCTGTTCATTTAGATATATCTCCAAATAACTTCCTGTTCATTTAGAGATGACTCTAAATTAACAGGAGTTTTTTTTTTAGAGATATCTCTAAATGACTGTTTGGTGTACCATGCTAGTAAAACGTTATTTAAAGATATGTGTAAATCAATTTGAGATATCTCTATTTCATTTTTTGATACATCAAAATTAAATTGAGATATCTTCAAAATGGTTTATTTACAGATATCTCCAATTCATTTAAATATATTATTATTGTTATTATTATTATAAATAATAATTAGTAGATGCTTTTATCCAAAGCGACATATACTAGGGGGTGAACTATGCATCACAACTGCTGCTGCAGAATCACATACCATAGGTCAGAGGACTGAGCACAAGGAGGTTAAGTGACTTGCTCAGGGTCACACAGTGTGAGTCGGTGGCTGAGCTGGGATTGAGCCAGGAACCTCCTCGTAACAAGCTCCTTTACTTAACCACTGGACCACCAAGCCTCCAGAAAATGATTCACAGATATCTATAAATATTCAAGATATCTTACAATGCAATTTGATATATCCTAAATGGTAATGAAAAATATTAGAGCAACTCTCACTGTAATTTCAGGTCACCACTGATAGCCAATCAGAACACTACCTTTATTCAGAACTATTTTACACATCATGAAAGATAATTTGTGCCAAAATATCCTAATTATATTGTTAAACTGCTGGTTTAATGTCTTTTCTGTTTGAAAATGTGATTGACCGGGCGACAATGTGACCTGTTACATAGAGCTGGTCACCAGGGTTATTTACACAGACTGAGGGATCTTTAAAGTGTGTAAAGCACACAGCTGACACTCAGAGATCAGTGGGAGAGGAAGAGCAATGCAGTGTCATTGCTGTTCATCTCACTGCAGTGCTAGCCAGGGGCACTCTGGAGTGTTTTTCACATTCCAGACATTCATCCCAGTTCTTTGAGAAGTGAACTTTTCAAGGATTTTGTGATTGTGCAAATACTACCCAGGGGGATGGTGTACATTCACAACATGCTGAAAATTATATAGAGAGAACATGGGAAAGTATCTGTCATGAATAATGAAGCTTTACATTTGTTTATATAAAACAAAATTCATACTTGTGGTTATTTTTTTGCACATAAAAAACCTACACCCTCTCCTTCCATACTGTAAATTAAATGTAGATCACTATTACCATTCTCTATGTAAGCAATAAGACCCCACAGGGTTGGCGATATTGGGCAAGGGTTTTATTGCGCTTAGAAAATGGGCAATTGTTACAAAATAATAAGAGAAACAAGTGTCAAACTTTTTTTTTTGGTGGAGGTCTCGTGTCCAGCTCTGTTGGTCACTCCTGATGAGTATGTGGCTCAAGGACATCTGGCCAGGTGAAAAGGCACTTATGCTGGTTTCCTGGTCATCTATTGAAAGTTAATGTACCCCCCTGCCAAGGGTACTAGCCAATGAGACACCAGGAAATAAAAAGCCCATTTTCAAAATTAAAAAATGTATAGATGCACCTACAGACAAGCACCATATAGCCTCAGATCTGTACACTTACCGTGCTGAGGAATGTCCCAACCAAGTTCATTACATGTGGATAGGCAGTTCTCCAATTATAAGTTAAACTCCTAAGTGCCACCTCCACTATATGTTTGTGACCCTTTAAACTGGATACCAGTACAAGAGTATGTAAAAAAACACATAATATTGTATGACAAGCCCTGTCAAATGTGTTCAATAAATGGGAGTCTTGAATGGATATTAAATCAAGATTCATACTCATAACAGGTGTCATTATTAAGCAACAATAACATTTCAATTATTGTACCTATATACTTGCAAAGCTGTCATGGACTTGTAAAAGCTGTAGGGTTGGGTATTCAGAATAATACGAGTCAAAAAGAGCTGAGATCAGAACAAACGGGTTTTATTATTATACATACCATACATAGCATGGAGTACAGGAACACACCAATATAATAACAACACTACATTCATATCAACATTGCTGTACAATGTTAAAAAACAACATCTTGTTACCAGTTCTTGTATAGCATCACCAAAAAAAAACAAAAAAACATCTAGCTGTCAAACCGACTACCTGAAGTTTCAAGTCCTCCAAAGGGGTGCGCACTGGAAGTGCTCCTCCACTGAACACATCCCTCAAACTATAAAGTGGTCCCTGTTCCTGAAATCTGCTCAGATTATTAAACTTCATCCCTATAAAAAAAACAGACATTACAACTGAACAATCAATCAGTTACAGCTATCTATTTGAAATAAAATAAAAAGCCTTTTTGGGCAGTTTTGGCCAGTTCACCCTTCTGATTCAGGAGCAGAAGCAGGCTGTCCCACAGCCACTACCCCTGTCCTGGAGACACGTGGGCTCCTGCTAAGATCTCTTCATCTCCTGTTCTCTGCCTCTACCCAACTGATCATCTGAAATAAATAGCCTTGGGCCAAAGCAAGGGAGACCTCTATAGGAAACCTATCCTTTGCATGGGAAAATGTATTAACCTTTTGTCTAAAACCAAGAAGGTACAGTAAATCAAGAGGGAAAAGTTCTTCAGAAAGCCAAACAGAGTGACGTATCTCACAAACCTACCTTAATGTGAAAACCTGTACCTCATTAAAGCAAGGCTGAATTGCACTTTTAGACTGATAGTACTAAAAAGGTTTTATGAAGTACCCTAAAATCATTCAACCCCTTCCAGGTGCCTAATCAAACTCTCAAGACAACGGGACGAGAGGCGGGTTGGATTTTCTGCACTGATTAGCCAATCAAAATACTCGGTCAAATTCTGTCTGATTGGTGGTGGCCGGGTTCCTGTTCTGATTGGCCTGCTGCTGGGGCACATGTCCGCCCCTGCGTCTGGGTGGGGCCAGGTACTCAAACATTGATTGGTTGTGTGTGGAGAGCATGTTCTTGAGGTCGGAGGGCATGGGATCGGACCAGAAGAAGTCGTGGTTGAGGGCGTCATCACTATCCACTCGCTGGGATGGGTCTAGGACCAGGAGCTTGTCGATCAGGTCCAGGGCATAGGGGTCCTTCACATAGGCCTTGAGCCGGTCCTTCACCTTCCGCTTCTGACCCTTGGGAAGCTCCAGCTTTTGGTACAGCTCGTACTTATCAACGTTGGGCCACACCTGTGGAGAAAACAGACTCCTTAAATCATTGTACACTGCCACTTTATTATGTGTGCATTGAATCAGACGGGTGAAAATAACATCCAACTCACAAAAGCATGTGATACTAGAAATAGTATCATTTACATAATTAAAAATGTAGTCTTTCCCATGTGTGCTACCCTACCTCAGGAGTGACGGAGCCACAGAGCTGGCTGATGAGTGTGAGCTGGTGCTGCTCTGTGTTGCCCTGCATGATGGGGCTGCGGGTCCACATCTCTGCCGTGATGCAGCCTGCTCCCCACAGGTCAATGGGGGGGCCATAGTCACGCTCCCCTGAAGAGAGAAGAGAAACAGCTCTAACACACAGCAGCGGGGACCATCAATCATCTGTGTATTGTAGACAATCATGAAAAAATCTGTCTTACCTCTTCTGATATCTAGGACTTAGTGTAATATCCTTTTCATAGAATGGTCCTCAAGTAATTTATAAGGGAGGGAGTTCATCTTTAAATATTGACTGTTGTTCCAAAATGTTTCTTACCCAATAGCAGCTCCGGGGGCCGGTACCACAGAGTGACCACGCGGTTAGTGTAGCGGTTAGGCTGACTGTTCTTTGCTAGGCTGAAGGCTCGGGCCAGTCCAAAATCTGCCAGCTTCAGGACTCCGTCTCGTGTGATCAGGACGTTTGCAGCTTTCATGTCTCGATGCAGAATCTGCAGGGGGACAGAGTACACTGATCAGCACACTGTAAAGACCACTGTAACCTTTTCAGTGCCTCTGACATGAGGTCTCATTTTACTTTCTTTCTTTAAAGGTTGAGTAATAAAAAAAAATAGTTGCAGTCAAACTCCCCTGGTTGATACAGATTTCTGAGTTCCTGTCTGAATCTAAATGTTATCATTGGATGGTTTTCTCTTCTCTGGTGTTTGACACAACCCCCCCCGCCTCCCCCAATCCCTATGATAGTCCATCACAGAATTAAACTGGTTAGCATGGCCTCACCTTATTCCTGTGGATATAGTACAGCCCATTCAACAGCATCTGCATGACTTTCTTGATCTCCGCTAGGGTGAACTTGACATTGGCATTGCTGAGCAGCCCTGCCAAATCGTGTTCACAGAAGTCAAACACCAGGTAGATGCTTCCCTTGTAGCGATTGTACTGGGTGGCTGCAGGATGAAGTGAAGGTTACACACAATGATCGGAATCTGGTTTTTAACAATACAGGGATTCTAGTGTCTTCATCAGCGTAATGATGAAGAAGGTACTAAACTGAACGTTAGTCGACTTGATTTTCTTATACACTTTGCCTTACTTAAAGAGACTACAGTCTCAAGCCTCACTACCAATTACCAAGCTATTCAAACCCACTGCTTTCTACACAGTAACCAGAAAACCTATATTGCCAAATGTTTCTTTTAACATTCTTTCTTTAAATTGTTAATTTTTTAATTTTCTGTAAAACATAAGAATAGTAAGGAGCTGGTTTGACTAGTCTGTTGTAGTTCAGGAGTCAGGATATGTTTGGGACATATTACAGTTTAAAATGTATTTCATATTTCCAGAAAACAGCATTTGTCATTATGTTGGGTTAAGTGTTTTGAACCCAGTAGTGTGCCCTTATTGTCCCCTTTTACTTCAGTCTAGACCAGTGGTGGCGAGTACGTGGATCGCAAAAGAGTTTTGGTGGATCTCGGGACAAATCAGAACAAGCACTAACATATAAGCACACAACAGTTTTTGTTACGGTTGATGGGGAGAGCCTTCTGTGTCGTCCAGTAGCACAGATGAAAATATCCCGACAGTTTCTGATTATGGAGACTAAATAAATAAATGGTTGTGCGAACGTACATTTTAATTTAGTCGAACGTGTACAACTAGAAATTCCTAAAGATTTACTATAAAAAATAAACCTGATTTTTTATTCAGCTGAAAGTATAAAACAAAACAAAAACAAAACAACCACCTCACAGTCCGATCTATATTCTCAAGTGTAATGTACTCGGGAATGTATTTTATTGGTGTCCACTGCCAGTTTCACTGCTTTATCAGTGTGATGGCTACTTGTTTCCAGACAGTTTGAAAACTTGTCAAACTAAGATGAGGAAATAAATTATTTTCATGTGATTGGAGAGGTTTCAAACAAAAGAAAACTGCGATGAACAAAATTCAGCTATGTTGGTGTCTTTACAAGAAATTAGCAATGAAGGTATGTCAGAAGTTGTAAGTAGTTCAACCAACAGTGGCTAAACGATTTTCCCTGGCTTAAGTTTGACAATGTTAAAAATAATCCATGTTTTGCATGTTTTGTCAGGATGCAGGGGAACTGATGGCAGGCAAGACTGCATTTTTAACAGGGAGCCAGGAGTTCAAACATGAAAATATATTACCACAGTGCTTCAAAACGGCACGCAATGTGCAGAGAGGTATACATCCAGAAACATCAGCAAGACCATTCTACTACCACAAACAGGCAAGTAGCACATTCTGAGGAAGATGCTACCAGGCAGTTAAAAAATGTTGTTGATGCAAAAGTATTGAACTGCACAAGTGTTATGTAAAAAAGGAAGGAGAAAAAAGATTTGTAGATATTCAACAATAAATTTGAGCAAAATTGTATATTTTTTGTGTGCCCCTAAATTTTTTAGGTGCACATGTGCCTAAAATGTTAGCATAGAGCCCAGCCTACACCAGATGAAAAATGCTGGTAAGTTTCTGTTTTATAACTATCTAGGCTTAACATTAAAAATGCTTTGATTGTGCATTTGTTACATTTTCGTTGTTGTGGTTGTTTTGTTACTGCTATCTTACGTTTTATACACATATTAAATCCTGCTAATAATTGTTGGTCATAGCTTACTGGTGGATGGCGAAGCGTGTTGAGATCCACCAGAATGGATCGCAGTGTTTGGTGGATTGGCCACCACTGATCTAGACAAATCAATAAGAGTAGAGTATCCTCAACAAGCCAGCACCTCAGACACAGACCCTGCACATGGTCAGCTCTCCCACCCCTAGGTGTGCTGCCAGTTGCTCACCTTTGGTTCTACAGATCTCAATCAGGTTCACCACATTCTCATGCTTCAGAAGCTGGAGGATCTTTATCTCTCTCAAGGCAGTTATTGGAAACTGAAACAAACCGCAGTTTAGAGACAGGCAGACAGGGATTTATAAAAGGACTGTGCTCATTTTGTTTAAATCATTTAACCAGGACAGTTTATTATATAAATCTGACTGCAATTACCCCTTTAAAAAGGTGCAATAACCAATGTTTTAACCAACATTTTCTCACCACTCACAAAATTCTTGCAACTCCCTTTTTGTTCTGCGTTTTTTTAAATATTTGTTTTTATTTTAACACAGATAATAAAGCCAAATCTTCTTGCCCAAACACTAAAAGTCAAGTTCA
This sequence comes from Huso huso, assembly GCA_036884735.1. NCBI lineage: Eukaryota > Metazoa > Chordata > Actinopteri > Acipenseriformes > Acipenseridae > Huso > Huso huso. The sequence goes on from CM072695.1 coordinate 3,670,752, forward strand.
AGTAATAGAACCCTACACAATTATTACACTTGCGTAGGAAACATTGAAGGGTCAGACGAGGTCCTATTAACTGGAACACAGGGAATTGATAAATAAGCAGAGGAAACCATGGACTTTCATCAACCTTACTACAGTCAAAGTGGAAATAAAGTATGGACAATAGTAAGAATGCATCTGAGCACGCACCACAGCACAGCAAGAAGTCAAGAATGACCACCTTGGTCCTGTCAATAGTTCAGCATCCTTACCACTTGGGTCCTGTGAATAGTTCAACATCCTTACCCCTTCTTTCTCATTTTCCATCAGCACTTTCTTCAGTGCAACTTTCTTGCCAGTCTGACGGTGCTTGGCTTTAAACACCTCCCTGGAGGCAGAAGCGGTTTGTGATTACTAAAGCAGTTTAATAATACAATGTTCCTGTTTTGTTAACCCTAACTGCTAATTGCTCATCAGTTGTCCTACCCAAAGTACTATAAACGAGGACTTTTAAAATTCACGTTTACATTACTGTGCTGAAAAGAGTTTGGTTCCTTATTTGCTCACTTGCTGTATAGTAGTAGGATACATGATTTTATTTAAATGGGAAGAGATTACAAATGTATAGTCTCTCGAGACTAAATGTGTTCTTTTCTCGTCGTATGGGGAACAAGATCCAGCCGTTTTCAATCTGTAACTAATACGTAGACCTTTCTTTGTTTTACACCAAGCCACTTCATTCCCCTCCGGCGACAGTCTGAAATTGCCTGTGTTGCCTACGTCTTTGTTAACTCCCCACTGTCCAGTTCGTACTAGCCACGTACCAAATGACACCATTATCGTTTCAGTGCGTCTTCCTCTTACCCAAAGGTGCCCTGTCCGATCTTGGCGAGCTTCTCGTACTTGGAGAACTCATCGCAGAAAGGGAATTCCACTCCATCGTAGTATTTGGACATGATGGCGGCCTCCCGGTCGGGCCTGTGAGACATGGGGCACAGGCAACAGAGCACACGACACTTAGCATACAAATCACTTGCAAGCCCATGTAAGGCTTCTACTGTATATAACACACAGTAATTAAGTCCATTAACAAACAAAATGTAGACAAAAACAGCATGATTTCATTTTTGGTTTACAATACTTACTTCTCAGCGCCACCGGAGCTTCCGGTCCGCTCTCGCTGCATCCTGGATGTTGTTCGTGTTTTTTTCCACCGACGTCTTCTGGGAGTTGTGGTTCTTTTTTTATCGTTCCGTTTGTTCATGTGTGATAAGTGTATTTTTTTTGTGATTATATTTTAAAGTAAAACACGAGGCATACATTTAAAAAAATGTTCAAAATACAAACACGTTTTTAAGATTAATTTCTGTTATTATGTGTTTCCAGATGATAACCCCCTTTTTTCTGCAGTACCTAAAATATCTGCCAGCATATGCCTATATTAATAATAATAATAGCCAGTGTATGAATTTTACAGCGTTTCTAAGTTTTTGGACTGATTTTAAAATTAAACAAAAAGACTGATACCATATTATAATCAATTTATTTTAAAATTGTATGTTTTAGGTTGCAATGTGAAACAGCAATTTAAATATAACTAGGGTACAGTAAGTACAATTAAAGTATAATTTTTTGTAAACAATACTTTGCAAATTTCCGAACAACTGCAGCACTACGTTCACAATACAAAAGTGCAGTTCCATGCGTCACAGTATTGTAAATAGCGCTGCCACCTGTCCGGGAACTGGCATCTGTGTCCGGGCAGCCAAAGGATCATTCAAAGCTAATCGACTCCGCCGATTCTGGTATACAGAGAGAGCTCGGGAGAATATTGTCTATGAAGTCAATGGAGCCGTGAAAAAAATGCTGTTTTTTGCAAATTTTCGCTTTGTTAAAAAAAAATGCATCAAACTTTTGAAGTAGATTTAACATTTGCGCAAGGTCTCAAGAAAACAGCATCACTAGCAAATTATGACAGTACGTAATTATTATGAAAAAGGCTATTTTCTGAGCACTGTCCAGTTCTGTGGCTCATGCGCAGAAACATCGCTCTAAACAAGCTACGACTGAGTGCAAGTCCAGGCGTGTGCAAGTCATCTGCCTGTCTGTTCTACAAAGTGTGTAATTATTAATATTCTTAACATTAAGTTAAGTTTAAACCATGTTTAACCATCTTTTAAATTATTATTTTTTAAATATAGGTTGTTACATCTAAACAATAAATATAGGAGAGGTGAAAGTAACAAAAAGTAAATAATATAATGGAAACGCATCTATTAACAAAAAATCATCAATTAACAACAAAACAGCGTACCTTAAATTGAAATTCAATTTACTCAAGGACAAAAAAACAGCGTACCTTAAACTGAAATTCAATTTACTCAAGGACAAAAAACAGCATACCTTAAACTGAAATTCAATTTACTCAAGGACAAAAAACAGCGTACCTTAAACTGAAATTCAATTTACTCAAGGACAAAAAAACAGCGTAAACTGAAATAAATTGAAAGGACAAATTTACTAAACTGAAATTCAATTTACTCAAGGACAAAAAAACAGCGTACCTTAAACTGAAATTCAATTTACTCAAGGACAAAAAACAGCATACCTTAAATTGAAATTCAATTTACTCAAGGACAAAAAAACAGCGTACCTTAAATTGAAATTCAATTTACTCAAGGACAAAAAAACAGCATACCTTAAACTGAAATTCAATTTACTCAAGGACAAAAAACAAGGACTTAAATTGAAAAAACTTAAATTGAAATTCAATTTACTCAAGGACAAAAACAGCATACCTTAAATTGAAATTCAATTTACTCAAGGACAAAAAAACAGCATACCTTAAACTGAAATTCAATTTACTCAAGGACAAAAAACAGCATACCTTAAATTGAAATTCAATTTACTCAAGGACAAAAAACAGCGTACCTTAAACTGAAATTCAATTTACTCAAGGACAAAAAACAGCGTACCTTAAACTGAAATTCAATTTACTCAAGGACAAAAAACAGCGTACCTTAAATTGAAATTCAATTTACTCAAGGACAAAAACAGCGTACCTTAAATTGAAATTCAATTTACTCAAGGACAACAAAACAGCATACCTTAAATTGAAATTCAATTTACTCAAGGACAAAAAACAGCATACCTTAAACTGAAATTCAATTTACTCAAGGACAAAAAAACAGCGTGCACCTTAAACTGAAATTCAATTTACTCAAGGACAAAAAACAGCATACCTTAAACTGAAATTCAATTTACTCAAGGACAAAAAACAGCGTACCTTAAACTGAAATTCAATTTACTCAAGGACAAAAAACAGCGTACCTTAAATTGAAATTCAATTTACTCAAGGACAAAAAAACAGCATACCTTAAATTGAAATTCAATTTACTCAAGGACAAAAACAGCGTACCTTAAATTGAAATTCAATTTACTCAAGGACAAAAAACAGCGTACCTTAAACTGAAATTCAATTTACTCAAGGACAAAAAACAGCGTACCTTAAATTGAAATTCAATTTACTCAAGGACAAAAAACAGCATACCTTAAATTGAAATTCAATTTACTCAAGGACAAAAAACAGCGTACCTTAAATTGAAATTCAATTTACTCAAGGACAAAAAAACAGCGTACCTTAAACTGAAATTCAATTTACTCAAGGACAAAAAAACAGCGTACCTTAAATTGAAATTCAATTTACTCAAGGACAAAAAAAAAACAGCGCACCTTAAATTGAAATTCAATTTACTCAAGGACAAAAAAAGTACCTTAAATTGAAATTCAATTTACTCAAGGACAAAAAACAGCGTACCTTAAATTGAAATTCAATTTACTCAAGGACAAAAAACAGCATACCTTAAATTGAAATTCAATTTACTCAAGGACAAAAAACAGCGTACCTTAAACTGAAATTCAATTCACTCAAGGACAAAAAACAGCGTACCTTAAATTGAAATTCAATTTACTCAAGGACAAAAAAACAGCGTACCTTAAACTGAAATTCAATTTACTCAAGGACAAAAAACAGCGTACCTTAAACTGAAATTCAATTTACTCAAGGACAAAAAACAGCGTACCTTAAATTGAAATTCAATTTACTCAAGGACAAAAAACAGCGTACCTTAAACTGAAATTCAATTTACTCAAGGACAAAAAACAGCATACCTTAAATTGAAATTCAATTTACTCAAGGACAAAAAAACAGCGTACCTTAAATTGAAATTCAATTTACTCAAGGACAAAAAAACAGCGTACCTTAAATTGAAATTCAATTTACTCAAGGACAACAAAACAGCATACCTTAAACTGAAATTCAATTTACTCAAGGACAAAAAACAGCGTACCTTAAATTGAAATTCAATTTACTCAAGGACAAAAAACAGCGTACCTTAAACTGAAATTCAATTTACTCAAGGACAAAAAACAGCATACCTTAAACTGAAATTCAATTTACTCAAGGACAAAAAACAGCGTACCTTAAATTGAAATTCAGTTTACTCAAGGACAAAAAACAGCATACCTTAAATTGATATTCAGGGTATCATTTTAAAGCTTGAGCATTCCTCTTCAACATAAAGTAGATTGCAGAGTGGCACAAGTAGGCATTCACAGGCTATGTCATGAAATATACACACACACTCTTCTTTTCATGCATATTAGCGCACATTGTGAGGGCTTTGCCACCTCAAGCTGGGTGTGATGTTGAAGGTTAAACAATTGTCTTGCCAGTATGGTGCATAGTTGCATGAACAGTACTATTAAGTATGAAAATTAGAGCATTTATTATGAATTGTAAGAAAAAAAGGCCTTGTTTGATTACAGATATTTAATTGAAAAGTCACATATTGTTTTGAACTAAGCAACAAATATACTATGAGAAATATACTCATTTATAATACACATTTAAAGGTACAAAATCATTTAAGTTATGAAAATCTGTCTTATTTGAATGAAAATTGACATGACGGTACAACACATGTATTATCAAGCAGTAGCCTGGTACGTGCAATGCACCACATTTCTGGAAATTAAATGTCTCTAATGTTACTATAAAGTGTGTTGTTTACATCAGTACTCACACCGGTATGTAAATTACATTACACATTGCAGCTTTTATTTTGTGATTTTTTTTTCAATTATCTGGAAGTCTTCCTTTAGTCATCATATTGTAGCGTGCACGGGGGAAGGCAGCAATAGGGCTGGTAGGTGACGTAATCACACACAGAGACATAAGCCCGATATACGCTCCTCGCAAAGGAGCCGGTTCTTTTGTACAGCGGTATTGGCGCTATGCTTCAGTGCGAGAGGTCCCGAGTTCGCGCCCGCCTCCCTCCTCCTGTGTGTGGATTTCCTCGCTCTGTGTGATGCGCCTGCCTGCGGGAACCGAGATCGCTACAATATAAAACCCAATTACTCTTACTTCGTTGACTTGTTGCTCCAAAAAGTGCGAACCTAAAATAAAACACATTGTTTATGTGTGTGTGAAGTACATTAAAAAATATATTTTGTTGTAGACTTTAATCCACATTAATGGAGAGTAGAAGAAATGAAACAAACATTTGTACAAAGATTAAAAAGAAAACTAGTGAAAAAATACCTAAATCATACATGAAAGTTCAGATAGCACAATGTATTCATAAATCAATGTTTCAAGGATCTTAGATGTCAGTCTTTTTTAATTTAATTTTGTTTCAAAGTATTACTGTTATTGATCCTAGCACAGAAAAATACATAAATAAAATAACATAAACAGTTTAGTCAAAAGTCCTTTTATAGTATGATGCAGTGAGATTCCAAATGTATTTATTAAATATTTACTGCCCAAACAACCTTTGATATGAGCCTGAAATGTCCACATTAGTGTATACTGGCCTTCATGTAATACAAGAGGCGGTGTGGTCCAGTGATTAAAGAAAAGGGCTTGTAACCAGAAGGTCCCCGGTTCAAATCCCGCCTCAGCCACTGACTCATTGTGTGACCCTGAGCAAGTCACTTAACCTCCTTGTGCTCCGCCTTTCAGGTGAGATGTAATTGTAAGTGACTCTGCAGCTGCTGCATAGTTCACACACCCTAGTCTCTGTAAGTTGCCTTGGATAAAGGCATCTGCTAAATAAACAAATAATATATATATATATATATATATATATATATATACATACTGTATATAGTGACGGCAGCTTGCCACGGGTTCAGCGGGAAGAAAGGACACTGCAAAAGATTTCTAGTAATAAACGGCCCACAACTAGTGCCGTTTATTGCACTAGCTGTGGGCTGGCACTTAAAAGTGCCGTTGGTTTAAAAAGCAGGTAATAAAATGGATTGCATAAGATAGCTCTCTCTCGCTGTACTCGCTGCCACTCTCTCAGCATACACTCACTGCACCTATAGACTCAGCAGGCAGGAAAGAGTGGACCCGTTTGGAACCAGGCTGCAGCAGCTACACACACAGACAGACAGTGAACACCATATACACTATTAACAACACAAATCCCGCCCCCCCAAAAAAAACAACACAAATCCCGCCCCCAGAAAAAAACAACACAGTCTGAACCACCCTGTGTGTTTGGAGTGTACGGTGTATGTGTGTTGCCATCCATGGAGTCCTGTTTAGAGTGTAATCCCAAGCTCAATACAATAGTTGTATGTCAACATCACAGGGTCATATAAATAATAATAATTTTTTAAAAAAAACATAATAAATCAAATAACAAAAGTAATAAATAACATTAAATACTTTTACTTTTTCTTACATAATAAATAATATTACTATAGCACAAAGGTAATATGTAAGTTGCATTGTATAGTTTATTTTATCCATTTAATTTTTAAATAAAAGTAGAGTATAAAATTATAGTACAGAATTATATTTTATATTTGAAAGTATAGAAAAAAATTATCCTTTTTTGTGAAAACACAATATACCTATGTGGTGGATGGCACAATGTAAACTAATCAAGTGTGGTAGATAAAATGTTTCATGGACAAATTGTGCCTGAAATATACATTACCTATTATCAGCCTAACTTTCAAAGAATCCAGTGCCTGCCTGACGTCATTGCATTGGATGCCTTTTTTGCCAGTGACTGAGGACTCTGTTAATTGTTCTTTTGAGAACATTGCCCCCATCAGATTTCTTGTCATTTTTTTTATAGTCACTGGCCTGTCTTGCCTCTTGCTGGGCTATTGGATTCAATAAGCCATCTTTCTTCTGAAAAGCAGTCATAAATAATAAAAACAGAACAATAAGAAACTAGAGATACAACATGCAAAACAAAAACTTGACCATGCAATACAAAATATTAACAAACACTAATCTAATAATAGTATATAGTAGTGAAACTGAAATTATCTTTGTAACAACAAAAAAAAATTTGAAACTATGCATGATATTTCCTACCATACTGTGTGACATATTTGAAGTTATATCATGTGTAGTCTTCTATATAGTGGTTAAATAGTTTTTGTATTGTATTCATTAGAATTACACAAAGCTATTTAATAATATGCAAAATTAAAACCAGGTGGTGGTGTGCTAAACTTATGAGTAGCATCACTCGTCTCAAACATTTATTGTAGGATGTCATTCTTAGATTACTTACACTATCCCTGTTGCATGAAATCTCTGCATGTGTTGCAGAGTTGGCAACTGGATGCAACTGATTTGCTGCTTGTTCTGGTGAAGTTTCTGTAGGCCTGACTTTACTTGGTAGATGTTTCTGAACATACTTCTTTACTCAAGCATCTATCAGTGCAGGTATGCCTACAAATACAAGAGCATTAACCTTGCTGTTTATTATATATTTTTATTATTGTTTATTTAGCAGATGCCCTTACCAAGGGCGATTTACAACTTTCACAAAATATACATATTACAGGAGTCATAATGCTTCACAATAACTACAGTCCAATATACATTAGCTTCAGTCCTAAAAGGATCAAGTTTAACTAAGAACAATATACAATAACTTAAGTCCTAATAAGAGAAAGTACAATATATAGTAACATCAGTCCTAATAAGAGCAAGCTTAACTAAAATAATTACATAATGTAGTACATGGTGCAATCAAGGGACAGTGCAAGTAGTAGATATGGTGATAGTTACATTGGGGTTACATATCAATTCCAAGTGCAGTGGAGTCAATATATAGGCAGTAAGGTAACAAAAAAAGTTATTGATTTATTTTAGTTGCATACCTTCTTGGAGTTGCATGTTCAGTTTAGTGAGTTGTTTTATTTTAATACTTTTTCTTTGTAGCTCATCCTCCAGAGTTTCAATTTTTTTAAGAAGTCTATCTCTGCTAATCTGACCAGGATATCCATCATTAGTATTGCTAGCTGTTTTGTATTTCTCAAGCAATTCAGAATTAGCTTTTTGTACAGCAGCAACTTTGTTCTGAAAAATAAAATAACAAACAACATATATATTATTAATCACAAGTGGGGGAAAAAGCAATAATTTACTGTTTTTATAAAGTTCTACAGATTAATTTAATCTGCTTTATTATTTAGGACAGAAAAGCTATATTAACATAGCAAAAAAAAAATGTTTACACTTAACCTTTCATGTAATAGACGTCAGCCTATATGCAATAGTCCTTGAGGACTACAATCGAGTAGGTTTTCTATACTTCTTTAACACTGTGTCTGTTTAAAACCTAAGGGTAGTATGACCAGTTATAATCCAATAATTTATTATTAATGGTTGAGGCGGAATGACAGCCAGAACACTACCTTATTAGGTTTAGGAACACTGCAGATCCTGGGTCTTTTTTGTGCCACTATCTCCTCATCAGAGCAAGATTCTTCAGAAGTCTGCTCAGGTGAATACCTTACTGGCTGCTTTAGGTCTCTCTGCCCCTTGCCACTCAGACTGTCATCTTCGATGTCATCTATTTGTGCATCTAACCACTCCTTTTCTTTTTTTTTAATGCATCTTAGGTTATCTGTAGGGATGAAAATGACAAATGAATAAGGGTCTTATTGATTATCTTAGAAATAATTTTGTAACATTTTTTTTATGGAATTCACGTTGTTAAGTAGGTAATAAGAAAAAGTAGTTGTAAGCAGGTAATAAGAAAAAATAAATTAAACATTAAACGTTTTTATTGAAGACATCTGAACACGTTAACACTGGACCTATATAGAAGCAATAGGAAGAAAATAATATATAGTAAACGTGTATACATTATATTATACATACAACCACTAATATGTAAACGATTGTAGCACTTTAAGTGTATGTGCTTTTTTATATAAAAAAATAATAATTTAAAAACAAAGTTTTTAAAAATACATAATATGGGGGGAGAAATAGATAAATACGAAAGCACTGTATGTGTTTGTAGCTGTGAAGTTGCTTCAGAACAGTGCACAAGATAGCGTCTCAATTTACACATCAAACTGATGTAATGTCCTATCTAGTGTTTGTATATCTATATGCTGCCAGCAAGTGGGTTGGTCGAGGGTGGAGCTAGGAGGCGTAATTGTCCAGAAAATGGGGTTGGTTAATCCTGGTGTTGGGCGGAGTAAAATAAAGTCGAGGAAGAGAGCGAGTCAGTGCGATGTAACAAGAGTTTGTTGTCACAAATTGTTATTCATATTTGTTTATAAAAACCCTGTATTCACAAACTTAATGCGTCTGTCTAATTTATTAATCTATGCAATTTATAGTTAAAACGTACTTACCACAGACGGATAAGACTCGGCCGGGTATGATTTCCATTCATCTTTTGGTTCCTTTTTTTTTTTTTTTATCCATGAATCAAGTCCAATTCTCTCAGGATCAGAGAGGAGATTTTTTTCATGTACAAATCTCTCTTCAAATTTCCTTTGATTTGACCCAGAATATGAGAACATACCGGTGGTGTTTATTTTCTATTGCAGACATTTTAACTGTTTTAACCGTTAGAACTACAAAGAACATATCCTGTTCAAATTGGGTCTCGAGGTCTGATCAGGCTAGAGCGAAAATACGTGGTGTTCTGTAAACTCATTGTAACAATACTAGGCTTATTTTAATTTATACTTGTATTCTTAGTTTTATTCTTTATTGTATCCATTATTATAATTTTTTAACTTAACATGTTTTTATTTGATCAAACAAGTTTAATTTGCTGTAAGAGCTTATCACATATCAGATGTAAAATGGTATAATCACATGTGATCAGGAAATAATCACGTGTTTAAATGTGAATTTCATATTCACATGTGTTTCAGCTGAGAATTTTATAATCACATGTGATCATCAATGACATTTTAATGTGGTCACATATGAACACATGTGAATAATTATTTTCACATGTGATAACATGTGTTTCCCATGTGAATCACATGTGTTTTTTCCGTAAGTGATAACTTTAAAAGATTTAACTGTTTTCATGTTTGCAATATTGTTTGGGATACAGTACCAGCATAAGTATTTCAATAAAGGGATTGCGCTGTAATTCGGTTGCTGGCCTGGTATGAATGTTGATTTGACCCTTCAGATCATCGGTACGAATTTGTTGATAGTGACGTGGGATGAGCTGTACTGGGGCTTGCAGTTTTTATAAAATGTATACTAGGTATCTTTTCTTACGAAAGCTTTTGATTTATTTATTTTTTTATATGCATGGGCCTACGTGTTAATAATAAGCTTGCTTCAGTTAAAACAATTAATTGGGCTATTTTTGGGCTATTTTGAAGTGACTTTGGGCTATAAACCCTGCAGAAATCTGGCAACCCTGCGTCGGGTCCCGCAGGACGGTCGAGTTGGACTTTCTGGTACCCACCCCTCCTTATATCGCCCCTCACTATACTGCGGATTCCGATATATCGCGATCCTGGAGTTGGCTCCCCATTTTTACAGTCTAACTGCGAGTGCCTAGCTGCACTATACATAGACAAATTTCACTTAGAATTACTGTTCGTTTTATTTTGTACAGCACATCACAAACTAAAATATACAGAACAATTAAAATAAAAACAAAGCATTCATATCGTACTGTTATCACATACACACGCATTGCACAATAACACAAAGCAAATTAAATATCTACTTGCTGATGCGTTTTTTTAAGCAATACACAAGCAAAAGTCACAGGGCAGTGACATTGGCTCCCTAGCAACAACCCTCCTATGCTGGGAATGGATTATTTCAATGCAGCGGTTTGGGCATTTGAGAACGTTTTTATAAAGTGTGTTTATTGACTAACTGGTTGAATTCAGGACCTGCACGTCGTTTCTGCAAACTAGCAAAAATGAGACCACTTTCAGCTTGGGCCTGAAAGAAAGCAAACACTGGGATTACAACACAGGAAGTAAACCTGGATCAAAGACAAGTAAACTGGTACACAAACACTATACGTCTGCAGTTAATCCTTATAAAAGGCCTGTATATGAACCATAGGGACAGACTACGGGGGGCTTGGTGTCCCCAGCCCCCGCCGGAATTTTAAAAAAGGGAAATTAAATTAAATCCACGATAATGCAGCATCACGTCTTTCTGAACAGCTTCTGTACAAGGTCCACCTGTAATTTGTAACTTGCGTTTCTTCTCAATAAATTCATTTACTATTTTAACTGTCTTATCTCTTCATAAAATGTAAAACTTGAATAAAATAAAAATTAAAACACATTTTTTAAAAACAACTGTTATTGTTCAAAACTGAAGATTATATAACATGCCTAGGCAAAGATCAAAGGAGCACAAAACCAGGCACATGCAGATAAGAACTTGAACAAGAAGCATATGGGAAGCGACTGTAAGGGTAAATCACAGTCAGCACATACTAGCATAGAAGCAAAAATGATATCCCTCTTCCCACAGTATGCAATGAGTAAAAGTTAAATACATTAATATTTTCTTATGTTTTTTTTTTTTCTTTTTACATTTGCTTTTGTAATTTATAAATATTGTGTATATAAAATCAGTGGTCTGGTCACGAACCCAAAATAAATTGTACTTTTCTTAACTTTAATAAATGGTAAGACTAGTGTTTCAAACATATGTTAACTAAAAATAAAAAGTCTTCATGAATTTATATAACAAACACGCACATACTGTACAATCCGCACAGTTACTGTCTTTTCCAATCGCACAGTGGTTGAGTCTAACCGCACTCAGCGTGAGTTTGCTGTCTCAACGTCCAGAACGAGGCGATGGCGATATTCTTTGATGTATTTTCACAGGTGTGTGGTCAAATTCCAAAATAGTTTGCTAGAAAAGATTTCTATTTATTTTCGAAAAGGTTTCAAAAAGTGCAGAGCCTCGGTTCCAGTGCGTTCCGCCAGGACTCGAGCACTGCTGTAGTGTTTGTAGACATTCATGTTCGGTCAGGTGAGCTGTGCGAGACTTCTCCAACTTGTATGCATATTAAACACCTGAGGTATGCTTTTGTTTTTACATATTGTTTTCTACTGGTTTAAATAATTATTGTTTTGTTTTGTGGGGAACCTATTGTTTTGAAAAGAATGGCCGACATATTGATTTTATTACTGGTTTAAATTATTATTATTATTATTATTATTATTATTATTATTATTATTATTATTTTGGTTTAGCAGACACTTATCCAGGGCGGCCGACAATCGTGAGCAAATGATTTACTGTTTAGTACCCAAGATAAATACAATGACCTATTGCTGTTGTTTACTTACTGTTTATTTGCTTATTTATGATTACCAATCATTTTCTCTTTCTTTACTGTATTTATTTGGTTATTTATCTATGATTACCGACCTTCCCCTCTATTTAAATCAACATTTAAATTAATTATTGAATATTAATTATTGAATGTGCCTTTTGCACTGTAACTTGACAATAAAGTGCAAACGCACCACGGCCTGCATGCGCTGGAGACGCAGGAATTGTTCACGTAGCATTTAGTGTTTTTGTGGTTTTATATTTATTTGTTTCCTTTTTCACATTTTATATTTCTTTGTGTAGTTATCTCGTTTCCTGTGTGTCATTTTCCATGCTCTCCGTGGTGAGGTTGTCTTTGTATAGTTTTAGTCTCTCTACAGACCCTATTGTATAGTTTTAGTCTCTCTACAGACCCTATTGTATAGTTTTAGTCTCTCTACAGACCCAAAATACTTGGTGTTTCTTTTTGAACTTCAGTCTCACCTGTTAAATTAGAAACCTGACATTTCCTTCTCTCTAATTCTAACTTTCTTCTGATACGTTAGAGTCCTGTGGTGCTCTTTTTATACTTTATCATTTAATAAAACTGCTTTGAAAAAGGCCATTTTAAACTGCACTTGTGACTTGACTTTCATTTAATTGAAGGGGCTTGTGTGAAGGAACCCATATCTTCATCACGATTTGAGGTCCCCTATATATTTATATTTATTTAAAAAATCATAATAATAATAATTACGCTAATATTATTAAGGCATAGGCTGCAGGGGGCTGTGTCTGCGGTGTGGGGAGCTGGTTGCTGATCTGGGTCTAGTACCTCTGGGTTTTTTTTCTCCTTCTCAGCCAGTTCTTTTAGAGCCTGGAAATCTTTCTCGAATAGTTCTAGGCTGGCCTCAGTTCCCTGAATCATAATAGTGCCATTATAATACACATTGATGCTGAGCCTTGTGCTGTCAGGGTCAGTTTCATCTCCTATACACAGTTGCCTTCCTTTGCAAATCCCTCCCAGCTTGATATTACTATGTGCTGTGCAGAGGGCTGTGTGCCAGGCAGTGGGGTGCTCTGTATAGAACAGCAGGTTGGTTTTGGTCCTCTTGCCCCCAGCCAGGCTGCAGTCTGCTATCAGTGTCTCTGGGGACTCCTTCATTAGCTTGTTCTTATAAAGCTTCTTTGCCTTTGCACTGGTGACCTCATCAGGGTATCGGATTACACTGCTAGTCTGGCCCCTCCCATTCTGCAGGGCTAAATTGATACATTTATCCATTCCGACCAACTGCCAAATACCAACCGCTTTTAGCTGCTTTCAGTAACAGAGAGTTTTTAGCTATTAGGTTTTAGTTAATTTGTTGTATTAAAAAGGCTTACCTTTTATTTTCCTCTTCAGTTCTTTTCTTTTTCTTTCTTTCTGTTTATTTCAATTTGTCTTTTTCTTTCTGTTTCTTTCTATTTCTTTCTCTTTCTTTCTTGTTTAATTTTCCAGGAGGTCTTATTTCTTCAGTTCTTTTCTTTTCCTTTCTTTCTTTCTTTCTTTCTTTTTTTCTTTCTTGTTTAATTTTTCCTGGATGTCTTATTTCTGTAGTAAAAGTTTTCCATTTGTTTTTTATTTGGCCTTACTGATTTATATTCTTAATTAACCCTAACCTCTCTCTCTCTCTCTCTCTCTCTCTCTCTCTCTCTCTCTCTCTCTCTCTATATATTCATTTAAAAAATAATAATAATAATAATAATAATAATAATAATAATAATAATGCTAATATTATTAAGGCATAGGTCTGCTGCTTAAGTAGGGTGATCAAATGTAATTTTAGATTTCAACAAACAAAAAACAAATTAGGTTATTAAATGTAGTTTGTACCTGACATACGTGAAGTCAGAATGCCAAAAAAATATGTTTTACTCATGTAAAATTGTGTTTTAAGACACCAAATTCACATGCTTTTTCTACCGACAGCCATCTTAAGTTTTGCATTCTATGGACTTTGAGCCTTTATAATTTTAAAAAATAAAATATGTATACAAAAATAGTAACACTTTATTAATAAAAAAAATTCCAAGCTAGATGTTGATATTAAATTGAAATATAAAACACTGCCGCCATTCTGAGCTGTCATCACTATGCATTTTGGTTGAGGCGGTGTTTTACAGAAAATAATAAAGCTAAAAATGTAGGCCTACTAACACTTCAGTCAGAATGTTCATGTACTACTATTTTCCATTGCACAATGAAAAACTAAGATGTAATAAGTAATAACATGTATATGTACCTTTCAGTTCTGGTTCTGCCTCACATTTTTTGTGTATCGCTGTTGAGAAGATGTTTTTGTTGACATCATTAAGATATATGTCAAAATATTTCTAAGAATTTCTCGCCTCTCATACTTCGTCTGCTCGCTAGCTCGCTCAGCAGCTATGGCGTCAGACTAAGCACAGACAGCAAACCAATCCCAAAAAATAATCTAACTCTAAATCAAAATGTATTACTTGATAAATTAGCAAACCTGGAAAGAATTATTAAAGATAATCAATCACCTCTAGATGCCCCAATCACCCTGCAGGAGGTGACAGACAAACTGAAGTCCCTGTGAGCCAGGAAAGCCTGTGGCCTCGACAGCATCAGCAAAGAGGCCCTGGTGAAACTCTTTAACATCATTCTGAGCACAGGCTGCTTCCCAGAGATCTGGAACAAAGGGCTCATTACACCAATTTATAAAAATGGGGACAGATTAGACCTGAATAATTATAGGCGTATCTGTGTAAACAGTAACTTAGGGAAAGTGTAAGAGCCATTTTTGACATAAAAGAAAATGTATTAGAATTGTGTATGAAATGTATGTAGGTATTATTAGGAAAAGGAAATATGTTTATGTCTATGGAAACCCCTGCTGGCCATTTGTTACTACCACTTAGAACCATATTTAAGGGGTTAACTGGGAATATGGCGCCGTCACTAATTTTCTACAGGTGGCTGAGATAGACGCTGAGCTGAGCTACAGTTTTTAAACCGTGTGAATAGAACTGTGTTTAATCCGTGTTTACCGTGTTATTTGTTTCTTATTATATCCTTTGATTTACTATTTTACTAGATCACATTTTTGTGCTGTTTTGAGTTTATTTTGCCATCAGTATCATCCTGGAATATGTTTAATAACCTGGAAACAATCAATGCCTTCATTATCTAACCCTGGAACTGTGTGACAACCAAACTGGACTTTGTGAGTAAAATAAATGTGTGATCATTGCAAACAAGAAATCTCTCAAGTTGTTTATTGCATTCATGGATTAATGGAAACGAGTTGGAACCATATCTTACCTGTATTTTGGCGTCTAATAGATGTGGCTAATAGGAACATTGTTTTGAAGCCACTACAGAAAGTATTCTGCAGTATTATTAACACTCAAATACTGAACTTTCTGACAGAACATAGCGTGCTGAGTAAAAGCCAGATAGGCTTCTTACCAAAGCACCGCACTACAGACCACATTTACACCCTGCAGGCCGTTATTAACAAGCACATCAATCAGACCAGCAAAGGAAAAGTGTTTGCTTGTTTCATCGACTTTAAAAAAGCCTTTTATTCAGTCTGGCACCCTGGTCTCTTCTTCAAACTCCTCCAAAGTGGCATAGGGGGCAAGGTGTACAATATTATTAAATCAATGTATTCAGGAAATAAAAGCAGTGTCAAAATTAAGAACAAAAGGACAGAGTTTTTCACACAGGGCAGGGGACTGAGACAAGGGTGTAACCTGAGCCCAACTCTCTTTAACATCTATGTGGATGAGTTGGCTGCAGTGCTGGAGCAGTCCTCTGTCCCAGGAGTAACTGGAGGAAACTCAAATTAAATGCTTGCTCTATGCTGACGATCTGCATCTGTTATCTCCCACAGAGCACGGGCTCCAGCAGAGTTTGAACCTGCTGGAGCAGTATTGTGAAACCTGGGCTTTAAACATAAACATGAACAAAACAAAAATTATGATTTTCCAAAAAAAAGCCAGGATACAGGGAAATAAATACCAGTTCACCCTTGCTGGCAAAACATTAGAGCACACAACAAATTACACCTACCTGGGACTAATGATGAGTGCATCAGGGAGCTTTAACCCAGCTGTCTGTGCACTGAGACAAAAAGCCAGCAGAGCCATTCATGCAATAAAGAAACGGGTGTATGACCTAAAGCCATCAATCACAGTCTGGCTCAAACTCTTTGACCAAGTTGTACAACCAATCCTTTTGTAGGGCAGTGAAGTTTGGGGTCCCACTCTAAATTGTGAATACAGTAATTAGGACAAAAGTCCAACAGAAATCTTACACGTAGAAAACATCTTGCATTTGCACAGAAATGCTCCAGGCAATGCTTGTAGAGCTGAGCGAGGACATCTTCCCTTACTGCTCACTGTACAAAAGACAGCTTTGAAGTAATGGAGCCACCTGAACCAAAGCAAGCCTGACTCCTACCAGTGCAAGGCCCTGAAGAGCCAGAAGAGCTACTCAAATAAAAAGACCATCAACTACATGATGGAGAAGCTCTGTGAGGAGAACCAGATCTGCATCACAGAGCCTCAGAACAGCTGCTCTAATCAGGCCCCAGTGAGATCTAAAATAACCACCACCCTGAAAAACAAATACCTGATACACTGGGAGAGCCAAATAAAATCACAGTATAAATTAGAGTGCTACCAGAGCTTAAACAGACCATACGCCCTGGCAGAATATCTGGTCAGGGTTAAAAAACAAAAACAAATACTGACCAAATACAGATTGAGCGACCACACTCTAGCAATTGAAAAGGGTCGACACAGAGGCACGTGGAGACCCAGAGAGAGGAGACTGTGGAGTAGGAAGAGGAGACAGAGCTCCACTTCCTACTGCACTGCCCCAAATACAAGCTGGTCAGAGACACATTCATACCCAAATTCACGAGTCACATAAGTGACTTCACCCACCTCACAGAAACTGAAAAATTACAAATATTTTTAGGAGAGGTGGGGATAACATGCACTAGCTGCAGAATATGTGACTGCATGCCACAGTCTAAGAGAAAAAATTAACCTGCCCTGATTTTCATTGTGTCTGTTTATACACTGTACCTGTCTGTTTGTATGTTTATTTTTGTTTCTCATACATTGTAATTGCTTTGGCAAAGCTTGTTTATTCCTGTCATGCCAATAAAGTTTATTGAATTTAATTTAATTGAATTGCATAAGAATTTTGGGCATACCTCAAGGGCTCGAAGAGTGTAAGTATGATTGATCAAAACATATGTCCATCACTTGGAGGCGGAATAAAGCAATATGATTTGTAAATTCGATCAGTTGCCTGTCGTTAACAACTGATCAGGCGGGAGTTGAGAGAGTATGTATGATTGGTCATTTCAAGTGGGAGTGTGGGTGTGTTATTGTGACACATAAATATGTGGGATTAGTTAAAACTATAGCCTGTGCTACAATTGGTATGCTACTACATCAGTCACTCACTTAAAAAGTAGGATAAATATCATTGAAAGATCTCTAAGAAACTAATTACAGAGAATATCAATTTTCCCCATTTTTATCTGAATTCCCCCCCATTTAAAAACTATTTTCCCCACACATTCCCCCATGAAACCTGTCCCCCTATTTTTCCCCCCATGGGTTTGATTTTCCCCCACAAATGGGGGATTTTCCCCCAATCTGGCAACCCTGAAACAAGGGGTGGTGTAGTTTTTGGGGTGTATTTAACTACATTTGAAAGGGTATCCACTTTAAATTCCCCCTGCCCTAAACACGGCAGACGCTACAAACTGTAAGTTTTATTAGAGGGAAACTGTGCTGCAGTAATTGAAATACTGGTTTAGTTAAAAAAAAAGTCTTAATAGTTGGAAAAAAAAACTATTTGCCATATTGGTGCTTTAAGTGCTTGTTTCAACTGACATCGATCACTAGTCTTCTAAAAAGAAACTACCAGGGCCCAGTATTTTTGCTGTCTGTATGAAGAAGTTTCAGTGTGTTCATAGCTATTTATTTATTATCAACGTAGAGTTCAAGATGTAAATCTGCTGTTTTATTTTTATTTTTTAGTAGATAAATCAACTGCAGATTTAAAAAAACAAGAGATATTAAACAGCAGCAACACAATTTTAGTGTTTTACAGTAAAACTACTTATTTCTTTTTTTACAATAGAACAGAATCTAATAATAAAATAGCAGCATGGCATTTTAGTGGGGGGGGGTGACGAATAACTCAGCCCCCCCCCCCTCCCGGGGAATTTCAAATACATGCTCCTGTGATATTTAGCAAGTTGTTTCTTAAACTTAAAAATCAAAACAATAAAATCACTATGAAGTTTTTTTGTTTTTTTTATCTTGGGGTTTTAAACATGTTAAACTGAGGTTTATAAAAGGGTTTCTTTAAATAAAAGAAAATGTAGAATCAAAAGATAACTTTCATAGGATGACATGGATGTGCAACCCTTCCTGCAAGGCCCTTCCTAATATATTGACATCAAAATCAAAATGTCTCTACTGAACAGCTAAATATATTGACATCAAAATCAAAATAGAATTCCATCTACTGAACAGCTAAATATACTGACATCAAAATCAAAATAGAATTCCATCTACTGAACAGCTAAATATACTGACATCAAAATCAAAATAGAATTCCATCTACTGAACAGCTAATTATGGCAAAATCATAGACGAAGAAAAAAAAATAGCAAATATATTAAATGATTACTTTTCACAGGTTTTTACAAAGGAGGACACGGACAACATGCCCCACATGTCGACCTGTTCCTATCCAGTTTTAAATACTGGTAAAGTATTTAAAACATATTAGCAGTATTTCCACATATTAGCAAAATCACTGCTTTTCTGTGTCAGCATATCTTCTGAACGCAGTAGGGATTCAAGGAAATGCATGCACATGGATTAGGGAGTGGTTAACATGTAGAAAACAGAAAGTACTGATCAGAGGAGAAACCTCAAAATGGAGCGAGGTAACCAGTGGTGTACCACAGGGATCAGTATTAGGTCCTCTGCTATTCCTAATCTATATTAATGATTTAGATTCTGGTATAGTAAGCAAACTTGTTAAATTTGCAGACGACACAAAAATAGGAGGAGTGGCAAACACTGTTGCAGCAGCAAAAGTCATTCAAAATGATCTAGACAGCATTCAGAACTGGGCAGACACATGGCAAATTACATTTAATAGAGAAAAGTGTAAAGTACTGCACGCAGGCAATAAAAATGTGCATTATAAATATCATATGGGAGATACTGAAATTGAAGAAGGAATCTATGAAAAAGACCTAGGAGTTTATGTTGACTCAGAAATGTCTTCATCTAGACAATGTGGGGAAGCTATAAAAAGGCCAACAAGATGCTTGGATATATTGTGAGAAGTGTTGAATTTAAATCAAGGGAAGTAATGTTAAAACTTTACAATGCATTAGTAAGACCTCACCTAGAATATTGTGTTCAGTTTTGGTCACCTTGTTACAAAAAGGATATTGCTGCTGTAGAAAGAGTGCAAAGAAGAGCAACCAGAATTATCCCGGGTTTAAAAGGCATGTCGTATGCAGACAGGCTAAAAGAATTGAATCTATTCAGTCTTGAACAAAGAAGACTACGCTGTGATCTGATTCAAGCATTCAAAATCCTAAAAGGTATAGACAATGTCGACCCAAGGGACTTTTTTGACCTGAAAAAAGAAACAAGGACCAGGGGTCACTAGATAAAGGGGCATTCAGAACAGAAAATAGGAGGCACTTTTTTACACAGAGAATTGTGAGGGTATGGAACCCACTCCCCAATAATGTTGTTGAAGCTGACACCCTGGGATCCTTCAAGAAGCTGCTTGATGAGATTCTGGGATCAATAAGCTACTAACAACCAAACGAGCAAGATGGGCTGAATGGCCTCCTCTTGTTTGTAAACTTTCTTATGTTCTTCTTATCTGTTCGTAATTTTATTTAAATATAGATGCTGCCCAAGAATCTTTGGACAGCCAGCTTGTTATCCTTGTGATCAGCTTAGTGTGCTTTCCTATAGCTTTCAAACACATTATATCATCCCCCGTGTACCACTGTGTACCACTAACTGAGAGAGTTAAGGTAGGGCTAAGGAAAGGGTTTAAAAATAACTAACAGATTTTTTTTTTTTGGTTTTCTCACTATTTATTATTTAAGATGTGTAAAGTAAATTACTAACAATGAATTAAGATTGGGTCATTTTATATGCATTCTGAGACCAAAAAAGGTCAAAAGTCAAATTTCAGGGTATTGCATTTATTTATTTATTTATTTAAATAAATTTACAGCTGGTGCGCTGTGAGCCGAGGACACCCAGGCCGACCTAAGCCCTGCCCCCCCCCGCATTGAATTTTGTTTTGTAAACTTTAGCAAAGACATAACTCATTGGTTTTTGCATAAAAATCTTAGAAAAAACTTTTTTTTTTTAAATATATAAATCTGTCTGCTTTCTTTAGCCTTCTATGGCATACAGAAAAAAAAGTAATATGATGACCTTTCAATTTTATAGCTTTAAAACATTTCTTTACATCCATTCTTTGAAACAAAACAAAAAAATGCATGTCTTCTGGCAAAATATTAAGATATAATGAATTATATGCAGTAAAAAGCACTCGTGAGTAAGGGTAAGTCAGCACACAGATTTCCTACAAGAAATCAGTTTTTAGGAACTCAGAAATGTTCTCTATATCTGTGTGCCTCATAGTTACTCCGTATTTTAGAAGCAGTGTTAGCCCATTCAGTCCATCATTTTTTACCACTTTTTACGCTTATAGGCAGCACATTTCGTGTTGACATCGTACCAGGATTTCATGTAACCTTGGTTCACTGAAAGAGAAGACGACGACCAACGACATTATGTATGGGATATGCCTGCCCATTGGGTAGGTATCGCTGAGCTCTCTATACCAGAGTTGCCGATAGGCCCCTTCCTGGGATGACGCACTCGGTCCCGCCCTTCGAGGGATTAAACCGTCATACTGAGGAAGCCATTTCTCTTTTTCCATCAAACCCGTGAGGACGACCGATGCGACCTCGCAGTTGGTCTTCTCTTTCCCTTTCAATTCGAAGACGACCACCAACAACATTATGTATGGGATAATGTAAACCAGAGCCATCGCGAGGGAGAAGGAACGGCAACATATGAGGGATGCATCAGAACCGCATAACCCAGGGTTAGCGGTGTGATCCTACACCCTCAAGGACCCTCATGCCTAACAAAGGCAGGGCAGGATCTACCACATTAAGGTGGTAGAACCTGGAGAAAGTATGCAGCGTAGCCCAGCTAGCCGCAGTACAAATATCGGACAGCGAGGCCCCTCTGAAGAGGGGAGGGCCCAAGATGTAGCCAACTCTCTAGTGGAGTGTGCGGCTACCCTCTCGTGGGGGCAAACCAGCACCATCATACGCAGTCGAGACTGTGTCCACAATCCAATGTGACAGACACTGCTTTGAGAGGGGCTGTCCTAGGGTCCGTATCTCGTGACAGACAAAGAGCTGGTCTGACTGACGCAGAGCTCTTGTCCTATCCACGTAGCATCTCAATGCCTGCACTGGGAGGAAATTCAATCTCTCATCCTTCTCCAAAGAAAACGGGGGTGGATGGAAGGATTGCAGTTCCATAGACTGATTAATGTGGAAGGCTGTGATCACCTTGGGGAGGAAAGTAGGGTTTGTACGCAGTGACACCTTGCTACCATTGTGCCTAATACGCATGCATGAGCTGTGCACCGACAGCACCTGCAGCTCACTGACCCGCTTAGCGGAGGTGATAACCACGAGGAAAGCTGTCTTCATAGACAGATACTTCAACTCTATGGAGTGTATGGGCTCAAACGGGGCCTTCATGAGAGCCTCCAGTACAATATCAAGGCTCCATTCGGGGAGAACAGTCCTCCTCAGAGGACGTAATTGCCGCGCGCCTTTAAGGAATCGGGTAGCCAAAAAATGCACACCCGGAGATACTGAATCCGAGTGGAAGGTGACCTACCAGCATCAAGCAGTTCTTGCAGGAACTGTAAGATAACTGGCATGGGGCAAGAGACTGGGTCATGACTCCTGGTCAGACACCAAGTCTGGAAATACTTCCACTTATAGGCGTACAACGACCTAGTGGAATCTGCCCTAGCGTTCTGCAGTGTACCCACAACCGCATCTGATAGCCCTAGGGCTAACCAGCAGTCCCTTTCAGGGGCCAGACCCATAGCTGGAACCTGCCCGGTTCCGGGTGCCAAAGAGTGCTTCTCGTCTGGCTGAGGAGATTCATGCGAAGCGGGTTACCTGTGCCTCCGCTGTGTACGCCCGTTTAAGGTGCTTTTCTGTCACCCTGCATTGCGGGTTCAGACACGCTGGTTCTTTGGATAAGCATCCCACTGGCAGGGCCTTGACCAAGGCCGCGATGGTGGAGTCTACCGGGGGAAACCCTGCTAGGCCCGGCTTGTCCGCACCTTCCAGGGAGGCAAGCTGTGTGGCCTGCTTCAGCATGCTTGGAGCTGAGGCTAGACGATCCCAGGAGGAGTGGACCTCCTCCATGAAGTCCAGGAAGGCCGGGAACTTTTGAGCGCGAGGGGCCATTGTCTGCGTCCGAAAAACGGACCGGTGTGGCTCTGCCGCTAGTGTCCAGGGGACCTGCAGAAACGCTGCAGTGCGCCCCATCAGTGCCGATGTCGAGTCCGACAGTGGTGGTGCGCTGGCTTCCGAGGACACCTTGAAACTAGGTTCTGCCTCGGCAAGGGGAACGAGCTCCCCTCCTAACTCCATACCGGAGAAGGAGGCTTTGTCCCAGGAGGGCGCTATCGAGAGCGTATCCTCTTGTGCCGGCTGGGGCGCTTCTTCCCATTCACCCTGATCTCCCCTGGGGGAGGGAGGGTACGGTACTTGGGGCAGGATTGGAGCTGGGGCTGCGGCTGGAGCCGCAGGTGCCTGTCGAGACAGGAGCTCCAGGACCTGGGCCATTTGTCCATAATGTCCCTGGCCTGTTTAGACCACTTCACACTTCTCGCCTGAGGTGATGGGGAGCGGCTACGCGAGGCCTGTGCGCCAGGGATGTTCAGCAGGGGGTCCTGGGACAGTTCATGGAGGAAGGGCTCTGGGGCTCCAAGAGTCGCCGACGGTCCGGCCATTGCACTGGGTATACCGTGAGCTATAATATACATATAGCACCGTCCGATCAAGCAATGATTGCACAGCGTGCACTGAGCACCATGTGCACCGTGTGTGCTGAGCACCTTGTGCACCGAGTACTGCGAGCACTACATGCACCGTGCGGCACCGTGCGCCCGTGCACTAATGCTGTATCACCGGGCACCGCGGTACCGCGGGCACCAGCGCGCCCCTGCACTAGCGCTGTAGCACCGCAGCACCGGCGCACCGAAAACCGTGAGGCACGGTATGCCTGTGCACCAGCACAGTAGCGGTGGGTATCGAGCACCGTGTGCCCGTGGTAACACCGCGGCGCACGCGTGGCGCATTTGAGTACCGTGAGGCACGGTATGCCCGTGCACTAGCACTGTAGCGGTGGGTATCGAGCACTGTGTGCGCCGTGTACACCGTCTAGGCGCACCGCGGCGCATTGAGTACCGTGAGGAGGCACGGTATGCCCGCACCAGCACTGTAGCGGTGGGTATCGAGCACTGTGTGCTCCGTGTGCACCGTGCGTACTGAGTACCGTGAGGCACTGTGTGCCTGTGCACTAGCACTGTAGCGGTGGGTATCGAGCACTGTGTGCACCGTGTACAACGTGTGCACCGTGTGCACCGTGCGTACTGAGTACCGTGCACACCGAATACTGCGGGCACTATGTGCACCGTGCGCCGCCGTGTCTATGCACTGGCGCTGTAGCGCTGGGCACCGTGTGGGAGACCGGGGTTGGTTGTCACACGGGTTGGTTGTCACAGTGCTCATAACAATGACACTAGATGGTGCAGACAGGTGATACTAACACTGAAATGTGTGTTCTATTGTCTGGCACTCAACCATCTTGTAATTTGAGGTCAATTCCATCTAACATAAACGTTAGCACATATTTCATTTTTTTCATACCCAAAATAAAAAATGTATATCTTGTTATTTATGTTATAACTCTTAGTAGTATTGGAGTTTGTTTGAACTGATGGCCATGTTAATAGAACCAGATACTGGCTATCTTTTGGTAGGTTCTCCCAGTACTACTGAGAGAATTAAATTGTCATGTAAAGTCGGGTTGGGGCAGGTTGTCACATAGTTTTTGGGGTTGGTTGTCACATGTAAATCCTATAGGAATTATATTTTTTCTTTCTACTTTTTTTACACCAACATGTGGGATATGTCACCATGTAATGCTTATTTAAGTTTGTTCTCCGGTTCTGTGGAGGCTGTGGTATTATTTTGTAGCATGGGTCAACATTTCAAATATATATAGGTCTATATTTTTTATTTTCACATAAAAAGTAAAAATACAACTTTTTGTGTCATTGTACACAGTAGAAACTTTATGTTATTTAAAAAAAAAAAACTAAAAATGTTGCATTATTGTCTACTGTAAAACCAAGAACATACTTTGTGACAGGTGACCGGCGCATTTTCAACCGTCTAAATATCATATTTGGAATAAAGTTACGCTGAAATAAAAAAACATCAATTTGTACGTGAAGAGTTATTCTTCAATATAACGAGGAACAGAACCTCGCAGAATGTCACCAGATTGAGGAAAATAATAAAGAGTAAAAGTGTGACAGCCAGCCCCGGTCTCCCCCTGTGTGTGTGTGTGTGTGTGTGTGTGTGTGTGTGTGTGTATCTTACTGTACATCGTTGGGTTGAATAAATGCTGGGGGAAAAGTGTGGAATAGCCCCCCCAAACGAAAGACTCACGCGCCACCTATGGTAGTCGGTTTTTATTGCTTTATTAAAAAAAACAAACCTGAATATACATTTTTTTTAATAACCCCCACCCCCCTTGCACCTATATGTGGGCGCCCATGTCTGTGCACTAAACAGGCTTACCTGCAGCAGTAGGAGGTTATACTATAGATGCCATCTACAAGCTCCACTGTTGCTCACGAAGCAAAACACGCATACAACTTTTTTTGATTTCATCGCTGTTTTACTAATGGAATCTTGCGTACATCGTTTCACATTCTATACATTTTCATTGTAGGTTAATCTTTAAACACGAATCCATGCTACAGAGGTTCTGTTCTGCTCCAGCAACAACCGTGAGTAAAAGCCTGACTGCAATGCTGCAGTGCTTGTCTGCAGGTAGCAGTCGACAGTAACCACGGTTACAGTGCAGCCCTTGATCCCTTTCAGTGAATTCTGAAACGTGCTCTGCAGAACTACAAGCCCCACATGGCATCGCAGCGCTGTCTCTCCTCCCCGCAGCGAGCTGTGAAAGTCTCAGAAAACTACAAAAACATGTGTGTGCCAGCCTACAGGTCTGCAGGTGCTCCTGCGGAATGTCTCCAGTGCACAGATTAATACCAGTTTATCATGGGTTGCAATAATAAAACAACAGCGCAGTTCAGTTTTTTGATCGCCCTGCTTTCAGGTTAGTAACTTTTTTTTTTTCTACTCGTACAGCTCGGCAATATTGCAGATAAGAAAACGTGTGAAAAGGCGCTCAGTGCTTTAGAATTCTGTTATAATATCGCGGTTATATTTGTTGCAAGGTGAAACTAATTAATCAAATAATATGTGACTTAGGTAAACAATTACTTTTTTCACGTTGGTTTCAGTGACCTACCCAAACCTTGAGAGATTTAATGTCATCGAAGTTTACAGCTGGCGGCAATTTTGTATCTTTATATTTATTCACTTAAGTTATTGTAATATTGTATTAAACGCGTTCGTTTTTCTGCAGCAATATCGCTGCATTGCACACGAATGAAGTTGATCAAATTCCAAACCTTCTCTAGTCTCATTCCAAATGGAGTAGTGTTCCTGAGTTAATTCCAGCAGTGACCAGTGTGCAGTCAGAATGCTGGACGGGGCTGGAGGTTTATCCGATGGTGCTGAGGAGCCGGTTAAGCAGGTCCGAGAAAAGAGGTCTATTAAAAAACGATTTACTGTAGTTCTAAAGTCAACTGTTTGATACTGTAAACCGTGTCTGGGCTTGTACAGTATATACTTTATAGGTGCCCAGTAAAAAGCAGATACATATTTGTTCATTTTTTGTTTCTACAAGATCGTTAATCGCATCCTGCACTAGCCTGCATCTCTACTGTAGGTGTTCTGTATGTCTACCAAAATGACATGCCCGACAGTCCCAGCGCGAACATGTTATATGCATTCCACGATTGAAATACAGGGATAGAATATATTTATAGGGCTAATATATGCTGTATTAGCAGTAAGGTACTGTGCAATTTCCTTCAATCTTTGTTCTACAATAATTCAAAACAACAACAAAAAAAAGATTATGGAGTACCTGTACATAATAAATCCAGAAAAAATAGTAATGCAACAGTAAACTGTTTTGTGTAGTAAATGTGAACAAATCTACAGAAAAACTCTTGTAAACTGACAAATGTACAGATTCGCAAAGTGACACTGCTGCATTTTTCATATTAGTGTAACCCCTAATTTATACTGAGAGCTCATCACCACACCTTATTCTCAAGGAACTACTTTCAATCAGCAGAAGAATACGCAACCAAAATGCATTCAAATAATGCAGAAATAAAATGTTGATTAAGAGGTAATCACAGTGACATGGGAAATTACCAGTTACCAGTATGGAAAGTATAACATTTCTTGTATCTCTGAAATTATATATATATATATATATATAGATATATATATAAAATGTCTACTTTGACATATTTGAATTTCTTTGGGCTAAGTAGAAGATGGTCATGCGTATAACATATACAGATGTGTATCTCATGAAGGTCAGGAAATACACTCTGACGATATTTGAAATATAATCAGAACTTTTTCTGTGGTATTTTTGAAAATCTTTATTTTTCATATGGGTAAGCAGGTTATTTAATTTGCCATACACTCGAGATGTTAAACGCAAGGTCCCATGCATGACTGTAAACTTGCTTAAAGCAATGTCAAGACATAATTAACAAGAGAGGCCCAAAACTGTACAAAAAAAAACACATTTAAAAGAAGTTCAAATCTGAAATCCCTCAGCAATAGCTATGCTTGTGAGAAGCAGGAATGAGAACACTGTCAATCAGGACGTACACTTTTACTCTTGCTTAAATGTTATTGCATGTTATTTTCCTTTCACAAGTTAACAGGAAATCTCCTAATTCTTTCGGGAAATCATCCTTGAAACATTTAAATAGTTTCACAAACATAAAAACCCATATACAGTGTGTGTGTATATATAATCATTATTGTTCTGTTATCCCAACTGATTGTTCTGTAATATTTTGAATTATTAGTTCGGTTGGTATTAATTACTTGTGGTATTACATCATTCAGAGTGAAAGTTATCATAGTGTTTTGTATTGAGTGTCTGAACTACCTAGCAGACTTCACTGGGGATAAAAGGCAATTTGCAATTGAGAGCAGTATACTGTAGGACTTTTGTAGAATTGCTATAGAAAATCTAGTAAGAAAGTCCCCAGCGGACTGTCTTGGTACAACGAGGTTGTAAATCTACATTTAAACCTGCTGTGTTTAAAGTACACTTTCTGTTCATCGTCATACTTTGGTATTTATTTCAAATTGTACATAGATTTTTACATAGTATTAAATTACAGGGGTTTACAATGCATTTAGACTACAAATTATGAAAATCAATGCAAAATCCTCCTAACATCATTTAGTAAATGTCTATGCCTTTTTTATTTTTGTTTAAATATTGAAACCTTTACAACCTTAATTTTGCCAACTTTTGCAACACCAATAAATGATATATATATATCAAACTATGATGGGAGAGCTTTTATTATGATTTCAATATCGTAAACTGAATTCACAGTACACACAATTCAACACCAAAAATGACCGGGTGAGAATTACCTACACAATAAAAACAACACAGAATATTCACCAATATTCTATCTTCTGCAAACCTGTGAAGCCTCAAAACAGAGCTACAAAGACTCCAGTGCAAGCATGTTCCACTCTTGAGTTCTGTTGTATGTATTTGCTATGAGTTGCTTGGCATGCAATGCTAAAGCTTACAGAGGTATTCCACATAGTAGAGCAGTATAACTAGTGCCTGGTGTGGTGTCGGCAGAACACTTAAGCACTTAATAATGTACAATACAGATTATCCTAATGTTAGATTACAGACCAGTTGCTCAGCAACTAAATGCTTGAATCCAGCTCACTGATGGAAAATTGAGAACACATTCATAGCTTTCTTTGACCAAACCCTTCAGATGGTTTTGATAAAACTCCTTTTGGACGGCTGTAAATGTTTTCTTTTACCATTACTGTCCACTGTGCAACAATGGCATTTTATTTGTGTAGCATTTACAAAAAATGTACTGAGGCCACCTTGACTGTTTACAGAACTCTGGAGGGGAATACATAAAAGCCTTTCATTGACGTTGTTCTTGGAAAGCGTGTTGAGTTCTTTGAAAGACGCCAGTGTTAAAGCATTGCATAGCTCTCAAGCTAATACCAGGTCTGGAAACCCAAGAAGTGGGGTAAAGTGAGAAGGAGTTTTTAGAAGCTGTGGAGAAATAAGAGAGAATTATATCTAGGCTTCTTTTTAATGTTTATTTTTCAGGGGCTCACAAAATACCATGTTAAATGACTTTAGAGTAATGTATTTCATTTTTAAACAGATGTCAATCATATGTGGGTAGTTGACAAAAAGACATGTCTGGAAATTAAAAAATGATCATATTGATGATGAAAATCTTATAGTTGCATTACATTGAGTCTGAAGTTTTCAAACAAAAATGTCATAACCTTGGATTTTACATTTCAGTCGAATTCTATGAACCTTTTAATGCATCAGTGCCTTGAATTTGTCCTGCGGTGTGACACCATAAAATATGTATATCTAACATTTCAAATAATCTCATTTTGATAACAAAATTGTTTATCTTCATCCTTGACTACTCCTGTTTCTAGATCATTGATTATCAAATGAAATGAGACAGAATTTGCTGTTATAATGGTGAAACCTGGGTGTCTCCCACTAAATTTTGAGTAAGATTTGCTGCGATTTTTCTGCACATTGTTAAAAATCCCTGAATTTACTTGTGTGGTATAATGACATTACCTGTCACATACTCTACAGTTATTTTCATATTTTTCTTTGGACTCAACCTTTTTTGCCCTCTTATTTATAAGTGTCACCCCAAAGGACACCATGTCACACCAAAGGAAGAAACAAGAAGCAGTGAGATTTTTCCCTTTCAAAAATATATTTTATGAAACTTTCAAAAGTGTGTGAACACCATACAATCTTTTAAATGTAACAATTCAACAAAAGAACTTGAAATGTGTTTAACACATGCTTGAGAAATGTGCCAACTCTATGAAACTTGAAGTTTAACAGGCATAACAAGGAATGATTTGCTAATGTTTGTTTGAAAAATAATTAGTTTGCATAAAATGTACCCCACATTACTTAATGTTCAACATGATAGTCAACTGGTGCAAATAACTCTGTAAAACACCATTTACACTGGTTTATTATGAGAACATGTCCACTGGTGTGACAGCTGTGTCCTCTGGAGTGACATGAAAATGGTGTCACACCAGTGGACATATCTGTCACACTGTCACAAAGACGGCCGGAGTGGGTGGCGTCAGACCAGAAGCAGGAAATAAACAGACAGAGAGGTGTGGTTTGGTGGAGCTGAGCGAATGGTTTCGCTCAGCATTTAATAAACAGCACAGAAAATAAAAGGTTTTAAACACAACACAAAACAGGACACGGCACTTCACGCCAAAATAAATAGACAAACAAAACGGAGTACACAGACAAACGGTGCACGGAGACAAACAAACACGGTGAGTAAAATAAATGGTTATTTTAGTTTAATTTACTTTCCTACTTTCTTCCTTCTCCTCACCCGTTCTCCACTCTCGAACACCCAACCCCGAGTGCAAGAAATGTGCATCTATATATACTGTTGTGCTGGGATTCAATTACTAATTAATTATTCACTTGTATCCCAGCACGTGAATTAATTCTGTGCAACCCCGCGCTCACATATTACATTTAACCAGCACGTGAAGTGATTTGTGCCCTCCTCGTGCCTAAATATAAATCTACATTTTTAAATACACGTGAAACACAGACCCGTTTATATCCCCCGTGTACCAATGACTATACACCAACATTAACACATGCAACATACAACCCATAATATGCACACGGGCGGGCACATTTCCACATATACCCCCCTGTAAAAGCACACATGGCCTCAACGGCCACCTCCCCCTTAAAAATCCAGCAGTCCAGGACAAAGTCTCGGGCTGGGAAGGGAGGCTTCAGTGGGCCCATGGCTGGCCATGCTGTCAGCACCCCTGCCGGTAGTGGCACGGCTGACAGCCTGTTAGTCCACGCCAGCGAATTGCTGCGGGGGATGCTGGTCTCCTGACCTCTCCCCTTTCTTCGTAGCCGGTAGCTCCCTTGGTGGGGGTCCACCACAGCACTTCCGCAGCGCAAGTGCTGCAGCGGGAGCAGGTCTCCGGACCTCCCCACGATCTCCGGCAGCTTAAACTGCTGCAGTGGGAGCAGGTCTCCGGACCTCCCCCACGATCTCCGGCAGCGAAACTGCTGCTGGGGTTGGTGGTCTCCAGACCTCCTCCCCTCTTCGCGGGCCGACAGCCCCTTTCTGGGGTTCCGCCACCAGACTCCCTGTGGTGGAGGCACGGGAAGCAGAGACATCTCCAGCTCCTGCCTCTGCCCTAGTGGAGGAAGCGGTGGAGGTGGCGGAGGCAGAGGCAGCTCCTGCTGCCTGCTCCTTGCGGTGGTGGTGGCGGAGGCCATGGGGTTGATGCTGGCCACCAGAGGGAGGCTGTGGCGGTGCTGGCTCCCTCTGCTGTGGCGGCTGGGCTGGTGTGCGCCCGGCTCCCTTCAGCAGCATAAATAGAGGCTGCTGGGGACACCAGCATCCTGCCCTTCTCCCCCAGAAAACTTCAGGGGTTGAGCCTGCACCCTCCCCTTCTGGCTCTTGGGACGGCAGCGATGGCTCCTCCCCTTTAGCTCTCGGGATGGCAGCAGCAGGTGCACCAACAGGCATGCTTCCTCTGCTGGTGTAGATGGGGACAGCAGGCATTGTTCTTCTGCTGGTGGAGGTGGAACCAGCAGGTATTCTCCTCTGCTGGCAGCTTGGGTCCTAGGGCTGTGGAAGCCCCGACTTCCCTCTCTTCGGGCTGTGGACGCACCGACTCCTCTTTTTTTTGGGCTGTGGACGCACCGACTCCTCCCTTTTGGGCTGTGGACGCACCGACTCCCCTTGGGCTGTGGACGACCCCCCCACTCAGGCTAGGACGTTCGGCTCCTCCCACTCAGGCGTAGGGACGTTCGGGCTCCTCCCACTCAGGCGTAGGGACGCCGGGCTCCCTCCCACTCAGGCGTGGGACGCCGGGCTCCTCCCACTCAGGCGTAGGACGCCGGGCTCCTCCCGCTTGGGCTGTGGACGCCGGGCTCCTCCCGCTTGGGCTGTGGACGCCAGGCTCCTCCTGCTTGGGCTGTGGACGCCAGGCTCCTCCCCGCCGGGCTGTGGACGCCTGGCTCCTCCCGCCGGGCTGTGGACGCCTGGCTCCTCCCGCTTGGGCTGTGGAGGCAAAACCAGCAGGCATTCTTCCTCTGCTGGTGGAGACGGGACAGCAGGCATTCTTCCTCTGCTGGTGGACCTGCTACCTGGGCTGTTGTAGTTATGACCGCCCCAGGTAGCTGAGGACCAACTCCACACCTTCCTCCCAGGTGCTTACGGTCTGTTCCTCGCATACGCCTCCCATCGCCGCTGTCCATCAACCGCAGGAACTGGACGGCTATTGGTATAGACTGGGCCTCCAGCCCAGCATTTTCCAGGATCCAGTCCCGCACTTTGATGGCGCTCTTCTGCATTTTTTTTTTTTTCTTTTTTTTTTTTTTAATCCAAAAATGCGGTTCCTGCTCTGGCCTGAGTCCTGGCGGGCGCTGTAGATCCCACGCAGGACACCACGTGTCACAAAGACGGCGGAGTGGGTGGCGCCAGACCAGAAGCAGGAAATAAACAGACAGAGAGGTGTGGTTTGGTGGAGCTGAGCGAATGGTTTCGCCAGCATTTAATAAACAGCACAGAAAATAAAAGGTTTTAAACACAACAAAAAACAGGACACGGCACTTCACGCCAAAATAAATAGACAAACAAAACGGAGTACACAGACAAACGGTGCACGGAGACAAACAAACACGGTGAGTAAAATAAATGGTTATTTTAGTTTAATTTACTTTCCTACTTTCTTCCTTCTCCTCACCCGTTTCTCCACTCTCGAACACCCAACCCCGAAAGTGCAAGAAATGTGCATCTATATATACTGTTGTGCTGGGATTCAATTACTAATTAATTATTCACTTGAATCCCAGCACGTGAATTAATTCTGTGCAACCCCGTGCTCACATATTACATTTAACCAGCACGTGAAGTGATTTGTGCCCTCCTCGTGCCTAAATATAAATCTACATTTTTAAATACACGTGAAACACAGACCCGTTTATATCCCCGTGTACCAATGACTATACACCAACATTAACACATGCAACATACAACCCATAATATGCACACAGGGGCGGGGCACATTGCCACACACACCAATGGACTTCTCATGATGTTTGGCCATTTTGGGGCCTTGTGGTGATTCTCAAGCATTCCATTTTAACTCACTGGACTCTTTTGTCATTGTTTTTCATAGTTTAATGATTAAAAAGGTATACCTTTTTTGCATTCTCATTTAAAAGGTGTCACACCAAAGGATGTAACAGATGGACACAAAGGGCAGTGCTAGAAAAGTGCAATATTTTGATACATTTATGATAAAAAATTCACCCTCTGGCCACACCATGTGCTCCAGCGATGTCGTCTATACTGTCTGATTGAGGAAGGACCCTCTTCTCCACAATGGTGTCCAAGTAAATGCACGTTTTAAAATCACATTATGGTGTCACACCGCGGGACGTCCTCTTTGCAGACAACACATAACCTATCATAACTATTTAAAAATGTCATGTATAGACTTGAGGAATATCATTCTTATAAATACACTTCTGTGTTGAAAATTCCCCCCAAAATTGTTGTGCATTTTGCAACTTTTCATATAGTTTATATTAAATACAAAACCGTTTACTATATGACACAGTTTTAATCAAAATAAAATTTAAGTTATAATTGTTTTTTGCTCCATGGAAAGCAAAAAAAACACGCCACGTCAACTACCCATGTGACACTTTCCTATTGTTGACTTTGGATACCAGTATCTCTGGCTCTCTCGATTGCGTCGTGTCTTCAGCTCAGCTGGTGAGAAATGACTCATAAACTTCCAATGAAGAACACCAGTCAAAGTGATAGGGAAGTCTGGACTGACTGGCAGGGGGTGTTCAGGTAGGAGTGATAGGGACGCTGTCTGGACTGACTGGCAGGGGGTGTTCAGGTAGGAGTGATAGGGATGCTGTCTGGACTGACCTGCAGGGGGTGTTCAGGTAGGAGTGATAGGGAAGTCTGGACTGACTGGCAGGGGGTGTTCAGGTAGGAGTGATAGGGATGCTGTCTGGACTGACTGGCAGGGGGTGTTCAGGTAGGAGTGATAGGGAAGTCTGGACTGACTGGCAGGGGGTGTTCAGGTAGGGAGGAGGGTGATAGGGATGCTGTCTGCACTGGACTGGCAGGGGGTGTTCAGGTAGGAGTGATAGGGATGCTGTCTGGACTGACTGGCAGGGGGTGTTCAGGTAGGAGTGATAGGGAAGTCTGGACTGACTGGGGGTGTTCAGGTAGGAGTGATAGGGATGCTGTCTGACCGACTGGCAGGGGGTGTTCAGGTAGGAGTGATAGGGGCTGTCTGGACTGACTGGCAGGGGGTGTTCAGGTAGGAGTGATAGGGATGCTGTCTGGACTGACCTGCAGGGAGGTTGGACCGAGGTAGGAGTGATAGGATAGGGAAGTCTGGACTGACTGGCAGGGGGTGTTCAGGTAGGAGTGATAGGGTGATGACTGGGAGGGGCTGTCTGGACTAGGGACTGGACTGACTGGGGGGTGTTAGGTAGGAGTGATGGGGAAGTCTGGACTGAGTGGCAGGGGTGTTCAGGTAGGAGTGATAGGGATGCTGACTGGACTGAGTGGCAGGGGTGGGATACAGGTAGGGAGTGATAGGGAAGTCTGGACTGACTGGCTAGTATTTTGTGGGGTGTTCCAAAAAAAGGCATTAATTTAGTGATAGGGATGCTGACTGGACCGACTGGAAGGGGGTGTTCAGGTAGGAGTGATAGGGAAGTCTGGACTGGACTGGCAGGGGGGTGTTCAGGTAGGAGTGACAAGGGAAGTCTGAACTGACTGGCAGGGGTGTTCAGGACAGAGGGAGTGATAGGGAAGTCTAAAACATGCAGGACTGGCAGGGGTGTTCAGGTAGGAGTGATAGGGAGGGCTGTCTGGACTGACTGGCAGGGGTGTTCAGGTAAGGAGTGATGGGGAAGTCTGGACTGACTGGCAGGGGTGTTCAGGTAGGGAGTGATGAGGAAGTCTGGACTGACTGCAGGGGGTGTTCAGCTTCAGGAGGTGCACTCAGGTTGCATTGCCAACAGTGGGATACAAGTCTAGGGAAGCGAAATTTATGCTTTTTAACAACAGTAAGTTGGGCGGCAATATAATGCTCTAGTTAGATCCCAGCTAGTATTTTGTTGACCTGTTCTGGTCCCATCACTCCAAAAAAAAAGGCATTAATTTAATTTAAAGAGGGTAACCAGATGAATGTGAGAAGAAATGAATGCCATGAGCTATTGAAATGGAAGGTGAAAAGAGTAAAAATCTACAAGGAGAAGACTTCAGCCTTGAAAAAGGGTAGAGATCTACAACTGAGGATTTATTTGAAGGTTATACAATCCTTTAAAAAGGTGGAGCTAAAGTAAACCCATCGCTACTTCTGGGAGACACACCAAACATGTGGAAGAAAGTAGAACAAGAGGCCACAAATGGAAGCTGAAGAGTTCAGAACCAAGATAGGAAGCACTATAGACAGAGAGTTTAAAAGTGCATAGTATAGCCTAGTAGCATTTGGAAAAACTTCTGCAAAAACATGCAGGCCATTCCAAAAAACAAGGCATGGAATTCCATTGTGCTCATTGTGCTCTGAGTTAGCTGCCAGAAAGGGAAGAGTCTGGATGGGCTGTTTTGCAAGGAGGAATGGGCAAAATTTCTTCTCTATTCCTTATAGTATATAATAGACTACAAAATAATTTTTTCAGTTTTTATTTGTTAAAAAAGATAACAATCCAACTTTAACAAAATGACAGTTTATATGCTAGAGGTGCAGTGAGCAAAAACTTTAAGAAGGCTAATAATATCAGTAATACTGAACAATAATACATTGAGAACACATTATTATTAAAAAAACAACAAGCAGAAGAATGTATACTCTTCACTGAAAACATGCTAGTAATGCAATATATATATATATATATATATATATATATATATATATATATACAGTGCCTTGCAAAAGTATTCAGACCCCTGACCAGTTCTCTCATATTACTGAATTACAAATGGTACATTGAAATTTCGTTCTGTTTGATATTTTATTTTAAAACACTGAAACTCAAAATCAATTATTGTAAGGTGACATTGGTTTTATGTTGGGAAATATTTTAAGAAAAAATAAAAACTGAAATATCTTGCTTGCATAAGTATTCAACCCCTGTGTTGTGGAAGCTCCCAGTTTACACCGATGAAAGAAATTGCCCTAACGAGGACACAATTACCTTACCATTGGCCTCCACCTGTGAACCATTAAAGTTGCTGTCACATTTTCTGGATAAAACCCCCACTGTTTAAGGAACATTGGTCAGGCTGTGAATCTGAAGGAAAATGAAGACCAAAGAGCATTCTATAGAAGTTAGAGATAAAGTAATACAAATGCATAGATTAGGGAAAGGGTACAAAATAATATCCAAGTGTTTGGATATCCCAGTGAGCACAGTTGGATCAATAATCAGGAAGTGGAAGCTGCATCACACCACCCAGGCACTGCCAAGAAAAGGCCATCCCTCAAAACTCAGCGCTCAAACAAGAAGGAGACTTGTGAGAGAAGCAACAGAGAGGCCAACAATCACTTTGAAGGAGCTACAGAGTTCAGTGGCTGGGAGTGGAGTAATGGTGCACCAGTCAACCATATCAAGAGCTCTGCATAACACTGGCCTGTATGGGAGGGTGGCAAGAAAGAAGCCGTTACTCAAAAAGAACCATCTGAAAGCACGCCTGAGTTTGCCAGAAAGCATGAGAGTGACCCAGCTGTGATGTGGGAAAAGGTTTGTGGTCAGATGATACCAAGATAGAGCTTTTTGGCCAAAACTCAAAGCGCTATGTGTGGCGCAAACCTAACACTGCCCATGCCTCAAGACACACCATTCCTACAGTGAAGCATGGTGGTGGCAGCATCATGCTGTGGGGATGCTTCTCATCAGCAGGGACTGGGCATCTTGTTAAAATTGAAGGAAGAATGGATGGAGCAAAATACAGGGAAATACTGCAAGTGAACCTGCTTCAGTCTGCTAAAAAAACTGAAGCTTGGAGGAAATTCACCTTTCAGCAGGACAATGATCCCAAGCACAAGGCCAAAGCAACATTAGAGTGGCTCAAGAACAAAAAGGTGAATGTCCTACAGTGGCCCAGTCAAAGTCCTGATCTCAATCCCATTGAGAATCTGTGGCACTATTTGGAAATTGCGGTCCACAAGCGGCGTCCAACCAACCTGAACAACCTGGAGCAAATCTGCCAAGAAGAATGGGCCAAAATCACTCCGACACTGTGTGCAAAGCTGGTACATACTTACCCCAAAAGACTTAAAGCTGTTATTGCAGTTAAAGGTGGCTCTACCAAATATTAATGTCTGGGGTTGAATACTTATGCAAGCAAGATATTTCAGTTTTTATTTTTCTTAAAAAATATTTCCCAACAAAAACCAATGTCACCTTACAATAATTGATTTTGAGTTTCAGTGTTTTAAAATAAAATATCAAACAGAACAAAATTTCAATGTACCATTTGTAATTCACTAATATGAGAGAATTGGTCAGGGGTCTGAATACTTTTGCAAGGCACTGTATATATATATATATATATATATATATATATATATATATATATATACACACACACATGAGGTGCTAGTAATGTAATATATACATGAGGTTCCAAATAGGGCACAATCAAGGGATGTTTAAGAGGCTCACAAAATAAAAGCTAGGGTGATCAATACTGGATTTATTGTAACATCTCCTGCCATCTTCTCATTGTCTCACTGGCTCTTGTACTGTAAATCATTGTTATTTAAAGACAAGCTATGGACTTTTCTGTGTCAGTGTAAGGAAGCTAAAACAAACCCATTCCAAGTTTATCAGTGATAATCCTTCTTCAGCTATCTTCTCCACATGTAATAAATGAAGCACCGGGCTATCATGAAGCCATGCACGCTGTTGTAAACTGTTTACCTTTTCCTCCCTCCTTTAGGCTTCCTGTCTACATTCGCTGTGAGATCTGCAGCTTCAGAAGGAGGCTCTAATGGATCAGTCTCCACAGTCTTTAAAAGCCCTGCAGGTATGCCTCCTTTTGAAACCTTTTCCTTGGCTCTTGAATTATTGGGGAGGACAGCTGCTGTAATGAACGCTGCTGATAGAGATAACCTCGGTGAAACAGCTGTGAGGAAGCAACCCAGTCTTAGAAAGCTGCTTATTCATAGAAAGTGCTGTGAGGTATAGAAGAAACCCAGTCTTAGAAAGCTGCTTATTCATAGAAAGTGCTGTGAGGTACAGAAGAAACCCAGTCTTAAGGCCATTGCACAAATTTAACATGCGACTAAACAGAAAAAAAACACGATCATGTGCATTCCTTATTGCACCTTGCACACTCAGCCTGTAACTCTCGTACGACGGTGATGCGTCAATTTTAGAATCGAAACAAGTTCGATTTGATCCCATTTGACATGCATTAAAAATTACATTGACCAATGAAAAACGACTGGGAAGACACGTGGGTTCTTACAGTTCCCTGAACAAAATGGAAAATCTAATTGTGTGTCACCAAACAAAAATTACTTTATGATAAATCCAACAAAGATTACAAAGACTTTGAATAAAAAGAAAACATATGGAAAGACATTGCCATGAATGATATGTATTATAAAACATGACATTATGAACTGATAGCATACATAAACACATGGATTTTGTGCAGTATAGGTTATTACAAGCATTTACTTTTTATTTTAATTGTAGTCGAGGAAGTAAAAAAGCAATGGCCTAACCTGGAGACACATATCAGAGAATGAAGCGTGACAGGGCAAGAGCGGTCAGGGCTTAACAGTCAGAAAAGAGGGGCAGTACATGAAAGTGATGGAATTTCTGGCCCCACACACAGAGAGTAGTAGAAGGTCATTGTTGTAAAGTATTTTCGGTAGCTTATTGCAAACTTTTAGATATATTTATTACAGGAGCATGTGTTTGAAAAATTAAATATTTGTTATATGGTTTCTGATGCTATGAAAACTGTGTAATATCATCTGTTTTTTATTATTTTTTTATATGTATTGCGTAACAACATTATTGTAGATCTAGTAGAAACATAATAATTAGCAAACGTTTTAACTTCCATCAGTGTTTTCTGATCATTACGTTTATACTACATTTAACATTTTATTTGTGTTCAAAGTTATGTACAACAGAATTGTATTTATTTTTTATTAAAATACTGAAACTATTTGTGTTTCTCCTTAGATCATTATTTACCAGGCTTATTAACTAAGATCCTTTTTCAATGGGGGCTGCTTCTCAAAAGACAAAAGCTGAAATTCTGAAGTGAGGTTTTAGAAATGACAGCAGAGAACATAAGAACATAAGAAAGTTTACAAACGAGAGGAGGCCATTCGGCCCATCTTGCTCGTTTGGTTGTTAGTAGCTTATTGATCCCAGAATCTCATCAAGCAGCTTCTTGAAGGATCCCAGGGTGTCAGCTTCAACAACATTACTGGGGAGTTGGTTCCAGACCCTCACAATTCTCTGTGTAAAAAAGTGCCTCCTATTTTCTGTTCTGAATGCCCCAATAATCTAATAATCCTGGTCCTTGTTTCTTTTTTCAGGTCAAAAAAGTCCCCTAAGTCAACATTGTCTATACCTTTTAGGATTTTGAATGCTTGAATCAGATCACCGCGTAGTCTTCTTTGTTCAAGACTGAATAGATTCAATTCTTTTAGCCTGTCTGCATACGACATGCCTTTTAAACCCGGGATAATTCTGGTTGCTCTTCTTTGCACTCTTTCTAGAGCAGCAATATCCTTTTTGTAACGAGGTGACCAGAACCGAACACAATATTCTAGGTGAGGTCTTGCTAATGCATTGTAAAGTTTTAACATTACTTCCCTTGATTTAAATTCAACACTTTCTCACAATATATCTGAGCATCTTGTTGGCCTTTTTTATAGCTTCCCCACATTGTCTAGATGAAGACATTTCTGAGTTAACATAAACTCCTAGGTCTTTTTCATAGATTCCTTCTTCAATTTCAGTATCTCCCATATGATATTTATAATGCACATTTTTATTGCTCATGTGCAGTACTTTTACACTTTTCTCTATTAAATGTCATTTGCCATGTGTCTACCCAGTTCTGAATGCTGTCTAGATCATTTTGAATGACTTTTGCTGCTGCAACAGTGTTTGCCACTCCTCCTATTTTTGTGTCGTCTGCAAATTTAACAAGTTTGCTTACTATACCAGAATCTAAATCATTAATATAGATTAGGAATAGCAGAGGACCTAATACTGATCCCTGTGGTACACCACTGGTTACCTCGCTCCATTTTGAGGTTTCTCCTCTAATCAGTACTTTCTGTTTTCTACATGTTAACAACTCCCTAATCCATGTACATGCATTTCCTTGAATCCCTACTGCGTTCAGAAGATATGCTGACACAGAAAAGCAGTGATTTTGCTAATATGTGGAAGGACATTCTTTATTATAGCACAAGGTGACCTATGCCAAGATTAACCCTACACTCCATGTGGTAGTGCTTTTACTAGGTGAGCCCCAACCAAGATTCAAAAACCAGCGATAGCATGACTAACCCTACACTCCACGAACCAGCGATAGCATGACTAACCCAACACTCCACTAACCAGCGATAGCATGACTAACCCAACACTCCCTAACCAGCGATAGCATGACTAACCCTACACTCCAACGAACCAGCCGATAGCATGACTAACCCTACACTCACTAACCAGCGATAGCATGACTAACCCTACACTCCACGAACCAGCGATAGCATGACTAACCCTACACTCCACCTAACCAGCGATATAGCATGACTAACCCTACACTCCACTTAACCAGCGATAGCATGACTAACCCTACACTCCACGAACCAGCGATAGCATGACTAACCCTACACTCTACCTAACCAGCGATAGCATGACCAACCCTACACTCCACCTAACCAGCGATAGCATGACTAACCCTACACTCCACCTAACCAGCGATAGCATGACTAACCCAACACCCACCTAACCAGCGATAGCATGACTAACCCTACACTCCACGAACCAGCGATAGCATGACTAACCCAACACTCCACCTAACCAGCGATAGCATGACCAACCCTACACTCCACAAAACAGCGATAGCATGACTAATCCTACACTCAACGAACCAGCGATAGCATGACTAACCCTACACTCCACGAACCAGCGATAGCATGGCTAACCCTACACTCCACAAACCAGTGATAGCATGGCTAACCCTACACTCCACAAACCAGCGATAGCATGACTAACCCTACACTCCACGAACCAGCGTTAGCATGACTAACCCTATACTCCACGAACCAGCGATACCATGACTAACCCTACACTCCACGAACCAGCGATAGCATGACTAACCCTACACTCCACGAACCAGTGATAGCATGACTAACCCTACACTCCACGAACCAGCGATAGCATGACTAACCCTACACACCACGTGGCAGTGCTTTTACTAGGTGAGCCCTTAATGACTGCCATAGCAATAATAACAGAGTCATCTTCCATTGACAGGAATGTTACTAAATTGGATGTGATCTTCTTGCTTCACATAGGCTTTACATTGTATCAAACCTTTAGCCACTTTTACGTTTAGCTTTCTCCAAGATTAAAATGCACCTGTAACATGATTAGAGATTTCAAAATCCATGGCATCTGAGATGCCATGGATTCACATTTTCAATTATTTTATTGCTGTCAACTGTCCAGTTTTATAAAAGATTCACTGATATTAACTCAGTGCAGAGCTTGTTATTAAATACAGCTGTGCAGTGCAAAGATTGGAGTGCTGGCATAGTGAATGAAGTGTAACTGTGCAGTGCAAAGATTGGAGTGCTGGCATAGTGAATGAAGTGTAACTGTGCAGTGCAAAGGCTGGAGTGCTGGCATAGTGAATGAAGTGTAACTGTGCAGTGCAAAGACTGGAGTGCTGGCATAGTGAATGAAGTGCAAAACTGCAGTGGCAAAGACTGAGTGCAAAGACTGGCATAGTAGTGAATGAAGTGTAACTGCAGTGCAAAGACTGGAGTGCTGGCATAGTGAATGAAGTGTAACTGTGCAGTGCAAAGACTGGAGTGCTGGCATAGTGAATGAAGTGTAACTGTGCAGTGCAAAGGCTGGAGTGCTGGCATAGTGAATGAAGTGTAACTGTGCAGTGCAAAGACTGGAGTGCTGGCATAGTGAATGAAGTGTAACTGTGCAGTGCAAAGACTGGAGTGCTGGCATAGTGAGTGAAGTGTAACTGTGCAGTGCAGACTGGAGTGCTGGCATAGTGAGTGAAGGCTCAAGTGCCTTAACACTTTGTATTCAGTGTTTACCAGCGCTGTTTACAGTTTCAAATGCATACCATTTGAAGTGATTAATATGATAAAGACTCACATATGTTTGATAGCTGTACTAAGAAGAAACAGTAATACAAATGTTTAAATGAGAATACTTTGTTTCTTTAAAACACTGAAGATTAGTCAAAAAACTTTTGTCAAGGGGTCCTGAATGGCTGACCTGGGAAAGGCACGGCTGCGTGCTATGCAGGGGCACGCATGTTTGTGTCCTGGCTTTGTGTAGTTGCCAGTCTTCATTAGGGATTCCACAGGGCACTGCCTCTGGTGCTCCAGCAGGTAAGGGAGGCAAGGACTGTTTCTCCTCCCCGTGCTGCTGTGGACTCTACTGGTGAGGCACCAGGTCAAACCTGCAAGGCTGGCCTTTGTCCTCCAGGAGCAGGTAGGTCGCTGACATCCGCTGGGGAGCGCCAGGGTTTAAAGAGGGGATTGGCTTGGCTGTGGGACCGGAGGACACACACTGAGCTTCAGTTCTCCTGAGCTGTTGTGGGGATTGTAGCGATGAGGGAATATAATTGGAAATTCTAAATTGGGGAGAAAAACTGGGGGTTAAATAATGGGTAGCCTAAATTTTAAAAAACAAAACCACAAAAACATATTTGTCTAAAAGTATTACGTTAGCTTTTAATATGATGCCTTTTTGTAATATGTATACTTTATTTTGCGTGGAAGAAATATTAGTACATATTTAATAATACTCATTTATTGAAGTTCAATAGATACACAGTAGGGGTGCCTGTGTGGATCCACCAATAGAATGCTGTGCTCATATTCCTTATATATGTGGAGTATGTTTATATATTGCATTCACTATTTATTAATATGTAGCTGAATTTCAATAAATTCGTAACTGCTTATAAATGATATACTGATTCATGCCACTCAAAAGAAAGTTTTGCACATTTGTTTGGCACATCTGGGGCCTCCTAACACTATATCCATGGACTGACGTGGTTTTAAAGTTAAAGAAACTAAAAGAATATTAGAAAAGTTACATTTAAAGATAGAGGAGCGAGGACAAGGGAATGTAAAGAACAATAACAATAGCTGTTTTATATGTAGGTCATAAAAAGACTGGTATAAAAATCATTGCTGTTAATTGGCCTTGTATTTTTGCGTTGGTTATCTTTCAAATGTTTGGGATACTGATGGTACTTTGTTAATGCAAGCGGTGCAGCAGCCGACGTTCGCAGAGGAGTGAGATTGATAATATCTCAGCATTTAACTACATTTAAAGTTTACAAGCCCTTGTTATTGTAGACACTAGTGTCATCAGATAGACTCAAGAGAGGATCCTGTTACGTTATTTCATGATATTAACCTTAGGCCACATTGGGAACCTATACATGTCATGCCATGTTGTTTCTGTTTAGGTCATTATTTACCAAGCTAACAAGCTTTTCACATCCCTTTAAATTACTGACCCTGCTTCTGAAAAGACTCCTTCAATCAGAATGTTTTACGTGATGGTAAATGATAATCACAGCAGAACCAG
Organism: Huso huso; assembly: GCA_036884735.1. NCBI lineage: Eukaryota > Metazoa > Chordata > Actinopteri > Acipenseriformes > Acipenseridae > Huso > Huso huso. The sequence goes on from CM072695.1 coordinate 3,714,868, forward strand.
CAATAGAGAGTGGCTGGGTTTCCATGTCTCACCTTTTTCTCACGCTATTTTGGTAGTACAGTACTCTCCGGCTAAGAGAACACCCCTTGAAGCAAGCAAAGTGTTCTTAAAGCCCAAGTGTTCTCTAAGACAGAGTTAGCCACCAGACACGATATGAATCAATCAATAAATAAATACATCTGTATTACTTGAAATGAACTGAATAAGTAAAAGAAAAGCAATAGGCAAGTGTATGTTAATAAACTAGAATAATGAAGTAACAGACAAACTAACGTTAATAAAACTCAAGCAAAACAACACGGTCAAAAAGCTTAAATCACTATGTACTATGAAATTAGCTGGCGGGTGTGTTTCAGGCTGTCACAATGATGGATGTTACTGAGGGTTAACAACGTCAAACTGTCAAACTAAATTAACACAGCACCCCTACACACATTACAAAATGCAGCAGCAATATACAGGACATGCACATTATTTAACAGAATGGTGAAGCAGCTCACCAGAACGGGAAACACCAAATTGCTCGGCGACTTGTGTCTGATTCAGATTATTTTCAGGAGCTCAAAGAATTTCCAACTTTGTGTAGCAAGAGAAACAGCGGCACATTTCGCTGTTTGTTTACATGCCATTTAGTAGTGATGTGGCGCACTCGTGGAAATCAGAATACAAAACAATTCAGTGATATGACGGCGGTTCTGGGAAGATTTAATAAACCAATCAATGTCCCTCAAGACACTCTCGCGATGACAAGTCATTTTTTTTTTAACAAAACAGTACTGTATCCGTTGTGAACGAATCCCTAACAGTGCCAAGAAGGTGTTCTTTTAAGCGAAGTTCCTGTACCTTTAGCCGGAGCATTTACAATGGGAAAAATCAGTTTCACCACAAGGGTGTTCCCTTAGGCGAAGTGTTCTCTTAAGAGGTGTTCCTATACACGGAGACTACTGTACTTTCAGGAAGTGTGGGTTTCCACGTAGTTTTCTTTTAGGGAGAGAAATTCTCCTTCCAAATGCAAATAGTTAATATTAAAATACAGTAGGGTATTTTTAAATGTTTCTGTCCGAGTTCCAGTTTGGAACAGATATTGTAGCTTTCTTAACATTGGGTTTCCATAAAGTTTATAATTTGTGTTGATGCTCCGCAGGTGCAGCCTGCCTCATTTGGCACACAAAAAAAATGTAATACAAAAAGTACCAGGAAACAAAACAAAAACCCAGAAATAACACAAATAAAAAAAAAATAAAAAAAACATTCCATAAGAAAGCGCTGTGTACTGTCTTTGTCTTATTTGCTAAACATTTTTGACTGTGTATATATGTATTAGAAACCTATTATACACATACATATATAATATATACAGCTATGGGCAAAAGCATCACCTAGAATTTTAGGATTGAGACGTGATTAAAAATAAAAACTATGAACATAATTTTGATCTTATATTTAACATTATGCAGTCAAAGAAACTACAAAATGATATCACAAAAGTCTACTGGAAGCCATAATAGTAGCACTGTATTTCTGTAAATGATTATTCCTTTGGTGGGGTAATTTCATCACTTGGTTATGCATGACTGAGTCTTTTTTAATCCAGGGGGTGATGGGAGGTTAACTCTACGAGGTCAGACCTTACCTGCGGTAAAGGACCATTCTAATGAAAAGCTAGTGCCAGTGCTGAATTAAGGAAATGGTATTGATCCATGTGAAAGCTTACTGTAAAATATTAACCCGGATCAAACAGTCCTGAGTGGAAACAAAGGAAGGAATTCCAGTCCATTGACTGCTACAGCAACGCATAGGAAGTGGAAACCTGCACAGCTCAGAGATGAAAGTGGACGGCTGGGGGGGGATTTCTGTGGCACAGAACAAACAAAAAAAAAACATGTCATATGTGCACATCACAAAATTAATTTCAAGTGCCTGCAAAATCATGGAACTGCTCATCAAGCAAACGAACTGTTCTACCAAACAAATCAAACAGGCAGGAGTGTGAGGAATGAGATTGACCAGGTCAGACCATTCTGTTCACTCACACAATGACACTATAGTACGACTGCCACCCTCATGCAAGGCTAGGTGGAAGGACCCTAAACCGAGAGCATTTGGAGCAGTGAGTCTCTCAGTCTGATTGGAACTGGTTCTGGCACACTGATTTTCTGTTCAGAGAGTTACCGCTGATTGACGGGCTCAATGAACTACAGTACATAGCTACTCAGGCGATGCATTTCATTGCTAGAATATCTGTCTCTTTTCTATTTGCACAGAAGCGGCCTGTACTGTCCCGGGGAGGGAGTGTCTTAACGGCGGTACTTGCTACAAGAACAGCCAGGGAAACGCCCTGTGCAGTTGCCCACCTGGATTCCTGGGCACACTGTGCCAGACCAGTAACCCCTGCCAGAACAACCCCTGCCAGCAAGGAGGCTTCTGTCAGCCACACAGAGAGGGGGGTGGCTACACCTGCACCTGCCGGACAGGTAAGAAAAAGCCCTGCATTTACATGTGTAACCACCGCCTGCTATCTTTTAAAGCTTGTCCTATATTAACCCAGGAAAGTTCCTGTCAGGATGAGAAGTATGTAAGCAATAACACACAGCAGAGTGTGCAACAGTAATGAAATTACTGCATGCCGTGGGAGTGTTGTGGACATTTTACCCACGAAATTCCTGCACAGTCATGTAATTGCTAATCAGTCAGATCCCTTAGTTTGCCCATGACATTTTATAACAGGCCTTTTACAATGCCCAAGTTTGCTTCAGCCAATCGGTGCACACTTATTCAATACAGAGCAACAGCACAAATCCAGCCCAAACTATATAACCATACCCTCAGCCATGCAGTTACACTGCTAAGCATACAATTCTAGCCATGCAGTTGTACAATTCATATTGAATGCAAGCATTTATATACTTTTTTTCAATTTTGCACACCCAATATCTTTTAATTGAAGCATTATACAGAAGGCTGTATTTTTTTCACCATAATGACGGATTTCTCGATTTCCGTGAAATGTGCTGATTGCTGTGTAATATGTAGGTCCCCGTGAAAATTAACATTTCTGATAGAGTAGTGTAAATATACATATTTTTTATCATTTAAAAATAAATACAGCAAACATTTGCCTTATTGACGCACTACCTGTTACACTGCATTTAGGAACCTGGCAGCCAGTTTAGTTTGCTTCCGGTAAATGATTGAACACACTGCATAGAGCTGCACGATTTCTTCAATGAGAAAGGCACCAGCTGCATCAAAGATTGGAAATATTTCTGCTAAAGATCACTCTGTCCAGTACAAGAAGGGGGCATTATCCATAGGTAATAAGTCAGCTTGTTCCCAGCAAGATTCGAATTCTCCTCCAGGCTCAGCTCTGACTGGTTCTGCGAACACCACGACAGGCCTGTGCATCCAGCGTTTTACATTATTATTATTATTATTATTTATTTCTTAGCAGACGCCCTTATCCAGGGCAACTTACAATCGCAAGCAAATACATTCAAGTGTTACATCACAGGTGTGGGCGACCAGGGCCTTTACTTGATACCTGCAAAAACTGAAATCTTGTTAGCTGGGCTCCCATCTCTACATTCTCATTACCATCATCAGTGGGCAAATACATTTTAACTGAATCTGGGTCCATCAAAGAACCGCACACCCTTGCAACCGAGGCCTTCCATGCAAAAGGATCTAATGACTTATAGCACAAAAGGGACGTGCCAGAACCGTCTGTGACAAAGCAGTGATTATTTGAATTTGAATGCAACTTACCTGGTTCATTGTGTGCTGAATGTGTAGCACTACCACTGTCTAGTAGCAGAGAATACTGTTCAGTATGCTTTGCTCGCAAGTGTTGGACCATTCCTGAAGTGTTCTTGTTGTAAGACAGAACAACCCCACACCAAGAGCATTGCACCTTTTTAATGGCAAACAAGGGAAAAGCTTCCCACACTTTGGATTGTTTTTGACTCCCTGCAGACATGCTAAAGATAATTTGATGAAGGGTTAAAAGTGACACAATAAAATATACCTATGTGACTGAGTGTGTGTGTGTGTGTGTATATGCACATTTATTTGATGAATATATGCAGCCAAGACCAATTGAAACGGTGTTTTTTTGTAATTGTCCAAAGATTACAATTCTGTATTGCTTTAGATAATTGTATATACATTTACCCACATTGTAAAACTACATAAACTGTATCAAATGACTGCATTTAGGTTTTTTATTATTTGTAATTCAAAGGGTTCAACAGACAATATCATAAATATGTCTAATCTAAGTAAAGTGGCAATCTCGGAATTTCAATTTTTGCCAGTTCCTAATACATAATACTGAAACGCTTGAGAATATATTGAATCTAACTTTTCAATGGAAGTTCATTTTAATAGTTTAACAATTAATTTAGCCAGAATAGTAACTGTCAAGTACCTCAGATAATCAGCATTTTAATAAGGTTTGGTATTTTGAAATTCCTTTTCCATTAATTACTATAACAAGCAAGGTGAAAATCTGTAACTCCTCTTAAAGAATGGAGTTTAGCGGGATTGCGTCTGTGCTGCATTGCACAAGGAATGTAGGCGACTAGAGTTCAATGATGTTGACCTCGTGATCATTTCATTGATTTGTTTGCTTCATATGAAACAGTAATCTAAACAAGGCCCATTTGAATCACCTGAAACATGAATAAGTTACTGAAGTACTTGTTTGCTTCATATGTAGCATTAAAACAGTGTTCAATTTAATTAGCTGAAGCTTCAATGAGACACTGAAGCATCTGAATTGTGTGAACCCCCAATAAACCACTGAATCACTTGAACCCCCAATAAACCACTGAATCACTTGAAGCCCCAATAAACCACTGAATCATCTGAAGCCCCAATAAACCACTGAATCACTTGAAGCCCCAATAAACCACTGAATCACTTGAAGCCCCAATAAACCACTGAATCATCTGAAGCCCCAATAAACCACTGAATAAACCACTGAATCACTTGAAGCCCCAATAAACCACTGAATCACTTGAAGCCCCAATAAACCACTGAATCATCTGAAGCCCCAATAAACCACTGAATCATCTGAATCCCCAATAAACCACTGAATCACTTAAACCCTGAATCAAACCACTGAATCATCTGAAGCCCCAATAAACCACTGAATCACGTGAAGCCCCAATAAACCACTGAATCATCTGAAGCCCCAATAAACCACTGAATCATCTGAAGCCCCAATAAACCACTGAATCATCTGAAGCCCCAATAAACCACTGAATCACTTGAAACCCCAATAAACCACTGAATCACCTGAAGCCCCAATAAACCACTGAATCACTTGAAACCCCAATAAACCACTGAATCACCTGAAGCCCCAATGAACCATTGAAGCACTGAAACATCCAGCCAATTGAATTGTTTGAAGCCTCAATGGAACACAGAACAATTTGAATGGCCTGAAGCCTTCGTTTTCTCTGAAGCCCTCATCATTATTTCATAAGGCTCTGCATCATTTAAAACTGCTGATTACATGCATACATGTAGTGTCCCAGTAGTGGGGTCAGTTTTTTAAAAAGTTATTTTAAATTATGTTTTAATTTTAAATTCACAAAATACAAATCATTGTTACAGTGGGTTGTGTGGATTTATTCATATTACAAATAATCACGATTATGAAGAAGGGTTTTGAAGTGCAGGGTATGAATAGTTTATAGCCTTAAACAAACAATCAAACAGACTGTGATTTATGACATAATTAAAAAATATTGCAGGAAGTAAGCATTAATACACAGGTTTATTTATCATATTTTATAACAAAAACTATGACAATTCATTTTTAATGCAGAAAGTCTATTTGATTTTAAATAATTAAATAGAACAAACAATACAAAAATAAGAATAATTAAACATTTGGCAAGAACAAGATAATATATTTAGAAAATAGAGGGGTCACTTTTATTGTAACTTGGTTCTTGCTGCATTGCTATAAGCCTCGCCCATAAGGAACTCATTCAAAGTGACAACAGCAATCATGACCTAAGATATCCTTGAGCAGTTCTTTGGTCATCTCTCAAACGAGCAGTGCAGTGAAGAAAAATGACACTAGACTTCCCTCACTTTGTCTCGGTCTCATGAGTTAGTTTGTACAGAAGCTCATTGCTGCCATACATAAAAGAGGAGGTTAAATGTCTAAGAGACACAAATGGCAAAATCATAGAAGAAAAAAAAATAGCAGATATATTAAATGATTACTTTTCACAGGTTTTTACAAAGGAGGACACGGACAACATGCCCCACATGTCGACCTGTTCCTATCCAATTTTAAATAACTTTAGCATAACAGAGGCAGAAGTGTTAAAGGGACTAGGAGCTCTTAAAATAAACAAATCCCTTGGGCTAACCAAGATCATGCAACAGTCTCTTGACACAGGGGTTGTACCGACAGACTGGAAAATTGCAAACGTAATACCGATCCACAAAAAGGGAGACAAAACCGAACCAGGTAACTACAGACCAATAAGCCTGACTTCTATTATGTGTAAACTTATGGAAACTATAATAAGATCTAAAATGGAAAATTACCTATATGGTAGCAATATCCTGGGAGACAGTCAGCATGGTTTTAGGAAAGGGAGATCGTGTCTAACTAACCTGCTTGACTTTTTTGAGGATGCAACATTGACAATGGATAATTGCAAAGCGTACAACATGGTTTATTTAGATTTCCAGAAAGCTTTTGACAAAGTCCCGCATAAAAGATTAATTCTCAAACTGAACGCAGTAGGGATTCAAGGAAATGCATGCACGTGGATTAGGGAGTGGTTAACATGTAGAAAACAGAAAGTACTGATTAGAGGAGAAACCTCAAAATGGAGCGAGGTAACCAGTGGTGTACCACAGGGATCAGTATTAGGTCCTCTGCTATTCCTAATCTACATTAATGATTTAGATTCTGGTATAGTAAGCAAACTTGTTAAATTTGCAGATGACACAAAAATATGAGCAGTGGCAAACACTGTTGCAGCAGCAAAGGTCATTCAAAATGATCTAGACAGCATTCAGAACTGGGCAGACACATGGCAAATGAAATTTAATAGAACAAAGTGTAAAGTATTGCATGCAGGCAATAAAAATGTGCATTATAAATATCATATGGGAGATATTGAAATTGAAGAAGGGAACTATGAAAAAGACCTAGGAGTTTATGTTGACTCAGAAATGTCTTCATCTAGACTATTTGGGGAAGCTATAAAAAAAGGCCATCAAGATGCTTGGATATATTATGAGAAGTGTTGAATTTAAATCAAGGGAAGTAATGTTAAAACTTTACAATGCATTAGTAAGACCTCACCTAGAATATTGTGTTCAGTTCTGGTCACCTCATTACAAAAATGATATTGCTGCTGTAGAAAGAGTGCAAAGAAGAGCAACCAGAATTATCCCGGGTTTAAAAGGCATGTCGTATGCAGACAGGCTAAAAGAATTGAATCTATTCAGTCTTGAACAAAGAAGACTACGTGGCGATCTGATTCAAACATTCAAAAATCCTAAAAGGTATAGACAATGTCGAATCCAGGGACTTTTTTTTGACCTGAAAAAAAACAAGGACCAGGGGTCACAAATGGAGATTAGATAAAGGGGCATTCAGAACAGAAAATAGGAGGCACTTTTTTTACACAGAGAATTGTGAGGGTCTGGAACCAACTCCCCAGTAATGTTGTTGAAGCTGACACCCTGGAATCCTTCAAGAAGCTGCTTGATGAGATTCTGGGATCAATAAGCTACTAACAACCAAACGAGCAAGATGGGCTGAATGGCCTCCTCTCGTTTGTAAACTTTCATGTTCTTATGAGATATATATATATATATATATATATATATATATATATATATATATATATATATATATATATATATATATCGTGAGATAGTGTAGTCCTGGGGGAATGGGACTACATCTACCACAGGGGAACAGCCTTAGTTTGGTTAATTGTTTAATTAGTAATGATCCCCTGCACCTGGCTAGCATTGTAAATTAGAGCCAGGTGCAGGGTATTTAAGAAAGGCAGCCAGTTTGTTTGGGGCTGCTGAGTAGAAGGAAGCAGGAAGGTAGGTAGGAGCCCTGCTGCCGAGCAGTCAGACAGGTTGGGTGTACTCTGGTATATTTTGTTAAACTGTGTGTTTTGTTTTTGTGGTGTGGGGAAACGGCTTATCTGTCCCACTTTGTAGTCAGGGTGTTCCTGGAAGTTTAGTTAGCGGTCAAGCGTTTAGTAACCTCAATCTCCTGTGTCCTGGGTCTATTTTTAAAGGGGCAAAGAACCCGAGCGGGTGCTAGTCTTTTACAATATATATATATATATATATATATATATATATATATATATATAATCACGTTATTATTAAAAAATAGAATAATGGAATAGTATGTTTTGGTTATTGTATTTAAGGTAAATTATTATAAACACGTTGTTTTTGTAAGATGTGTATGCGCTAACAATTTATTTGTCTCTGTATTTGCATCAGGAATATTTAACATAATGTGCTTCCATCAATGCTGTCTCTGAAGTAGGCATTTATCGCTGTAATAAGTAGACAGATAGCAGCATACTGTCGCAAGAGCATGTTAATATAGCAAGGACACAATTGCAAGCGTAATGTATATATTTCAAACATTGTGACAAAAAAATACAAACCGTTCCTTTCAGTTTGACTGAAACACCACAGTGTGAGCACTGTTGAAAAGAGTATGTATTGAGTTTCTTCCTGTATCAGCTCCTGCTAAACACTGTTCATGGGTCACATGACCTAGTGGTTCACGTGAACCACATGAAGCTTTGCTTTGTAACAGGGGGTGCGTTCGAGACGCAGATGCTAAGTCTGCGTAGATTCTGCAAAGATTCTGAAAATTCATGGGCTACTTGCTCCGATTCTGTGCAGAATCTGCGTAGAATGGCGAAAGTCTGCGTGGCGTGAACGCACCCACTGTTTGCTTCAATTGGTTCATGTGGGGTCCAATCAGCTGAGGCTTCAGTCCCATCACTATCAGGCAGTGTGTGCAACGATGTAAAGCGGATTCACCAAACCGTTGTTAAATTCACCACGAATTGCTCAACGAACTGTTAAATTCACCGGTGCGTCACCGCTGAAGCAGCGGATTCACCGGGGTTGAGTCGGTGAACTGCAGCAAAACCAAATTGGCCACGCCCACTGTGGAAGTTTGTCTTGTACGGAGTTACTATTATCAGTGTAATTGTAGATTCAGAGACGCCAAATCTTTTGAAAATGGCTATGGAGTTGTGCATTTTTAATAAATATATAATAGCAATAATAAACATATTGATAAACAATAGCCTATCACATTTGCGAACTTATCCAGAGTAGCAGACTGAGCTGGTGACGTACAAGAATTCGATATGAGAGAGAGAACAGATTATTATTATTATTATTATTATTATTATTATTTTTATCGTGTATGTTATTTGTCATTTTATACTTCAAACAAATATGTTACAAAGTTACGAAAAGTGGGCGAACTGTATTTGAAAGTGTATCCATTAATATATTCATATTTATAAATATTTACAGTTGCAGGCTAGCTGCTTTCTATATTTTAATGTAACAACAAGCTAGCTCCTAATTAGTCAGTTAAAGATAACTAAACCTTCGTCCCAATAAGCTTTCAGCTCGCACAGGTCAGCCACAGCCTTGCATGCCACAGCAGCAACCTTTCTATTATTATGTTGATTCACCAAACTGTTGGTAAATTCCCCGCACCGATGAGCACCAAGTGATGTCACTTCCGAGTCAGAGATGCAGAGCGCCGATGAATTTAACAACGCACCCAAAGTAAAGCTTATTAAATATAAGCAATTGTTACGCGTGCTGGTTATACACCAGCATGATACTTCTTTGGGTTTGGTTCCGTGTTTTGTTTTGTCTGTTTCTTTTGGCCATTGAGCCGTTAGTATTTTGCTTGTGTTTAAATCTTTTATTTAATAACATAAATGAGAACATTTGCATCTCACCCCGTAGTACTTGTCTGTGTTGTGGTTTCATTTCCTGGCCTGACGTCACCACCCAAGCTAGCCTGCCCCAAGGTGACAGACTGATGGCGCCTCTGGCTTTTATTATTATTATTATTTTTTATCCTAGTGTATAATAACTTGAATCACAGGGGTTTAATATTTGAATCTAAGCTTTGAATGAGCTGTGTTGTGTAATATGATCAGCATTGTACTACAAAGCTGCATTAGCTTTAATCATAGCAAAAACTAGTAGCTTGTTATGTTAAAGCACTTTAACTTTGCCATGTTTCCTAGAAACAGCTCTATTTAGACAGATTATGTGGGGAGTATTAGCAAAGAATTTTCTGGCGTTTGTATATGAGAATATTTGGCCGTCTTGTAAGTTAAAATGATGACTCTGAACTTGACTGTGCTACAAAGCTGGCTCGTCTCTATGTTTTGTAATCTTTCTCTTGAAAACAAGGTTAAGATCACATTGAATTGAAAGTTTTTATCAAAGTCCGGACAATGGAATTCAGAACTCCTACACAGTGTAACTCACTCGCTGCGTGAGGAATAGTGTGGTACAAATGAGCTTCCTGCATTCTCAACAGCGCAACAGAACAGTATTGGATCCACATATACTGTCAGAGGACTGAAAACTAAAGGGTCAAATTCTATAAACTGCACTGACATGTTCTTAATTAGACAAGCCCCTGTTATTATCACCACATTGAAACGTCCCGGAGAGACTAGAATGGGGGGTCAATAGGGACCCCTGTTATTATCACCACATTGAAATGTCCCGGACAGAATAGAATGGGGGTCAATAGGGACAAGCCCCTGTTATTATCACTTTGGTTATTCTCACTCACATTTATCAGACATACAACCGGTTTTCACTTTGGGTTTAGGAAATATACAATATTTCAAGTCCCACAGCAAAACAGACATCCACACTTCTTCATGTATCAGCTTACTGTCACCATTTTCAATTCCTGGAAGTGCTTAAAAGGTTATTGTACTTCTGATTAGTAAGGGACAGGAACACACACACACACACATATATATACAAGTCTATAGTTATTGACCAGATAAATGGATGGACAATATAGCGCTGAGTTAAAATGTGACCTGCAGCATCTCTTTAAATATGCTGTATAACCCTAATTGTAAACCGGTGTTTGAAATATTCCTTAGCAACTTTTGGAAACACGAGAGCTGCTTATCTTGTGTAATTTTAGTTCTTCATTTCTCACTGCCAAGACTGGTGAGCTGTAAGATTTCTAAATGTTTGTTTTGGAAGCATGTTGTTCTTTTTGACATGCATTGATCAGGGTTTATTGCAGTGTGTGAGGCTGGAGGTTCGTAATGATCTTCAAGGCTGTACGACAACACATTGAACCGCTCCATTATTAGATCAATAAAACACAAAATCCAAATATTGAAGCAGCTGCATCTCTTTCAGTTAGATTGCAGCTGCATTGACCTATTTCTGCTTTCGTGATTAATATAACGTCATCCCATGCCTTTCTTGATTGTTTTCAGTGCTCCCCTGATATTTCACCATTTGATTCTTCACTCATTTGGTGAATTCACTGTTAGACCGTGTTGACAGCATGTATTTTCCTGTATAAGGGCTCTTCACTTATGCACTGTTTTCAGTATTTCATGTTTTTTTATGTGTAAGTCGAATAGCGAAGGAAAGAGGGATGACTGTATCTTATTCTGAAGACCGATGAAGACTTAACATTTTATTAAAATCCCAGGCAGCTATCACTTTGCAGACCATTAAATGATTGCTAGTTTTTTACAACTCATTTTTGTAATACATTAGAATCTATTTTCTAACCTCTAATCAGCACTAACAACATTGCCACTGGTTTCCCGTTTTCTATTGTTGAACATATTGTATTTTATTCTTGGGTTTGGAATATGCAGGTACTCCAGTGAGCAGGTTATAGATGCCATGCTGCTGCTGTTTCCAGGTACCCTAATCAATACATGTGCTGTAGGTCAAACTCACTCCAGTGGTCTCCACACCAAGCACCTGACTGAGTTTCATCACCTACAGTACCTGGAAGCTTCAGTTTATCTCTAGCGTCGCTTTTGAAATATTCGAATATCCTGATATAAAACCCACATGAAGAGCCAAGCGTTTCTTATCATATTAAAGGGGATCAACAATAATGTTAATAAAATGTAAGTGAAAATGCCTCAGCTTTTTATTGCACCTGTTTCTTCTTATTTAGGCTTTTGAAATATTTTTTCTCTTGGCAAGAGTGAACAGGAGTTCACATTTATCAATACCTCTCCTACAAATCTTGGTTTCACAGGTGTGCATATTTATCTAGGGAGTTTTTAACTCTGATATATATGTTGCCATCATGTTTTTCTACACTACTCTTATCTTGATGCACAATTCCAGTGCTTAACCCCACAAAAGTGATGAAATATGAAAAGAAAAAGAAGTAATGGCACAGACTGGCACATTTTCAAAGGGGTTTGGATGGCGTGTCCATTGGCTGCATTATTCTTAAATGTGCTGTTTTGAAGGATGCACATATTAAAACAAACATGTCATTACTGTTTAAAACATAATATTTGGTACTACTTTAGAGTGAAGACAGTTATCAGTTTCTGTGCCTTATTCTTAGGTCATCTGTCACACTTGTACTTCCTGGGTCATTTCACCTTAGCAGTATCTTCTGGGTCAAAGCAGCTCATTGGTTTATGACAGGAAAGAAGCCATTGAAGGGGTGTGGACAATTTCACCCTTCAGGTGACCAAGCAAATTCTTTCTTTAACCAAGTTAAAAGTATTACAATAAAAAATACATGTTTATTAGAACATGTGTTTCTTTCAAAACTGCACATTAAAGACCTCTATAATGAATGGAAGTGATTGACAGAAAATAATTGTGAATTCATTTGTTAGCAAATGTTAACCTATAGGTGGGGTTCAGGGGGCGGAGCTAGGCACCAACAACCTATCATCTGCTGTCATCAATTAAACCTACCTTATTTAAACATTAGTCACCTCTACCTCACTGTCTTGTGTTTTTTCGTTTTTGGCTTAAACCTAAGCGATTTCAAGACCCATCTACTTTTGCGTACCTCAATAATGGAGTACTTACAGCAGTTGTCGTCGGATTCAGAGGATTCCCAGGATTTTCTGTCATTAACAGATCATTCTCCTTCAGCTTCAATCCAGGGTCCATCCAGTCTCCGTTTTTTCTCCCCTTCTGGTATTTCAGTTACATCTGATCAGGAGCCTGATCAGGCTCGACCAGGTTCCAGTTCAAATGCTGCCTACCGTTCCTGCCACCCAAACATCGAATCTGCGGCGATCCAAGCGTCTTGGCCTCAGGACGCCCCTCCGGATCGATTGTTTTGGAAGGACTGGGCCCATGAATAAATTGATTAAAACCCTCCTTAAAAATGGTAATGCGATTCCGGCAGGGAGTGATAGAGAGTCTCTTTTCATTCTCTATTGCAATTCAGTCTCAGCAGAACCAGTCTTTCCTCCGAAAAAAAACATAATCAGCCACGCCCAGCCATTCAGCTGCCCTAAAACAGACAGCAGACAGTCTATTCGGATCTAACCACCCCCACAACTAGCACCGCTAACCAGCAGCCAGCCATTGAAATCAACATTCGCAAATATTCAACAAGATAAAATCATTTATGCAGCCTTTTTCCGATACTCTATCTTCGGTCAGTTCTCAACTGTCGGATCTAGAAAAAGGGTGTCTATTATGGAACAGGAAAACAATCTACAGTGCAGTCATTAATTTCAGCATCAAATACTGCAGCGCCGCCTACAGTTTCTTCCGGTCCAGCCCCTAATTTCAGCCAGCGAAGCAGATCCTCCAATATACAACCTCGCTACAAGATTCACATACGGATCCTCCTCTCCAACTGCAGCGAGGCGTCACACTATATCTCCACAAATCAGACGTGTCATTCTCGAAGGTAAGGACATTAATCTTGTTTCACTATTAATGACGACTTCGGAATTCTTGGACCATAGAGTGGTCGATTGTGGAGAATTGGCAGTAACTTTAAAATCCAGAGATCCCAGACTGCTTAAAAATCTTACATTAGGGGAGTTTGTCCTTGCTTTCTCCATATTCAGAGATGTGTTATGCTCGGTATATCCTAACCGCAGAGCTGAATTGGAATCTTACGAATATTACATCGTGGAGCTGTCTGTCAGATACGGAGGGACTATGTTTTATGAGTATCATAAAGCATTCTCTGCAAAAGCCGCAGCGATATTGGCAGCAGATAATCACATCATCAATTGGGCAAAACCTGATCCAGATCTATTTAATAGAATTTTTGGTGGTTTAAGGGCTAATGCATGTGGGGTCTGCGCTCAACAGCTCATTCAACAGCCCTCTGCCCTAAAGCTGCAATTGCATCAACTTCTAAAGCACCCGGTTTCCGCTAATTCATACAGATCTTCAGTACCTAATCCTATACATTCTTCAGCTCCCCCGATCAATCTACAAGGAAAGACAACACGGGCGCAGTATCAGATTTTCAGGAGGAAGACAAATCTGCAACAATTTCAATACTGGCTTCTGTTCGAATAGGCAATGCAATTTTATTCACATGTGCAGCAATTGCGGTGACGCTCACGCTAATACAATCTGCCCTTTTAAAACGCAAGTGACTTTCCCCGATGCTCACCGCCTTTACTCCTATAAACATCCTGGCGTTATCAAGTAAATTACAGAATCATCCCGACAGTAACTTAATTAATTACCTGATCGACGGATTAAAAAATGGTTTTTCAACCGGTCTTACTCAAATTCCTTCTTCCTCGTTCCAAAGCAAAAATCTTTATTCAGCGACTCAAGATCCACAATCAGTGCAGTCTCTCATCGAAAAAGAAATTCAAAAAGGATTTATAGTCGGTCCATTTTTAGCTCCTCCTTTTCCAGTATATAGAATTAATCCTATCGGCATTGCCACGAGGAAAATGTCAGGAAAAAGCGTCTCATTATTGATTTATCAGCACCACGGGGGTCAAGCACCAGCAGCATTAACTCATTAATTCCCCAAGATCAATTTTCCCTGCATTACATCACTATTGCAGACGCAATACATTCAATTAAATTAGCAGGTCGTGGTTCCTGGTTAGCAAAAGCAGATATATCAGACGCATTTAAAGTAATGCCAATCCATCCTTCTCTCCGTCACCTGTTTGGTATATGCTGGGAAGGGAAGTTTTATTTTGCCACTCAATTGACTTTTGGCTGCCGCAGCAGCCCGAAGATATTTGATACCCTGTCGGAAGCATTATGCTGGATCCTTCTTAATGTCTATCATGTCCCGTTCTTGCTCCACTTGCTGGACGATTTTTTAGTAATTTCTCCTCCTTCAGATGCACCAGCAGAAGCGATTTCCAATCTTAAAAGCTTATTTTCTGAAGTTGGCGTTCCGCTTTCAGAAGAAAAATCAATCGGTCCCCTTCATTCTTTGGAATTCCTTGAATCATTCTAGATACAGAAAAGTTTGAAGCCCGCCTGCCTGAGTCTAAACTTAACCATATTCGTTTGCTCATTCAGGATTTTCAGATCAGTAAAACAATTAAAAAACGGGCACTGCTTTCATTGCTGGGTTACTTTAATTTTGCAACACGTATCATTCCACAGGGAGGACGTTTATATCTCGGTTGCTAGCGCTGGCATCAACAGCAAAAAATCTGACCCTATTTAAATATCTCTTCAGAAGCTAGAAAAGACATTAAAATGTGGTCTGCGCTTATTCAGCACTGGAACGGTCTCTATGTTTTATGATGATTTCATTTCAGCTCCTCACGATATGGCTTTATTTACCGATGCCTCATCTCTGGGATTCGGAGGTCTATTTAATAATCAATGGTTTTGCAGTACATGGCCTGAGGAAATCGAGAACATATCTCCTCAACTAAAATCCACAGTTCTACTAGAGATATACCCAATAGTAGCAGCTGCCCAGCTATGGGGTCATCTCTGGTCTAAGAAATCAATACTATTTTACTGTGATAATTCAACCACAGTGCATATTATAAATAAAGGACGTTCCTCCTCCGCTCTTATAATGCAAATTGCTGCGGCGGCTAGTATGGATTTCAGTCTCTAATAACTTCCTAATACAAGCTCGCCACCCACCGGCATTTTTAATAATGCAGCTGATGCTCTTTCCCGTTTACAGATTTCCAAATTCCACAGTTTGCTGCCCTCAGCTCTGCAATATCCAGCAGCAACGCCACAGTTCAATCAGCTGATTTTCAACTAAATCCAACTATTAATAAACTTTAATTCAGCTCAAGATTACATGGCATCAGCACTTGCCCCATCTACCAGATCCTCGTACTCTACAGGTTGGGCATGTTATGTAACTTTCTGTTTACAAAGCAGGATTAATCCTACTCCATTCAACCAGGACTGGATCATGGCGCTCATAGTGCATGCAAAGGACTCTCTACATCTGGCACCAGCTACAATCAGACTATATTTGTCAGGAATTCAGCATCAATTTCGTTTGATGTCCATCAATTCCCCAACTCTATTATCAATTCCAGCGGTTCGTCTCCTTTTACAAGGAATTTCCAAGTGCTCTCCGGCTCCTTCTTCTGCTCGCCTGCCTATTTCTATAGACATTCTCAGTAAATTGATTTCAATTCTCCGCCATGGCTGTTTTTCTCCATTTGATGATTTAACTATGGAAGTCATATGTCTATCTGCATTTTTTGGATTTTTGAGGTGTTCTGAATATACAGTTCCTTCTATTGCCAGCTTTCCTACCCTAGGTATCCGCTGCAGTGACCTCAAGCTCATCCCAGATTCTCATTTCATCTTATTTCTTTGCATTTCAAAAACAGATCAACTGCGGCAAGGACAATGTATTCAGCTTTCTAAGATCAACTCTCCTCTGTGTCCCTTCACTTCCATGTTGAAGTACATTGCAGAATGCAAAGCCATTTCATCCTCCGACCCTTTGTTCATCAATTCAAGCCGGGCCATTGTATCAAGGCATTGGTTTTCAACACACCTTTCCACTGTGGTATCCAGAGCAGGTCTTCCTTCGCAATTCTACACTCCTCATTCATTTAGAATAGGGCAGCTACTTCAGCAGAAAAAGCCAACATTAACCAGCATTTAATTAAAAATATGGGCGCTGGACTTCATCAGCAGTTGAAAGTTATATTCGTTCTTCATCATCTGAAATATCCTCCGCACATCAGTCCATTGCTAGTATGTCCGGAGTGGGGACGACCTTTCTGCCTGAGCCACCAAAGATTTCCCCAAGAAATAAAATTAAAGAAAGGGGTTTTTTTCTTTCCACTGTGCAGAGGGTCTTCACATAGTCATTAGGGTACAGTCTACTAACCCCTTTGTCACGTTAAGTGTTTGTTTTTTCGTCTAAATGTTTTCTCTTTTCTTCTTTCTTATGCATTGGCGGTTCTCTCTTTTTTTTTTTTTTTGCGTCAGCGGGGAGCCGGGGGTCCATCTTTTGGGGGGTTAGTGATTCCACTTTCTCCAACCCTTTGTTAAGCTCCGCTTCATTTACCTCATAGAGGAGGGTTCTCCATGAGTCAGAGGGGACCCCGCCAAACCCTTCCATCTGCATGTATGTTTCTTTTGGGATTCTTCTTTCAGGTCTGATGCCTCTATGTGAGGGTCCCCAAGCGGTGGCATCCCTCGTGTTTGTCGGGTCTCCTCAAAGACGGTGGCCCCTCTCCTGTTTGTCGGGTCTCCTCAGCGACGGAACCCCCCTTCTATTATGTTGGGCTTCAAAGAGGTGGAACACCACGCATTATATGTTTTAACAAATACTAACTTTATGTTTTCTTTCCGTTCATGAGCCTCTTCAGATGTCGGGTAACCTCAGAGACGGTGCCCCTCTTGGTATGTCGGGTCACCTCAAAGACGGTGGCCCCCTGTTTGTCGGGTCTCCTCAGCGACGGAACCCCCTACTGTATATGTTGGGTCAGGAAGAGCCGGAACCTCTTTTGTGTTATCAACACTAATTCATGTTTTCTTCCGGTTCATGAGCCTCTTCGTATGTCGGTAACCTCAGAGACGGTGCCCCTCTCAGATGTCGGGTCACCTCAAAGACGGTGGCCCCCTCCTGTTTATCATGTCTATCGATCAAGTAAATGTTGGGCCTGGAAGAGACGGAGCCCCCTCTCCATGTGTATATGTTTACTAACTCTGTCAATAAACACTATCAGGTGGCATAGCTCCGCCCCGTGAACAACCACTTCAAGCACTTAGACATCTACTATTGTAATGTATGCATGATGATAGTTTATACATTGTGACGTATGGTTTTCAAGGCACTTACCTGTCTAAATGGAGATTAGACACCCTGAGTAAAACCTTTCTCATGTAGGGCACTGCAGGTAATGTACTGTACTGGGAGGGGTTCTGTTGTAGTTAACAAACTACGTTCTGAAATGTTACCTGTCATGCCCTTTCATTCAGTATACAGGTCTCCAGTGTGCAGTTTTAAAAGAAACATGCTATCACAAACATATGTTTTTATTTGAACTATAACGTCAGGTGCTTCACTAGGTAAAAGAAAGTTCTCAGTTTGCTTGCCTGGCATTCCAGGAAGTATGTTACACTTGCACTTGCACTTGCTAGGTCATTTCACCTTGCAGTGTGTTAGGGGTCAAGCATCTTACTGGCTGCAAACCATGCCAGTCATATGGACAGGAAGCTGGTCTGTTTCTGTCATTTTTGGAATACTTGCTATTGCTGTTTATTAATTCATTCACCAGCTTCCAGTATGTTCACAGCCTTCAAGTTCAGCCACCCTTTTATTTTTCAGCAGTCGGAGATTTCAAACCCGCCTCTCACATGCAATGTGTTGGACACTCATTAGGTAACGTCCACCATGAAGCTGCAATCCTGGGGCGGAGGGAGTCTCAGTTCAAATCGGTTTGATCTCGATCTGCTGCTGATTTCAAACTGCTTTCAAGTCAGTCCCAGTTGCAGAGAAACCTGACGCTAGTGTAGTCCCAGATACCGTGTTTTAAAATGAAAATACCTGTTTGCTAAAACAAAGATTTCTTTCAAAACGACAGAGTTGAGACCTATATAGTCAATGGATATACATACTGTAGCAATCACTTAAAGGATACATCAGAATAACCATTTAATGGAAAGCTTCATTTTCTTATACAGTAGAACCTGTCATATCTGATTTAATTGGTCCATCAGCTACATAAAAATATCGTATCTCAGAAGGAGTCGTTATACTACATTGTAGTTGCTTTATAAACATCAGGACATTATAAATGAACAATATCAAGTTTA
This sequence comes from Huso huso, assembly GCA_036884735.1. Lineage (NCBI taxonomy): Eukaryota > Metazoa > Chordata > Actinopteri > Acipenseriformes > Acipenseridae > Huso > Huso huso. The sequence continues at coordinate 3,734,179 of CM072695.1, forward strand.
CTGCACATATACAATACAAAGAAAACAAGTGAACATTATTGCAAAACAAACCACTGTAATACAGTATTTGGCAATTTATAAAACAGCATTCCAAAAACAGTTCTTGCCATGCTGAATAATCTGACAGAAATCGCGTTTTAAAACAACAAAAAGCATGCACACAAACACAAAATGACTTTGGAAATCACAAAAAACTTGTTCTAGCTTTTTACCGCTACAGTACTCATATGAATTCCTCTCTTTCTATCATTGAACATGGTTAAACTGGGCAGTTTGTTTTACTGAAGTACTGTAGTAATATTTTGTTATGATGAAATACTTGTTAGTATGATAACCCAATATACTAATGCTGCACACAATAATAATCATAACGATAATCATACATTATAAAACCTACTTGATCAACCTTTAACCCTTGGGGCTAAGCCACAGCTGGATTTTATTGGAATGTTTTAAAGCACAGGGGAATCACCCTAGATAACACTAACTGTCTATCCAACCCTGGTCCTGGAGACCCACAATCCTGCAGGTTTTTTGGGTATCTTGAAATCATCAGTGGCTAAAAACCTGGATTTTTTTAGTGTTGACCAATTAAGAAAACCAGAAGACCCTTCGTCTCTCCAGGACCAGGGTTGGCCACCCCTGATGTGTCCTTTCTACCCCCCCCCAGGATTACAGCTAACCATTGATTTCTGTGGCTCCCCTCAGCCCAGGGGTGACCAAAGTGGGCTATTCCACTCCTGTTCTTTGTTCCAGCCCTGTTCCAAATTGCTTAATTGAACCTCTATCCAAACCGTGAGGTAGTTAATCATATCATTTTAGCTGTTAAACGTGGAGTGGAATGACCCTCCAGGATCGTGACTGCACACCCCTGCCTTAGCCTTAGTTTCTTATTGTGTATTTTAGAATGTATATGAGCGGGTGTTTGAATTACTGGATCGATACAACATGCATTGCATGTTATTTAGATGAGAACAGTTCCTGTTTGGTGAATTGCAATATTATTCTATCAATCCAGGGGTTTAGTATTGCAACACAACACAGTGACATGACTGGAGTTTTAATCTGTGATCAACACTCACTTCGCCAACCTCAGCTTTTCATAATAAATCTGGTATACACAGAAAGCTCTCTGAGAGCCTGTTTCATTCTCTCAGGTAACCTTTTCAGTTTCAACGTCTCTCCTCAGGTGATAAGGAGGAGAGGTCTTTTAATTCATATATTGTTAAATGTGAAGGTTGTAACAGCATGCAACCTACAAACAAATAGGTGTGGTCCCTTTAAAACCCCTGCTTTGGGGTAGCAGTATGTTTATAGAATATGTACTGTAGATAGAGTGTGTGATCTGTACTATTTAAAACCAAGATACAACTATAAGCAGCTACAAGCTAAGACCTATAGTTTTACCTTACAGTTCTGCTTGAGCATATTGTTATGGATTGCTATTTAAAACCAGCAAAGCATGTTCCATCACAGAGTTCAATTAGGCTTAATTGGGGGAGTTTAAGAGCTAGCTCTGTGTGGGTTCAGTGTGTTGTGTACACAGCTGTAGGGGCAATCAGTATGTGGGAGCCAGAAAACAAACAGAGTTTAACAGAAGAAGGAAGAATTGAAGGATATGTACTGAATGACTGGAGCTGGAGAGGAACTGGATGGAGTTGAACTGTTTGAATCAAACTGCCTTGTGGATAAAGGAACGTTATGTGGCCATGTTTATTAAAAAAGGTGATGAACTATTAAACAAGGATATCACTAATAAAAGACTGTGACTAAGGTAACATTAGGTAGATTAGTGCTAATCAGAGTGTGAAACCAGCAGGTTCTATAAAATGATGTGATTAAGGACACCCAGTTTATTTTTGGTGATGTATTTTTAAAGCTTTTTATTGATTGACACAAATCTGACATTTATTAACTTAACTGTTATAAAGTGTCCTTAAATGTGGATTCTTCAGTGTAAATGTAGTAAATGCTGTTGTGAAACGTCAAGATTTCTGGGGGATATGTATTTGTGTGAGGAAATCTAGTTTCTTCATTATTATTTTTTTGTGTTCTGAGCTTCTCAGGACAAGTTAATAAAAATGGATTCAAGGGCTGCCTGTTACCATGACTTATAACAAGGAAAATACACTGAAACTGTACGTTAATGAGTGGAGGGTACATTATGTGGTATGGGCATTGAAAGTCTGTTAAATATTTCTTAAGAATGGAGTAATAGAACCACTAACGATCTGAAAAAAAAAATCTAGTTATTCAATGTATAGAACAATGGCTCCCACTAGAGGCTATTCTATGTTCCTGCAACCTAAAACTCCATTCATTACTGCTGTGGCTTGCATTTTCCATTGTATGCAACTAACATACTCCAGTCTACTGCACTAGCAATATTAATAAATATGAACACGTTTGTAGCTTTCTCTATATCAGTTTTCTGAACTAGTCGGCTGGGTTTGTTTTGGGTTTGATTTGTCTCCTCATTCCTCTACTGGGGATAACATTCATGATTGGGATCTCTAAATGGGGAAATAAAGGGTAAAGTCAAGGAGAAGGACAGCAGTTCCCCAAGTCATAGACTGTGCTGCACAGGTAGGCTTCTGCCTCGTTTCCACTGCCTTCTCCCAGGTAGAGCTGAGCTGTCCGGTCTGGATGAGGTGTAGTTAAAGATGGCTGTCCCTGGAATTCTGTCAGGTATAGCTGACCCAGGAAGTAGTAGTGCGGCAGTAAAAGGACATGTTGGATTGTGGGATTGATTGAATATATGCAAACAAGCGAAGATCAACAAAGTTAAACAAACATTTGTGGCTGTTTGTGTTTTCGGTCTTTAAATCGCTGTCTGTAGTCCTATCAATGAGGTTTCATCACACAATAAGAGAAAAGTGGTGGAAAACAGCCTCCATTGTTCTAAACAGTTTGTCTCTTTGGCACATGCCTTTCAATGATGTACTGGCCCCATTGGGCATGCGATACAAAACTGTACTGTCTGAGGTGTAGCTGAGGTATAGCTGAGTGTCAGTGAACACCCTCCAGCTACACCTCACCCAGACCGCTCAGCTACCTGGGGACAGCTCAGCTACCTTGGGACAGGCAGTGGGAACACCCTCCAGCTCAGCTACCTGGGGACAGGCAGTGGAAACACCCTCCAGCTACACCTCACCCAGACCGTCCAGCTCAGCTATACCTGGGGACAGACAGTGGGAACACCCTCCAGCTCAGCTACCTGGGGACAGGCAGTGGAAACAACCTCCAGCTACACCTCACCCAGACTGTCCAGCTCAGCTACCTGGGGACAGGCAGTGAAAACATCCTCCAGCTACACCTCACCCAGACTGTCCAGCTCAGCTATACCTGGGGACAGACAGTGGGAACATCCTCCAGTTCAGCTACCTGGGGACAGGCAGTGGAAACACCCTCCAGCTACAACTCACCCAGACTGTACAGCTCAGCTACCTGGGGACAGGCAGTGAAAACACCTCCAGCTACAACTCACCCAGACCGTCCAGCTCAGCTACCTGGGGACAGGCAGTGAAAACACCCTCCAGCTACAACTCACCCAGACTGTACAGCTCAGCTACCTGGGGACAGGCAGTGCAAACACCCTCCAGCTACACCTCACCCAGACTGTCCAGCTCAGCTACCTGGGGACAGGCAGTGGGAACACCCTCCAGCTCAGCTATACCTGGGGACAGGCAGTGGGAACGAGGCAATAGATGTTGACTACAGTTATCAAATTAATTCCAATTAACCATCTCCCTCTAAAAGCAAACTACAGACTCTAGACAAAGAACTGTGAACACCTACAATATGTAGTACGTACTTTTATCTACAGTTAAACCCTTTTACCATCCCTTCAAAGCGACTATTAATGCAAATGTTAATGAGTTCACACATGACATTCTGCAGTATACATCTATAACTATAAAACACTCAACACTGTTACATTTAGAGATGCTAAAGGAACAATAAATTCAATGACAAACGTTTCAAAGTATTTTCAGTGTCTTCAAACACTCAGTTGTCATTGAATTATTTCTGCAGTATAAAAACGCTGCACCTCCCTGTTTTCTTGTCTGTCTATCTCCAGTACATTACACCATTGTTTCCAATGAGATTCCGTAGAAGGAGCTATATGGAGATGAAAATCTGTGTCTGTCCAGCTTGCTCCACTCTGCTAATCTGTTTTTCCATCATTGCTGCTAAGATGATTAGGAGTTTGAATTCACACGTTGTCTCACAGCCAGTCCACTTGGCTCCATCGATCCTCTTAGGGAGGCTGTTTGTATCTGAGTCATATTAAGGGCCTTTATTTGGACTAATCGTATTCTGATCTCTATATGTGGGTTAACTGATCTTAGACTAGAGGGTCACAAAGTCTTATATGGTCCCTACACCTTTGTCTTAGTGGCTGGAAAGCGACAGATCCTGTTTTTATTTTGCTAACACTTAGTAAGAAGCAGGTTAATGACTGAGTTCCTCATATAGTGAAGACAGTTTATTCAAACCGAGAACACATTCAATGTATATATTAGTGCTGGGGCGAACATGCATTTCTCATGTTAGAATATTACAAATCTCTCTCGAGTGTAAAAAGTGCCCCATCAAATGACCTATCGAAGAAAAGGGAGAAACACTCATCTGTACTGTCGCTCTGTCCACCATTATAAACCTTTGTAGAACATTCCAGATCAATCCAACAGGGCTTTCAGAAGTGTGAAGAGTCTCAAGCTTTCAAACAAACAAACAAGAGAACGTATGAACTCAGTGTATGTGCTGCCTGCCCTGCAGCTTGTGCACACACTTCCCATTGAACTCAGTATATGTGCTGCCTGCCCTGCAGCTTGTGCACACACTTCCCATTGAACTCAGTGTATGTGCTGCCTGCCCTGCAGCTTGTGCACACACTTCCCATTGAACTCAGTGTATGTGCTGCCTGCCCTGCAGCTTGTGCACACACTTCCCATTGAACTCAGTGTATGTGACTGTGCCTGCCCTGCAGCTTGTGCACACTGTTTGTCACAGAGAGGAGCTGCTCTGGTATTTGAATTGCACATACTGTGTGTGCTCACAGAGGAGCTGCTCTGAGTATTTGAATTGCACACGCTGTGTGTACTCACAGAGGAGCTGCTCTGAGTATTTGAATTGCACATGCTATGTGTGCTCACAGAGGAGCTGCTCTGAGTATTTGAATTGCACATGCTGTGTGTCACAGAGACGAGCTGATTTGAGTATTTGAATTGTACATGCTGTGTGTGCTCAGAGGAGCTGCTCTGAGTATTTTGAATTTGCTGAGAGGAGTGCACATATTTCTGTGTGCATCACAGAGAGGAGCTGGTCTGAGTATTTGAATTGCACATGCTGTGTGTCACAGAGGAGCTGGTCTGAGTATTTGAATTGTACATGCTGTGTGTGCTCACAGAGGAGCTGCTCTCAGTATTTGAATTTGCTGAGCCTGTCCACATGCTCTGTGTGCTCACAGAGAGGAGCTGGTCTGAGGAAGCAAGTGTCCCTGCTGGTTTGGGTGTGGCCAGCTAACTCATCAAACCGCATCCCTCTTTCAATGGACGTGCTTGCAGAGGTGTTGGATGCTTCCAGTCCTACATTCCTAAATGTGTTTAAAAAGATGTAAACATTACTTAATAATCAAGTTTGTTACTCGGTACTTATATATTGACATTACCTGTGTAAATCATTGCACTTTTACAGTAAAGCATCTAAAACTCCTTTTTGTGGGTTAAACAAACCAGGTTGAAAACTATGCCTTCCTTGGATTAAACAGACACCTCTGAACACGACTCTGTGTGTGTGTTTGGAACCTCACTTTGGGTTTGGAACCTGACTGTATTTTGTTTGAACCTCACTGTGTGTGTTTTGAACCTCACTGTGTATGTTTTGAACCTGACTGTTTTGTTTGAACCTGACTCTGTGGGTTTTGAACCTGACTGTGTTTTGTTTGAACCTCACTCTGTGTGTTTGGTTTCAGGATTCAAGGGCACCATTGTGAGCAGGACTCAGACGAGTGTCTTGAGCAGATCTGCAGAAACGAAGCCACCTGCTTCAACACCTTCGGGGGCTTCGTGTGTGCCTGCCAGACCGGCTGGGGGGGCACGCTCTGCGACGTGCGGGAGGATGTCTGCTTGTCCCGGCCCTGTCACAACGGGGGCTCCTGTGTGGTCAAGCCTGATGGGGCCTTCATCTGCAGCTGCCCCACCGGCTTCACTGGCCTCACCTGCCAGATCAACATGGATGACTGCGCCAGCAACCAGTGCGGCCCAAACTCTGTGTGTGAGGACGGGATCGGGGCCCACACCTGCATCTGCAACGAGGGCTATACTGGTGAGTGATTAAGCCATACCATTGCATACCACTGTTGCTGTGTCCATGCTAGAAGGCTGTGCTATTATAGACTGCTGAGGATCTTTCAGCCAATCAGAGTGCACATTTTTCATAAATAGAAAACAAATATAGATACATTTGTTATTGTATTTGTATATTAACAATAAAGCACTATATAATGGAGTTGTAAGACTGTATTGTCTGTCTACGGGTTTTAAGACACTCTACATTAGGTCTTGCCTCCAGGGTGCAATAGCTTGGCTCCCCCAGATTTGAAACTGGCTCAGGTGAGACCTCTTCTTAAGAAACAAGATCTCTTCCCTGAGGTGTTAGGAAACTACCGTCCTTTTTCCAACATACCATTTCTGGCAAAAGTCATTGAAAAAGTTGTTGCTGACCAACTTTACGACCATCTCATCAGTAATGATTTGCTGGAAAAATTTAAAATCTGGTTTTCGTTCCGGTCATAGTGCTGAGACTGCTTTATTGAGAGTTTGCAATGATCTTCATATGGCTACAGACTCAGGAATGCTTTCAATTAAGTTAAATCGCCTGCAGTCTCATGTTGGTGTTTCTGTGAAAGTTCTTGATTGGCTTGTTTCATATCTATGTCATCGTCGCCAGTGTATCTGCACCTCTGAAATGGGTGCTGGTGGCGCTCCTCAGGGCTCTGCTGTGGACCCCGTGTTGTTCAGTGTGTGCGTTCCCTCTTGGGGACATCGTTAGGAAATACAATCCTGACTTTCATTGTTATGCTGATGATATACACACCTGTGCATCATTTTCTACGCAGGCAGATATGGCAATAAATACCCTAACTGAGATCTGATCCTGGATGGCTACAAACTGGTTGAAAATAAACCCAGACAAAACTGAGTTTTTATTCATTGGTTCTGAAATGGGTTTAACGAAATATAATCCAATCAATATTATTTTTGATGGCAATTCCATTTGACCTTCCACCAGAGCAGAGTTATCAGAATAGCTTTTTATCATTTGAGAAATGTTGCCAAATTAAAATCTGTATTGGATGTGAGGGATTCAGAGATGTTAATACATGCATTTATGAATTCTCGTCTTGATTTATTGCAATTCTTTGTTTGTTGGTATAACTGCCTGTGACAAGATGCGAGTGGTGTGGTGTACAAAGTGACTGTCCAGACAATGTTTTACTCCCCAAAAATGTCTGCTTATTTAAGGTACAACAAATAATAAATCAGTCACCCCTATACCAGCAATGATCAGGGGTTAGTGCTAGAATCCTCTGTGCTTGAAACTGTGCTTCTTTAATCCCAGGGAGTGCTGTGCTGTGAGGTAGTGATCAGGGTTGTGTGCAGTGCTGTGCTTCTTTAATCCTGTGAGGTGGTGTGATCAGGTAGTGATCAGGGGTTGTGCTGGAATCCTCTGTGTGCTGTTCTTTAATCCCAGGGAAGCATGAAACTGTGTAATGAAGTGGTGTGCCGTGAGGTAGTGATCAGGGGTTAGTGCTGGAATCCTCTGTGCATGAAACTGTGCTTCTTTAATCCCAGGGAAGTGGTGCGGTTGTGTGCAGTGCTGTGCTGTGATGTAGTGATCAGGGTTAGTGCTGGCTTTAATCCATCTGTGCATGATCTTCTGTGAACAGACAAAAACAAAAACACAATAACAAACACAAGCTCCCGTGTGCAGTGCTTCAGCGTGAGGTAGTGATCAGGGCCCCTTTGTGGAACCAACTCCTCTGTGCATGAAACCCTGTGCATGGTTTCTCCAAGGAAGTGTCTGGGAGTTGATTGCAACGGTGCGAACAGACAAAACACAGTGCTGTGCTGTGAGGTAGTGATCGCGCTCCCCTAATATGGTCAACCTCTGTTTCCGCCACCATCAAGGCTTCCCATCTAGAGGAAACATACCACCAACCTAATATGGCAGCGCCCTTTCTGGTCGGGAGGGTGATCTAGAGGAAACATACCACCAACCTTACACAGCGCCCTTTCTGGTCGCTCTGTCACACTGCCATTAAACTCAGCAGGCTTTTAATCCCAGGGAAGCTGCTAGACTGGTTTTCATGCAGTGCTGTTCTCTAAACACATTAGTCCATTGCAGGGGTTCTTACATTGGTTACCAGTGAGCTACTGAATTGATTTTAAAGTTGCTGTAATAACTTATAAGGCCCTTCATGGATTAGGACCATCCTATCTCCAAGAACTACTAACTCTGTAGATTCCTGCTTCTCTTGAGATAAAGAAATGCAGAACTTTTAATTATTCAAAAAGTCATTTTAAAACAGCTGAGTCAGAGCTTTTTGCTGTTGCACTCCTCGGTTGTGGAACTCTAGACCGATTACCATTAGGCAGACTGAAACACTAGTCCTTTTAAATCTAAATTGAAAACATATTTTTTTTTAATGTGCT